>VDFB02252616.1:147305182-147577089 GCA_007258455.2 Sequoia sempervirens
GCAAATATGCTTGACTTTACATCAGAGTATGGCATTTGTCGTAATACATATATACCAAGACATGGACCAAAAATAAACACAAAATAAATGATAAACATAGTTTATGAATCGATGTGTATATTATTATGGATAATTAGATGGATAGATCGAGCATATATGAATATGAAGTCAGTTTTAATAAATAAAAGATCTTGCGTGGAGATGAAATCTATGCAAATATGCTTGAGTTTACATCAGAGTATGACATTTGTCGTAATACATATATACCAAGACATGGTCCAAAAATAAACAACAAATAAATAATAAACATAGTGTATGAATCAATGTGTATATTATTATGGATAATTAGATGGATAGATCGAGCATATACGAACATGAAGTCAAGTGTTAATAAATAAAAGATCTTGCACATAGATGAAATCTATGCAAATATGCTTGACTTTACATCAAGTATGACATTTATCATAATACATATATACCAAGACATGGTCCAAAAATAAACACAAAATAAATTAAAACATATATCATCATAATATTATTTTCACCCTTATAAATAAATTTTATAAAAATAAATGAAACATTTTTTATATTAAAAATAAAACTTTTGAAATAATTAATAATTATTATTTTTCATTCTTAATATAGAAAAACTTACGTTTGAAATAATTAAACAATAATAATAATAATTAAAAATAAAGCTAAGATGAATCACTTAATTCAAATTTGACTAATACATCTATCAAAACACAATATCATTTAGCTTAATTTAGAATTGGAAATTAAAAATACAAATCTTCATTTTCTTTGCATTATAGTAATGCATCTTAAGCTTAATGTTAGAATCCCTTTTTCCATTGTTTCTTCTCACCCAGTGCATGTGGGATTAAGAACCCTTACATCAAACCATATTTTCTCTTTTGCGCAGCAGATCAACATTGAAGATATCGCTTCGCATGGAAGAGATTCTGCAGAGAGGATATTAACTCTTGCAAAGCATGCTTGCTCCCATAGTTTCCGACGAAATCTTCAAGACACTGACCGATTCTGCAACACTTACAGCTCCCACAGTAGGATAATGGTGGAAACGGAAAATCTGTAGGTACCAATAGAAACGTAACATAACAGTGGAAACGGTAAATAAAATCCGTACAACTCGAACGGAAACGGAAACGGAAACGGAAACGGAATGGGAAACGGAACGGAAACGGGACGGCAACATGAAATTCAAAATCAGTCCGCCGAATCAGGGAAAGTACAGAGTAAAAGGGCCCCACATGGCCCGGCCACCTAAGCAGTTGAATGCTTAGAGTGTGCCAGTTAAGCCGTCCCGTCAAGTAAGATATTTTGAGACTTAAAGTCTCTGTGCACAACTACCCATTCCCATTCTTGGTGAAGATACAACAAGCCAGCAGCCACTCCTTTGAGAATGCTATACCTCTGCGACCATGCAAGAACTTTCTGTGGGTTGCCGAATATGAATCGATCCAGGCTCCCATTTGGCATGTAATCATAAACAATAAAGAGCTGATTCTTGTTCCGACACCATCCTTGAAGCCGGACCAGATTCCTGTGTTGCAGACGCCCCAGGCTCCAAATTTCGGCAACAAAATCCTTCCTTTCTTGGTGGAGATCTGTGGTCAAACATTTTATAGCAACTTCAACCCCTGTGCTGGGGAGAACTCCCCTGTAAACCTTCCCAAAACCTCCTCTTCCTATCAAGCTATCATCACTGAAGCCATGTGTGGCGGTTCTCAGTTCTTTGTAGGGAATTCTGTGGAGCCAGAACTCCATCTCCCATTCTTCCACAACCTCTCTCTGCTTGCTCTTTTTCGACCAGTACCATATGACCAGAATACCCAAAATGACAAAAATAAGTAAACATACGGAAACCCCAATTCTAATTCCTACAGGTAGCTCCGATGACCTCTTTTGTGCGAAGAAAGGAAGATGAGATAGATCTAGAGTTGGTGCCATGCCGTCCGAATTGAAGCTCCAAGCCAGAATGTAATGGCCTTCAACGGTATCACGTCCTGTAGCTGCAGAAAATCCCACATACATTTCTTCCTTGAAGATGTCAGCAAGGTCAATGTTTTGCATAGAAATCAGGGGATTCAGAGGCCTTGACATCCCGGCTAAGGCGACGGTAACATTGAGATTGTGTTTATGGCCATCGTAATCAATCCATGCTTGAATGTTGTGCTCGCTTGCCATTTTCAATTCCTCAAAGCGTTCATCATTCTGATAACCTGCGGTTTTAGACACTCTGGAATTGATGGTGTTGAGATCGACTTCGATGTGGTTGCCATCGATGTCATTATTCCACTTATTGCGGTATGTATCGAATTCGACTGCAAATAAATGGTTTTCTTCCCTTCCGTTAATGGACGCATTTAACAGACCAAAATAGCCATCTTTGACTGCGTTAACAGCGGATCTGTTAGGATATATCAGGAAAGTTAATCCTTGTCCGGGGATTAAATTAGTAGCGGGCATTATGGAGAACACAAATGTTGTACTAAACGATGAAATAGAATTATTTGTCTTCAAATGCAGAGGATCCTCGAACAGAGCACGCCCCTGTGCATTTATCGACTGATCGGTTAGCCTCAGCACATTCGACTTGATTGAAGCGTCCTGCAGCAAAATTAAACCGCTTTCGTTGAATTTGTTTAAGAGAAAGGTAGTCGCGAACTGGGCATTGGACCCAAAACAGAGGAAGATAAGAAAGGAAAATACTAAAAGCGCCATGGCAGTCAGTATTGCAAGAGCCTTTTGCACAGGCAACCGCATATTTCTCATTTGCAGACGAGGACAGAACAGGCAGAACTTACAGAGATGTATTCTAAACTCTAATCATACAAGCGAAGCTCACGAACTTCAGAGTAGAGACGAATCTATTTTAATTTTCTTTGTTTTTTTCCGTGTGGATGCTCATTCAAGCCATTGAGTTCATTGTGAGAACCGGCCCGTCAACACGCAACTCAGTCGACAGATTAAGAAAACGTGTTTCATACCGATCAGCTCACGAGACTCAGCAGTGGCTATCCAGCCATCATCTGCATCCATGGTGCATACATTCATACTTGTCACAAACGTGTTTGTCAGAAATTTACTTTTGTCGCAATCTTACTTTTTTTTTCTGAAATTTACTGTTCGTCCGAAATTCACGTGTTGGTAAAAAGTTCTAACTCTATTCAATATTTTCATTTAAGGGCAGCTTGCCACATGGCTGCTTACCTTATTTTGATTAGCATCCTAAAACTTATTTAGAAATTATTTGTGTAGCTGATGGTTTCACAATTTTTTTTTTTAATCAGTCATCTTAAATTTGTATTTATAGAATTAATAATGGTTTGTGTAAAAAATATGAAAAAAAATTTGAAAGCTAATATTAAAAAAGAAATAAATTTGTGGAGCCATGTAATTTTTTGGCAATACGCAATTGCTCTTATTTTCAATCCCTCTTTTTTTTCATAACTTATAAAATTTATAGGTTGCTTAAATTTAAGCAAAAAAACACATTTAAGCAGTCGCATTGTGGGGATATGGGGTAGAAGGCTGCAAAAATCGGATAACAGATATAGGAAAATTGGTTTTGGTTCATTTCATATATATATATATATATATATATATATATATATATATATATATATCTATATATATATATATATATATATATATATATATATATATGCTTGAGTAAAGTGGCTATGAAGGGCTACACCTGTATTATTAGTGGAATTTTTGTCTAGACCACGTCATACGAGGTCACAAAGCAGGGCCTCATCCCCACAAATTCAATCCAAGGAAACACATAAATGGACAAATTAAGTAAAAACAAACTACTATTATTACTCATAGCTAGCTCCCCAACAACAAATCCATAATTGAATCATGGATTTTTACATTTAGCCCCACAAGGTCTGAGATGCATGTTGAAGATTACTTCATTCTTCTTTCTTTTCCTTTGTACTAATGTCCATTTACTTGCATCTAGCACTTCATTCACTTCTTCATTCGAATTCTTTGTGGATTTAACTCCCCCTTCAGAGGATACAATCTTTGAAACCTCTACTCGATTCTCCAATTCATCAATCTTGCCTTGGTCCTTTATCCACATACGTTTTCCATTCGACATGCTCGTAATCAACTTCCTAATGAGGGGTTATATCTACTTTTTCCACCGAGTCACCTGCCTATCAATTTTTTATTTGGCATTTTGAGCAACAATGTGACCAATATTGAAGCACCTATGACATCGAAAAGGAAGCCCCTCATAATCTAGCATTTGGTTCAACGACCCAACTATAATTTTGAGATCTCAACTAAAAGATCCTTTGAGATATCAATCTCCACCAATATACGAGCATATGTTGTATGCAAATAATTTGAGGAGCCCTCGTCAACACCTAGGAACTTACCCAACCAATTTCCCACAGCTTCAAAACATGAATCCAACCAACATTGGAGTGGAAAATTTGAAAGTCTCACCCAAATTGGAGTAATTGTGAAAGATTTGATTATAGGGTTGAAGGATGGATACCAAGGCTTTAGCATAAGCAAGTGATATTTGCAGCTCCATTGGTATTCACAGTGGATGGTGTTGAGATCCCAAACATAGTCAAAGACCACCACAAAAAAAACCATGCACCGGGGTAAATTTGGAGATTGCCCACCAAAATGTGACTCCATATTCCTGTAATCCATTTGTTGAACTCTGGGAGGCTTGATCAAAACCCTCTGAACTTGTCGATTAGGCATTTTTCTACAAAAAAACCACTTCTTTCTCTATGACTTCATGCACGATCATGGTGGGACTGGTGTTGGCGCACTTGAGAGGAGAAGATAGTGGATGGTCCCTTCATCAACCATGCTTCCAAAGTAGTTATCCACTAGCATCCCCGCAACACCCATGCCCTTCCCACAAAGAGGCTACAAACCACACGTAGAAAAATCAACATCCTTGGGATTTCTCTAGGGGAAGTGCCTTGGAGGGATAACCAAACTCTCTGCAGGATGAGCCTTATCTTTAATAGACTAGTGTGAATGTAACATGACAAGAAATTAATAAATATTTATATTATTACAATATTGTAAGAGAGGGAGACCAACCACAATCAAGGCCCCATGTCACAGAGAGCCAAGAGCAGAAGGTTTCCCTAACTTACCTCAGCTTAAAGAATGTTTAAAGATGAAGGACGAGAATGATGAGAACTATAAGGTCCTTCAACCACTTTGCAGACCCAAAACTCAGAATGGGGCTAGCTAGTTTTCGGGTTCAACATTGTGCCTAAAGTAGCTCTCTACCCAAGGACGAAAGCATAGTTTTGAGACGCAATGCAGCACACTGGTGTCTCTCAGGTGTGTTGGCATCCATTCGACCAGAGGACTAAAAAGACAAGGTTGAACATTGGAAAACGGACTAACGGCCTAGCTAATGGTTTTTAGGGGAACAAAATAACACTATGAAATAAGAAATGTTTAGACAGATATGATAAAACAAGTAGATTAATGCTAGGGTGACAAGAATGATCTCATAGAAAATGTTGTTCGCTAGCTAGCTCCAAGAAGCACGTCCACCTACACACAATAAAGAGGAAATTTTTTGGGGTGTTGTATAGGGGCCTACCTTAGTTAGACCCCCATTTTGGTGTTTCCACCTCCACAGACAACCAAGTTTGCAACAATGGAGAAATATATGATAAAGAAGGAAAAGCAGTAGAGAACACAAAAGAACTATGAAACAATGTTTTGATACCCAACCAAATCATAGAGGAGAGGAGTAGAAAGCTTACCACCTCCACCAAGAGCTCACTAGCTAAAGGAGGAGGAAATGAGAGGACTCAAGCCCCTACTACAATGGTGTTTGTTCCACACTTGCTCTATGGAGTTGATAGAGTGTTGATGTTGCTGCTATCGAGTACAAAGTGCTGCTAAACGTGTTTGAGAATGCAAGAGGATGGCTTGGAGAGATGAACTAAATGCTTAAGTTTGTGAAGAAGATTGCTCAAAGGGATGAAATGGAAGAATGAATAGTGAATTTGAAGGAGAGAATGAAGCAAACGACCATATTCGGGTCGGTTGGTCAAAGGAGGCATTACAAATTGACCTCCAATGGGAAGTGTAATGCCTCTGTAGGCTCCAAACACAAGAATCTGTTAGGGACATAAGTGTGCCGCATGGACGTCTACACACCGTGTGGGTATCCCCGACAGTTATTCCTCTACCAACACACAAAACAACTACCAAGTGGAACGAAGGCAGCGGGCTTATGTGGAATTTAGCCTTCGAATTTGGTTTTCTAAAGTGAGGAAGGGTAAAAAGGGGAATTTGCATAAGGGGTGAAAATTTCCTCCTATACATTTTTCCCCCTCTTTAGCGAGCACGAATATTGATGAGTGCTTCGGTAAAGTAGATTAGAGAAGTAGTAGAGTTAGAAATGTATACCTGAACCATCAAGGAAGTAGACCATGATCTAGAGAACTCAAGAGTGCAAGGAAAGCATAGGACTTCACAGCCTCACAAAACTATGAAGCTGAAGAAAGAAAGTGCCTTACAGGCTCGTGGACCTTTAAGGAGGCAACCCCCAAGATCTCTCACATGGGAGAAACCAAGAAAGCACCTTATAGACCCACAGATCTGCAAGGAAGGTGTCCTCCAAGATCTCTCACATGAAGGAAACCCAAAAAATTTCCTTACAAACCCGTAGACTTGCAAGGAGGCAACCCCCAAGATATCTCACATGGAAGAAGCTAAGAAAGTGCCCTATAGACCCACAAACCTACAAGAAAGGTGTCCTCCAAGATTTCTTACATGAAGGAAACCCAAGAAAGTGCCCTACAAACTCGTAGACCTTTAGGGGATCCAACCCCAAGATCTCTCGCATTGAGGAATCTCAAAGGAAGTGCCTTATAGGCCTGCCGACCTGCAAGGAGGTAACCCCCAAGATCTCTCACATGGAGGAAACCAAAGGAAGGTGGACTTCATAGAGTCAAAAATCAGTTTCATAGGCACACCTATGAAGCAACAAGTTTACCCATAGATAGAACATGTTAGAAAGTGGCCATATAGGCAAGTAAGTGGACAATCTCACAGACTGCCAACAAGTTGGAAGACTTCAAAGGGGTCCCTTGGGAACCTAGCATAAAGACGGGGTCCACTCAAGGGACGTGCTATTCGAAACTGAGTTTTCTTCCTCGAATCGATTCATCATCAAGGAATCACCTCATAAAGGAAGAGAATGCCCCCACACAAGGGGAAGGTTATAACCGTTCCCACCTTGGGGGAAAATTCTCAAGTTGTTTCAAAAGGATTCCTTATTCTGATTTTTTTTTCGAAATGGAATGTTTATAAGGATTTCCAAGAAAATATTTGTTGGGAACAAATGTGTTTTCTAAAAATCAAAACGTTGAAGAAGTAGCGTTGTCACACATGGGAGGGACAACTCAAGAAAAGAAGAGAGAAAGATAAAGGAAAAGCAAAGGAAAAATGTAAACACGAACAAAGGGCACAAGTGTAGCCTGATATTTCGGGGTCAAAACTACTCATAAATATATATGTGTATAGTAATAGTATATAAAACAAACTATCATGAACCCCCTATTATATCAGACCATGTGAAGAATGCACAAGAAGAAAAAGTAAAAATTAAAAATTGGGTCAACATGGAAGGGAAGCCTAAATGTCCCCAATGCTTTGCATTGTCCCCAATTTATCGAGAATCAAATCACAAACATGGAAGAATGATGATACAAATAGAGGAAGTTTATGACACAAAAACCATGCCTATATCCAAGCACCAATAGGGGTGATGAGGGTCATCCAGGCACACATAGCACAATCACGAGGGGAACACATCACAACACACACACACACACATCTAATCTAAAGATAAAAAAGGGACCTCCCCCTAACATTGATCAACCAAGAGGTCACCCACTTCCCACTCTTGATCATCGTAGGGGGAAGGAGGATGAGCCTGCAGTGGTGGAATGTTAAGAGGAGCGTCTGACCCTCCCACAACAAGGGATAAGGAAGAGGGCCCCACAAGGTCCTCTCCACCGAGCTCTTGTGGAGCTAAGGTCAACAATTTCACGAAGATTGTTGACAAGGCCAAAACCTCGTCTAGAGAATTAAACATGCACTTAACAAGAGTGTCATGTTTAACCTCGACGGATGGAGAAGGTTGCACCCAAGATTCATGGCTAGGCTCATTGAGTGATTCAGGAGTGGTGACAAACTTAGGAGAAGCTAAGACTGGTTCCATCACTAGGACAAAACAAGTCAGTGTGGGACCACCTTTCAGAGAAGGTGGAATCCTCTTACATCCTTCATTGCTGGAAGGAACACTCTCTACCGTCTGCTTCGTCGGAGGAGGTGAACTCCCCACAAATGAGGAAAGAGGTCTAGAGGAAGAGGAGGAGGAGAGAACCGCAGTAGATATGACCAAAGTGTTCGTCATATCTATGGGTTTTTGGAATGATTGAACATTTGGAAGGGACATTAGCAAAGGTGACTCCACCAAAGGAGTGGTGAACACCTGCACCTTTTTAGGGTCAAGCACATTCACACTCACAGTGGAAGCCAAAAGTGAGAAAGAGCTAGTTTGAATGAAGTAGAGGGAAGGTGAGAGGGGGACATAGCAGGAGGTCCTAATATAGGGGCGGTCATCTACTCTTCCTTCATCTATAAGGCAGACTGCTTGGCCATGAAAGCAGAAGCCTTTCACCGGTGCTTGCACTCACGTTTAAGGAAAATTTTTGTGACTCTTTGAACCGAAGGCTAGAGGTTGCGAAGGAACAGAAGGCTCCTGCTCAACCATGGGACTGTCCACTATAGTTGAATGTTCTGATGGAGGAACAAAATCTTGAATGGGAGCAGGAGGAGCAAGTTGAGAAACAATAGGGGGAGTCGACTCAAGTGCCTCAACAGCGGGCCTCTTCCCATTTAATTCTTTGGGAGTAGGGGTGGTAGGAGGCCATGGAGGTCAAGACAAAGAGGACTCTCCATGGGGACCAATTCTTCCTGTTATATCGAATGGGCCTAGGCTTCATGGGAAAAATAGGAAGCTTAAATGCTTGACACTTGGGATTTCACCAAGCGGGCACCATACGATTCTCTTGCAAAGATGGAACTGAATCTAATGGCACCTCAATGAAGCAAGAGGAAGCATTAGGCTGAATAGCAGAAGAGGAAGAAGGAGGATCTCGAGACCGCTTCTCTTTTTCCCTTCTACGTGCCTTGAAAGCATCACTGTTAGCTTTTAGGCAAGCCCGATGTGAAACAACATAAGGCGACGAAGGGTATCTCACTCTCAGCATCAAGTGCCCTTTCTTATATTTCTATTATGTTTGATACAAAAGGTCCTCCCTAGGTGAGAGAGGACCAACGAGCATAGGCCAAGAGTAATCCAAAGAGTAGCTACCACGAGCAATGAGTGGTTTATAACCGGTGTCATGAATCACATGCACAGAACCCACATGGATAAAATTTAAACATTTATGTACAATCGAGGGTACGACATTCACAGCTACCAACAAAGGGATACCCAACTTCACTCTAAAGAGTTTAGATCCAGGGATTATGTCAAACAATAGCTTAAGGGATTTAGGTCCAACCAAAACCAACAGGACAATACTACCCAAAGGGGCATGAAAAGTCCATCATGCGTGCGGATGGTGCTCATAGGTGCATCATACCCATCTTTATGCAAAAAGTTGATTAGCATGATCTCCTCAATTATAATATTCACTTGAGACGTCGGATCAACAACAACACTTGCTACAATGTTTCTATTGATCCACACAGGGATGTAGAGAGGAGATGGTTCCCTATTAAAACCCATTGGCAGATCCTATGAAGTGAAGGTTATACAATACCAATGTCCACAGGCTACGTAGAGGGGATAGGTTAATGTAGGAAAGAGGCCATTACACACACTAGACAATACTTTCATAGGGTCCCTAAAGGTTAAAGGATAAGATAGTGACCCAATTAAGGTTTCGTTATGCAACACCTTTGAAACCTTCAAACTACGCCAACTAGGGGTCACAGGTTGGGTTGTAAGGTGAAAGCCTCACAACACTCACACCTACAACACTCCTAGAATATGAAGAAATGAAATTTCAGTATCGCAAAACGAAACAAAAATGGTTCACATCAGGTTCACCAAAGATGTAAGAGAGGGGGACCAACCACGTTCAAGGTCCCAAGTCATGGATAGCCAAGAGCAGAAGGCTTCCCTTACTTACCTCAGTTTAAAGAATGTTTAAAGATGAAGGACAAGAATGATGAGGAATGTAAGGTCCTTCAACCACTCTGCAAACCTGAAACTTGGAATGGGGCTAGGCGAGCTAATTTTTGGGTTCAACACTGTGCCTCAGGTAACTCTCTACCCAAGGACAAAATTGTGGTTCTGGGATGACAATGCAATGCCCTGTCATCTCTTAGGTGTGTTGGCATTCGTTTGACTAAAGAACTAAAAAGACAAGGTTGAACAATGGAAAATGGACTAATGACCTAGCTAATAGTTTTTAGGGGAACAAAATAACACTACGAAATAAGAAATGTATAGATAAATATGATAAAACAAGTAGATTCATGCTAGGGTGACAAGAATGATCTCACAAAAAATCTTGTTTGCCAACTAGCTCCAAGAAGCACGTCCACCTACACACAATGAAGAGGAAAATTGTTGGGGGGCTATATAGGGGCCTACGTTAGTTAGAGTACCATTTTGGTGTTTCCGCCTCCACAGACAACCAAGTTGCAATAATGGATAAATATATGATAAATAAGGAAATGAAGTAAAGAACACAAAAGTACTACAAAACTGTGTTATGCTATCCAACCAAATCAAAGAGGAGAGGAGTAGAGAGTTTACCACCTCCACCAAGAGCTCACTAGCTAATGGAGGAAAAAATTAGAGGATTCAAGCCCCTGCTGTAATGGTGTTTGTTCCACACTTGCTCTATGGAGTTGACAAAGTGTTGATGTTGCTACTATGGAGTGCAAAGTACTACTAAAAGTGTTTGAGAATGTAAGAGGATGGCTTGGAGAGATGAACTGAATGCTTAAGCTTTTGAAGAAGACTGCTTGAAGGGATGGAATGGAAGAATGAATAGTGAATTTGAAGGAGAGAATGAAGAAAACATCCATATTTGGGTGAGTTGGTCAAAGGGGGTGTTGAAAATCAACCTCCAATGGGAAGTGTAATGCCTCTATAGGCTCCAGAGGTGAAGGGATGTAAGTGTGCCATGTGGGCGTCCCTGATAGTTATTCCTCTGCTAACACACAAAAAAATCGCCAAGTTGAGTGAAGGCAATAGGCTTATGTGGAATTTAGCCTTTGAATTTGGTTTTCTAAAGTGAGGAAGGGTAAAAGGGGAATTCACATAAGGGGTGCAAATTCACTCCTATAAAAATATTATATATAATATAATAATACTATTATATTAATCTATATTATATATATAATTTCACTAACATAGCTTGTTAAAGAATTATAAAAGAAAAATATATTTATGATAGAGGATTTTTAAAGGAGCTTTAGATTTTTCAATGGGCTATAGAGTATTTCAACTTTTGAAATATAAATTCATGTTTTTTACTAAAAATAATTATCATTCACAAGCATAGATAGTAAGAAGCTAATTGAATTTTTTCAAAACTAAGAGTAAACTATTGTAAACAAGTGTCACGTAGTGGCTAGTACTTGCCTTTATAGCGTTGTAATTATGATTTTTTAGGTTTGAAAAAATAAATATAAGTTAAATTATTAATGTGAATAAAAAGAAATGTAAGTTTTGTTAATTATAGTATTTTAGTTTACTTAATTAGTTATTTACATGAGCTAATCCTAATCCTCACACCCTAACCCTAACTCTAACCCTAACAATAAATCCTAGATTATTATCCTAACCCTAAAACTATCTCTAACCCTAACCATAGTCGTAACACTAACCATAACTATACACTTAACTTTAAACTTTAAATTGTTAACCATAATCCGAACCCTAACCTTATTGTAACCCTAACCCTAACCACATCCCTAATTTTTAACTAAAAACCCTAACCCTAATCCCATCTCTAATCTGAACCATAATTGTAACTGTAAACCTAACCCTAAACCCTAGTCTATATAGCCCTTAGGATGCACCCATACATGCATCCTCATGCATGATGTCTACTGTGCCCGACGAGTTAACTTGTTGCATCGTAACAACAATTCATTTAAACTGATTTGTTATTGTATTTTAAGTTGCAGGAATGTGACGATTTTTTAATGTGTTAGAAGATTTTTTAATTTTTTAAATAGGAGTATAGTTAATTTTTATAAGTTTTAATTTTGCTATCTATATTTATTTTAATTTATTTATTTTATATATATTTTCATTTATTTAAAATATAAATTAACTAAATTAATGTACCATATATTTTCTAAATTATTTATTTTACATAATTATTTTTATTTATTTAAAATATAAAATAAAAATTAATTGATATGTAATTTTTTATGTAAATTATAAATTGTAAAAAATATAATATATAATTTAAAATGTAAAGTTAAGTGTTGAATTTTAAATATAATAGCAAAATTATTCATTTAATATATAGTGAAAAAATGTATATTTAATATAGTTTATAAAATAACATATTAAATGAAGTTAACTTGTTCAATATATTTAATTCAAAATATAGAGTTAAAATATAAGTTTTCAACATAAATAAAAAATTGATACAAATAAAATATAATATAATTCATAGAAATATAATAATTTAAAATAAAAAATTTAATTTAGAATATGTAGTTAATTGTTTAATTTTAAATCTAATAACAAAAATATTCTTTCAATATATAGCTAAAAATAAATTATATATATATATATAAGTGTTAAATTGTTCAATATATTTAATATAAAATATAGAATATAATTAAAAAATATAAATATTAATTTGATCACCATAAATAAAAGATTTAATATAATTAAAATATAATATAACTTAAAGTATATAGAAAATATAATTTAATTTAAAATATAAATTTTAATTTATAATATGTAGTTAATTGTCAAATATATAATAATTTATTTTAAGTAAAAAGTAAAGTTTAATTTAACAAAAAACTATTAATTAATATTAAATATAAAGATGTGTGCATTGTAAGAAAAATTATAAAAATAAAAGATTGCTAGGACTATGTAAATTTGGAAGAGGAAGCAATAGATGGACGGAGATCTTTGACTATAAATAAGTTTCCATTATTTAAATTTATTTTTTAATTATTTTTTTTTTCTGATGAATAGGCACTAATCTATATTAATTTAAAGATTAAAATACATATTCACAAAAAAAGTGGGTGGTAAGAAGGCACACCACAAGAGTCACAGGGGTAAAACCCAGAAAAACAAAACATAACCAGTCACATGGGCATAGCCCAGAAGAGCAAAACATAACTAGTCACATGGGCGTAGCCCAGAAGTCCATGATAACAAACATAAAAAAAGGCTATTAAGCAACTAAAGCAGTGCCAGTAGAGCCAAGAGGGTCTTTGTCATCCATTTTCTTTCCCCATACATCAGTGGGGTCTAAAGTGATGTCAGAAGGAGGATCCCATCCATCACCAACTTCTTTTTCTTTCTCTTTATCTTCCTTGCATCGAGGCGAGATTACAAGTACAAACCACAAAAAACTTTTACTAGAGTCTGGCCAACCTGAGCCAGAAGCAAGAGTGTCATCAAAGGGTCACCTGGAACTGCCATCACCACTCCTCTAGAGGGCCACCATTGGCTAGCCCGCGGAGGAGGAGAGCGGGTTCGCCAAGGAGGGTGATGACCACACCAAAGAGGAGGCTAAGATCAGGGGCATGCAGAGCCACTCTTCTATTAGTCCCAAGAAGGCAATCCACTGTGAGAGGAGGTGGGTGAAGTGGGCACCCGAGTAAAAGTACATGGGACATTGCCCCAATGATGCAAAAGCATGTGCAGGTGAGCCACCTCAAGTGCAAATTTATTCGCCTGCACTTGAATATGTAAGAGCACATTAGAAAAAATAATAGCTTTAGAATAAAAAGAAACATTTTTATCCATTTGAGTTTGAGAAAATATGCAAGCATTTATGTCTTTCCAAATAGCGAAGATGATTTCAACCCTGAAAGTTTGCCAAAGCTGGGTATACTTAGCAGGAAGTCTAGGTGAGTCTCCCAACAGAATCAGATGGGTATGTGCAGGATCATCATGGAAAAAAATAGGCCCTTAAGTGGCAAAAAAGTCAGAAAAATTAGAGTTAGGAAACTTGACATAAAAATTTGAATAAGTTATCTATATTATTTCAAAAATATGTAAGAATAGAATCTGTAGAAAATTGAATGTAGTTTCTAAACTACTAGGCTTGTTTAAAAGAAAAAATCTTTTTGGTGAAAATTTGAAATTTCAATGCAGTAGTACTTAAATTTCAGGGAAAAAATAAGAAGTGGGTGTCTATCTGACCACCCTAACCACAATAAAATGATAAGATTTTTTGTAATATTTTAGATATATGTAGAGGACTCATGTCCCGATGTGATGCATATTTTTTTCTAATTTTTTTCCAAGTAAACAATTAATATGAATTTTTTATTACAACTTTTAAAAAGTATAAAAAACTCGTATGTCTATCCACCTTAACTTGGTCAAAACTTCATGAAATTCAATTTTTATTTTTTTAATCCTATAGTATGCAAAGCATATAATGTGACACATGTTTTGGATTCAAAAAATGTGATATATCATTTGAAAGCTATAGATGTTTTTCAATCAGTATATCAATCAAGACTTTATTCATAATTTGAATAGAAAATGAATAATAATTACTTATTAAATTCAAAGTAAATCATAATTTATATTGGTTGAAAGCTGAGAATCTCCTTTAAAAACCCTTTTTGTTTCATCAATTTTGGGTAAAAAAAAGTCGTTAGCCACATATCCATCATATTGCCACTTTTTGGCCCATCATGATCCTGCACATACCCATATGTCAGGAAAAAGAATCTAGTCTAAAGGGCCAAAAGAAGTCATGAATCCAAGTCCAAAACTATTGGGCTATAGTACAAAACTAAAAGAGATGCTTAAAAGTCTAAACTTACCCACAGAAAGGCCAATGAGGATCTTGGATCCCTAGGTGAACAAGCTGAGAACCCACAGGGAAGCCTTGGAAAAGAATACACCAAGGAAAGTGGGGAAGTTTTGGATCAACAATTGTAGACCAAG
This sequence comes from Sequoia sempervirens, assembly GCA_007258455.2. Classification (NCBI taxonomy): domain Eukaryota; kingdom Viridiplantae; phylum Streptophyta; class Pinopsida; order Cupressales; family Cupressaceae; genus Sequoia; species Sequoia sempervirens. Next base: position 147,320,427 of record VDFB02252616.1, read on the forward strand.
TGGCAAAGAATATTTTTTGCTAGACATGAACAGGGGATTGAAGAAGCCACCTTTGGTTCAGACTTTCAATCATAGGAAAATGTGGTGAAAGCCACCTATAACCAAGCCTAGGCTTGTAATTTTTGAAAGGAGTGTCTGGGTACCACTTCCAGTCCTTCCACTAGGGCATGGACCCATGAATTCCCACCTTGTGAAGCATTTTTATAGGAATAGCATTCACCAGACCATCATAAGTAGCACGTTCCTAGTTTTGAACCCTGTAGAGGGTACACAAATCTTCCCACGACATGATGTGCATTATGGGTCTATGAAACACTTTCTATAAAGTTTGAATTCCTTTCTTGTGGAATATGAGCACCTTAAGCCAGGGTGACTTAGCCAGAGGCTTTCCATTGTTAGCAAGCAAATGTGACCACCAAACATTCTTTTGATTGAGCGAAATCCCATCACGGAAACCATAGCCAACCTAGTGGAGCGATGGCTTAATTGCCTCCCAGACTCTCCAAATGTTCTTGGCCACAAAATTCCCCACAATTTGAACTAGTTCCTTCACAACTAGAAGGGTTTGAAAGCCAATCCCCTTCCAGGCAGGTCTGTGAACCAAAAATTCTAACTGAATACAATGCCTGAGGAGAATTTTCCAGGCCTCATCTCTAGTAAGGGCATAAATTATCCATTTTACACACAATGTAGTCCCTTGTCATTGAGTGGAGAGCAACCCAAGTCCTCCAAAATATCTAGGAAGGAAACAAAAATCCCAAGCGACATGGTGAAACCCTCTGTGGGTCTTGACAGAAGCCTAAAGAAAGTCCCGAAGAAACTTTTCGAGTTTGTTGTAAGCCATTTTGAAGGGGCCCAACAAGAAGAATTGTAACTGAGGGTAATTTCTAGGTTTAGATTAGATCAATTAAATCAAAGTAAAATGACAAAAACCCAAAGTTCTATAGAGCACAAAGGAAATTAAGCAATAAGATGATTATACCTGCAACTTGCAATTCCCATGATTACCTCCATAGCACCTTCTTACTTGCTAGATAATGTGGCCCTCAGATTTGTTGTGCAAGCAAAATCTGAAAATTGTCTAAGTCCTACAACAAGCTTTGAAGGATTTTCTATGTCTAAATGCCTATGTCTAAAACAAATGTCAAAATTGATCAAATGACTATATTAAATACTAAAATTGCCTATGACAATAAAGTGTGAAAGTAAATGCCTATAATAACTATGCAAAATGTCAGCATGTGCGTGTGTCTATGTAATCGAAAGATGAGAGGGAAATGCCATTTTATAGAAAATGCCATTTCGAACGGACGAGTGAGATTAATTGATGACAAAAACCTAAAATGAGAGGTCCGGATTAAACCTGAGAATCCCTAATTAGGGTTAGGGCAAGATCATTAATCGAATGGTCAAGAAAATGTCTCAAATAATCGGATCGACGGTAGAGAATAAATGAGACAAAATAATTAAAGAAATAAAGATCTTCGAAAAATCAAGACGATAAGATTTAGACTGAAGATTAGATTTGGAAAATCAAGAATCTGCCTGATTTCTTGATTTTTGGAAGATTAAATGCCAATTTGAATTAAGATAATTCAAATTATGGATTTTGAAAGATAATAAATAATCTTTTTCAGATTATTTATCAAAAGGGACTCACAGTTAAGATTGAAATGACATTTTAAATAATTTAATTTATTTAAAATGAGAAGAATATTAATTTTGACAATTAAATAATTAAATTAAATTATTTAATTTAGGAAATAAGACTAACTAATTAATAAATTTATTTAATTAAGACCATCAGTGACGTATTAAATAAATAAATAAAATTTATTTATTTAATAATCAAGAAGAAATAAATGACGAAGGGGAATTAAATAAATTAAGAAATTTATTTAATTAAAGGAAGACTTAGACAATTAATGACGATTTAATAAATAAATAAAATTTATTTATTTAATAATCATGAAGAATAAATGACATGAATTAATTAAATAATTATGAATTATTTAATCAATAGTCGAATGTGGACCAATGACATAATTAAATGTCTCAATTATGTTAGGACGAAAGTGGTAAAAATAGAAGCTTGCAGGCCTAGGTCATTTTTAGGTGTCTACATTTTGCCCCTCTTTGTCATAATGTAGCATGTCGCATTGTGACAAAGAAAAATAAGTCAAAAAAATGCCCCAATGCAAAATAAGATGAGGAAGAATGATGAGGAGGGTATTGGTATGCCCCCTCGAGAGGACAGACAGGTTCCAAGAACATGGGTGTGCTCTCGAAATGGATGAGAAGACTAGAATATGAAGATACAAAGAAATGTTAGTGAAAAAGATATGGATGATGATATGGATGCAATGCCTATATGAGATGAGCGAGAGAAGATGGCACGACTAAAGGAGATGCATGTTAGTTCCTAGACCAAATCCTTCAAAACATTGCCATAGGACTTTAATATTTATTGCTCTTAATCATCATTGGGCAGTAAAAATGGCACAAATGGACAACAAACACCATGATATGACGTAAACCAAGGTGTGCAAGGTCATTCATTTAAAAAATAGACAGTCACAGACAAGGAATGTCCTAACTCATACTAAGGGTGAAGTTGCCCCAGTCTTTTTGTCAAGACAATCCATAGACAGCAGTCAAAGAAAATAAAATAGGTCAAGAGACATCATCGCACCTCTAAATCCTTCATGGGACATCCTCGAGGTAGCTAGTAACATGACCAAAAAGACAAGATAGTAAAAATATAAGACAAAATAGCCAAGATAGTAAAAAGATAAGACAAGATAGACCAAAAAGATTAACAACCATTTTATTTTGTTTGCCAATGTTTGTTTGCCAAAGATTGATTTCTTGTCGATTTGATAGTTTTGACCATTTAAGAGTTTTGCCAATTTAACGGTGTTGACAGTTTGACGGAGCCTATTGTCAGGAAGGACACATCCTAAAAAAGGCAAAGGACATTTTGACGAGGTCCAACTCCAAGAAGGACACATCTTGAAGAGGACCAAAGAGTGACGAGACTAACATTGTTTTGAGTAATATGTTTTGGCAAGTTGATTGATGTTGACTATATGATTGATTGGACTGTGCTATCTGATTTTGATCAATTTTGACATTGATATTTCAAATGACTGTCTTGTGTCTGATTTTGACTATGCCTGACTTATTTGACCAATGTGACGATTGTGACAAATGCCATGATTTTATTTGGACCAACCTAAAAGGACTGACCTAATGTCTCGGGGACTCATCGACTGATGGCCTTGCCTACGTAGCAAATGCGCAAAGACAATGTAGTTCGACAATGACATGGACTGAATGACATGTCTAACTTTGACTCCATGTGACTGACTTTGACATTGATTTGGATGTTTTTTTTGTTTTTCTTCAGGATGTTTTATGATGTTTTAGGTCTTTCTTCAGGACATTTTATGATGTTTCTGGTCTTTCTTCAGGACATTTTATGATGTTTTTGTCTTTTTTCAGGACTTTTTATGATGTTTTTGGATTTTTTCAGGACTTTTTGCCAATGTTTTTGTCTTTTTGTCATTTTATGATTTTTTTTTTTGGATTTTGACATTTAAGAGGATCGTGACAAATGCATATGACTGATGCTTACACATGAGAATCCAAAGACAAGCATGATTGTGCCCCTAGTCAAGCTAAATACCAATTGACAAGTGATGACAACATTGTTTGACGTGGGAAGGACGCATCTTGAAACATCGTGAGGATGATGACAATAATGTGACAAAAGTATGGAGGTCTACAGCTAGGCCAGAAACAAAGTCAAGTAAAATTTTGGATAATGTGCTTGTATGGATTAGACTCGTTGCATTTGGAATGACTTGGTTAGGACTAGATGGGATGATGATTATCCTTAGACTGTTTGACAAGGGAAAGCCAAAATGGGTGATAGGCATGAAATGATAGGGGGTGGCCTTGGTAAAAGATGGGGGACATGAGACTAAGGGGATTGTCATATGATTTTCAAGGACTATGTCATATAAGGACAATAAGACTATGATGGTCGATGACATGATGTTTCATGAATCGTGTATGACCGAAGGATAGACATGTCAAGAGTTTCCAAAAGCATGATTTATGTGTGCTGGTTTTATGTCAAGACCAAGGTAGGTGGGAAAAATGTGTGGAAATGATAGGGCTTAGATGGATGTAAATGTCATGAGGAAAGCATGGGAAATGAGACAACTTGCCCCCAAGTGTAAGAGTCCACATAGATGATTTATTTTACACATGATGCCTATTTGCCAGCTTTTCATCATGGTACTTATCCAGGGCACCTATTTGCCGGTTTTTCACCATTGGATGAAAATTTTCTCTTTACTATTTTCTTGAATTTTTTATTTTTTTGGTGTCACCAAGATGCCTATTTGCCAGGTTTTCATCAGGGTGACGATTTTTTTATTTTTGATTTTTTTTCTATTTTTGATTTTGTGGATAGCTTGGATGCTTTAGATAACCACTGACTATTCTGAATCTACTGGCGGTGATGATGTAGAGACTGGTGCCATGATATGCCAATAATGACCTTACTGAAGGAGTTGTCTTGTCAGGATCGTAGCACTTGTATACAATTGATCGATGTCATTGTGATCCTTTCTGATACTAAAGTTGGCCTTATCAAAATACGCACATCCCAATAGAGTGCCATGAGAGTCCTTGTGGTAAAGAGTTGCTGCCAAGATGTGACAGATTTGTGACGTGGAATTTTTGGACTTTAGACGAGATGTAGGATTGTGCCGAATGATGGTGGACATGGAAAGGTTGTTTGGACGTTTGGATGAATGACTTTTTATTTTCCAAACTTGGGATGGTGTATGACGGATTTTGGAGGGATGGCGTTTGGAACCAACACTTTTATATGCCTTGATTGATGACCATTTTGAAGAAGGTGGACATGTGTTATATGTGGGAGTCCTCTTGTCTTGTGGCTCCACATTATGATTTACTTTTGTATTTGACTTGATGTCTTTGTTTGATCCATCTTTCTTTGGGATCCATTTTAATTTCATTTGTCCACTTGTCCTTTTGTTTGATTCAATGGCCTTTGACATTTGATTTTGATCTTTTGACTTGTAAGAATTTTGTTTTTGTTGGTCCCAAAGGGGAGGTTGATTCATGATAGAATGATGGTTCATGGTGTGGGTGGAGGGGGTGTTGGCAGCAATCTTATGACAAGGATTTCTCATGGACTCCATTTTGACATTTGTATCTAACAAGGTTGCCCCCAGTATCGAGGAGGTACCACTGACATCGTTTGATTTGTTGTTTGAAGAATAGCCAAGACCTTGATGTTTGTAATTTGCTTGAAGTTGTATTGGTTCTAGAATGCCTTGCTCATGTATGCCTAGTCCTTTGCCTTGATATTGCATGCTTTGAAAGATTCTGTTTGTGATGGGGTATTTGTTGCTTTGAAAGCAAGATGCTAACCCATCATGATGTCTATGGACACTGTCACTTGTAATATTTTCATCTGTGAGAAAGCCTGCTCTGACAAAGATAGATGACCCTAGTTGATAACATGTCTTAGCTTCATTGTCATTTTGGACATATTCCTGACTGATATCTTTGGTTTGATCATGCGACATGTCAGGCTCAAATAATTCTGTTGGTGCTTCTAAGGAAATGTCGAAGCCATCATTATTTTTAATGTCATAGAGCCCAATGGTTTTAGCTATAACTTGATCATATGCAAGCATGTCCCTTGTGGAAGATTCTTGTTCTGGAGGAATATCGTCTATGTGTGTAATGGAGGCAAGTTTCTCATCTTGGAAAGTGTCAATAGTCGAGGCCTATATAGGATTGGAAAGTGTTTTATCATGAATGGCATAAAGGTCAACGAGTGGATCATTTGGGATTTCTTTGTCCATGGTAGGGTCTTGGTCCAAGATGGGGTTGTCATGGATTTGGACTTCTTGGTCAATGGTAGGGTCTTGGTCAAAGATTGGGTTTTCGAAAATAGGGTCATGGGATAGACTACCTTGTTCTTGACATGAGGGTGATGTTATAATGTCATGCTTTGGGCTTTCATTTTGACATGTATCCTCAAGTTTATTAAATGGGATTTGACTTTGGACTATGATAGAATTTTCATGACTAGATGTGGCTTGTGAGGGGGTGACTTGAAAATGATTAATGACCAAAGGAATAGGATAGGACGTTGGAACTTGGACTGGACTAGTATATGAAGGACTAGGATAGGACATGGGGACTTGGACTGGACTAGTATGTGAGGGACAAAGATAGGACATAGAGTCTTGGACTGGATATGTCATGGAGTCTTGGACTAGATTAACTATTGAAGGGCAAGGATATGACATGGAGACTTCGACTAGATTGGTGTAAGGTTGATTGAAAGAGGACATGTTGACTTGGACCGGATCGGTATGGTATGATGTGGGGACTTGACATGAGTTGGTAGATGATTGATAAGGGATGCAGACTTGGATGGAATTAATAGGTGAAGGGTCAGAATATGACATGGAGGTTTGGAATGGACTATTGGACAGTTGGCTTCCCTTGTCAAGGTTAGGATAAGGGTGATAAGTGGACGTTTGTTGTGAATTAATGGCAGGATTTGTGTCAAGTGACTATTGATTGTGAGGGTAGACAGATGGTGGAAAAGTATTTATGTCAAATCCTTGTGGTAACTTAGCCCCTTTGTCCAAAAGCATGGCTAGATACCTTTGAGGGTCACGTAAGACTGATTTTTTTACAAAGGAGAATATATCAAGATTTTGCACTGTAGCTTCTATGTCTTTGAAATATACTCGTCCATTTTGGTCTCTTTGTATGAATGGCTCAAAAATGTTTTGTGATGAAGATGGCCTGTTCGTGGGAGATTGCATGTTCATGTTGTGAAATGGGTCGGAAAAAGTCCAATGTTGGTTTGTGTCATAAGTGTTATTGTCGATGTTGGGATTGGAATCTTGTCCAAAGTTTTCCATTTGTCGTTGTTGTCTTTGAAGCCTAGTCTCAACCGTAAAAGGGATTTGCTCAAGTGAGGATGATGCCAATGACAACTAAATGTGAGGATGATGACAACTTATGTTTTTTCAGATTTTTTGGATAAAGGATGACAATGCAAGACTATGTTTTTGGATTTTCGTGAATAGTATATGCAATGTGTAGCAATGTAAGACAAGGTTATCTAAGAACTTCTAAGCTTGAACTTTGTTTTTGATTTTGATTGCTAAAGGACTTTGTTGGAAATGACAAGTTGACAAGGTCTAAATGACTAGTGAGTCTTCCCAACTAGACTTTTGAGTTGGAAAAAATCTCACAAAAGAGGACAATGACGAAAAAGGGGGGTTTGATAACTTGGTCCAAGAGAGTCTAATTTTGAAAACAATGACCTTGCAAAGTGTGCTTAAGATTTTCGTAATCCTAAGTATGCAAAATGTGAACCTAGGGATAATCTAATGCCAAATGTATGCAACGAAAAAGAATGAAGGATGATGAAACCTATGGTGACAAATGCAAACTAATGATCAAGACTTTGAGCAATTTCAAGTTTGGTTTCTGACAGGGTCTTCTAGGAAATAGTGTTTTGACAAATGGTTGACAAGTTGAAGACCTCAGGTTTCAACTGTAAAGTTTAAAATTTTGATAGGAAAATGCGTCGTTTGAATCTGCAAATGCGTCACAGTTAAGCAAATGCAGTTCAGTTTTGCAATTGCGGCTTTTGGACTATCAAATGTGACTTTGTTTAGCATATGCGGATTTTCAATTGTTAGATGCATCGCGACGCCTATAGTTGTGTCATTATAAGTGTCAAATGCGGTTTAACAGAGCGGTTGCATTGCAGAAAATCACTTGCGGTTCAACAGATGCGACTCAGTTTAATTTCAACATGATTTTCTTGTCGTTTTGATGGAAATTTTGATCTATTTGCAGAATGTTTTGTTTCAAACTATGATAGAACTAGAATACACTTGACAAACACAACATTTTAAAAGTAACCAAACACACATCAGATAAGCACAATCCTAGGTTAGGCAATGACAATATTCGCTAGATTCCACGCGGGTTTCCCCAACCGCATATCTATAGCGTGTGAATTCAGAAACTTGGTTGCACGGGCTCCCCCTTATAGTGCACTCTCTTCTTAGGCCAACCAAGCTTCCAACCCCCATGAAACTCCCATGGCGAGCTGATCACCTCTACTACAAACTACGAAAGTGTGGATGCCTTCACACTGACCGATGCTGTGCTAGCAAATAGAAGGATTTTGGCTTTCTATACAAGAGTTTTTAGTTAGGGACCCCCATTTGAGTGGCCATACATGGGGCAAGAGATTAATCACCATTAAGGTGGCACTCCAGCCTGAAGAGGTTAAGCTCAACAGGGTTTAAGGGAGTACAACTCCGTCCGTATGACACATCCGCACAAGCAACCTTAGGTTTTCCCTTAAGGTTTACATTTATATACCGGTCAGGGGTAGCTTGGCTTTAGCTCCATTTCTGGTTTGAGTCACGTTGGGGTGATGAAATCCCCAGGCAGGCCCAATTTCTAGAGTTGGTAACCGTTTCTCTTACACCCAAGATCACCCGAAAGCGCGAGGGGAGAGGATACTCTGATATACCAAGTCAGGGTAATAAACAAATAAAAATGGGTCTAGTTTTTTGATCACAAGGTTTTCACCAAGTGAGAGCATACTCACCTACCATCCCGCAAACACAATCAATCAAAGAAGACATGTGTTCTTTTTATATGCACTAAAATCAAATGTTTGCTAATCTATGAAAGAAAAACAAGCACAATGTTTGTTTATTCCGTCTTCGACATTCGAACCTGCAAACAATGAATTAGTAGTCTCTTTAAGCAATGGTATTCAACACACGAATGGGGATCACCACACGCTACAAATGAATATTAGTAACACAAAAAATCTAATTTAGCCAGCATACAGGAATAAAAAAAATAGAAAATAGAAGACCAAAAAATCAGAAACCAGAAAAAAAAAACCCTACAATCCTAAAATCAGAATTTCAAAAATTGAAAGGAAAATTTTACCAGACAGTGCGGCTCAACAGGGTAGATGCGTCATTCTGGTCTTCAAATGCGGCGCTACTGATCATATGCGTTCTTCCAGATGTCAGTTGCGGCTTGTAAGGGCGATTGCAGCTTTTCTGTCAGCGAATGCGTCGCGATGCATCAAATGCGTCACGATATTTTTTTAAAAACAGTTGCGTCGATTAATACCTATACCTGTAAAACAGAAAAAAACACAGAAAAAATGTATGGAAAACCAAAAACGAAGTTGGGTTCACCAATGTAACTAAGGGTAATTTCTAGGTTTAGATTAGATCAATTAAATCAAAGTAAAATGACAAAAACCCAAAGTTCTATAGAGCACAAAGGAAATTAAGCAATAAGATGATTATACCTGCAACTTGCAATTCCCATGATTACCTCCATAGCACCTTCTTACTTGCTGGATAATGTGGCCCTCAGATTTGTTGTGCAAGCAAAATCTGAAAATTGTCTAAGTCCTACAACAAGCTTTGAAGGAATTTCTATGTCTAAATGCCTATGTCTATTACCAATGCCTATGTCTAAAACAAATGTCAAAATTGATCAAATGACTATATTAAATACTAAAATTGCATATGACAATAAAGTGTGAAAGTAAATGCCTATAATAACTATGCAAAATGTCAGCATGTGCGTGTGTCTATGTAATCGAAAGATGAGAGGGAAATGCCATTTTATAGAAAATGCCATTTCGAACGGACGGGTGAGATTAATTGATGACAAAAACCTAAAATGAGAGGTCTGGATTAAACCTGAGAATCCCTAATTAGGGTTAGAGCAAGATCATTAATCGAATGGTCAAGAAAATGTCTCAGATAATCGGATTGACGATGGAGAATAAATGAGACAAAATAATTAAAGAAATAAAGATCTTTGAAAAATCAAGACAATAAGATTTAGACTAAAGATTAGATTTGGAAAATCAAGAATCTGCCCGATTGCTTGATTTTTGGAAGATTAAATGCCAATTTGAATTAAGATAATTCAAATTATGGATTTTGAAAGATAATAAATAATCTTTTTCAGATTATTTATCAAAAGGGACTAACAGTTAAGATTGAAATGACATTTTAAATAATTTAATTTATTTAAAATGAGAAAAATATTAATTTTGACAATTAAATAATTAAATTAAATTATTTAATTTAGGAAATAAGACTAACTAATTAATAAATCTATTTAATTAAGACCATCAGTGACGTATTAAATAAATAAATAAAATTTATTTATTTAATAATCAAGAAGAAATAAATGATGAAGGGGAATTAAATAAATTAAGAAATTTATTTAATTAAAGGAAGACTTAGACAATTAATGACGTATTTAATAAATAAATAAAATTTATTTATTTAATAATCATGAAGAATAAATGACATGAATTAATTAAATAATTATGAATTATTTAATCAATAGTCGAATGTGGACCAAGGACATAATTAAATGTCTCAATTATGTTAGGACGAAAGTGGTAAAAATAGAAGCTTGCAGGCCTAGGTCATTTTTAGGTGTCTACAAGAATAATAAACATGGGTAGCCACAAGAATTTTTGAGCACACTTGGAATTTCCTTGCTAGAGAGAGGGGCTTAGTAATCCAGCATGCAAGATTTTGTTCAACTTTGGAAGGAACAACTTTCCACAACTCAGCCAGAGAGGCCTAGAAAGCAAAATGAATGCCCAAGAACTGAAAGATTTCTCCTAGCTCAATCCACTTCCAACCATACTGCTAAAGCCAAAGAGGAGTGGGCAATATAGGCTGTCAGTGACACAAAGTTTTGTGCCACTAAATGGCAGAACCAGACGCAAGGAAAAATGTATTAAGAAATTATAGGGTTGCCTTGATATTATCTTCTTCCTCCAAGAGAGTGAGGAAAGAGTCATCAGCAAAATGGCCATTAACTAGCTAGGCCTGAGAGTTGGGAAACAAAATGCCTTTGACATGCTGTTGAGAAACCACATTGGCCAAGAGGTATCCAAATCCCTCAACAAAAAGCACGTAAAGAGAGGGAGCAAGTGGGCATCCTTGTTGAATGGAACAAAAAAGCTCAAAGGAAAGAGATTGGCGGCCATTAATGGTGATACAAGAAGAGACATCTGTAAAGAGAATTTGAACAACCTAAATAAAATTAGGCCCAAACTCCAAGGCTTGCAACATAGCAAGAATAAAAGGCCATTCAATGCGGTCATAGGCCTTGGAAAAATCAATTTTAAGGAAAAGAGCTCTCTAGTTTGAGCACCTAGCCCACTCCATGCCTTCCCAAACAACAATAATGTTGTACAAAATAAATCTGGATTTGATGAATTGAGTCTGCTCTAGGTGCATAATTTGAGGTAAAAGATGGTAGATCTTCAGAGTCAAATCTTTGGCAATGATTTTGTAGGAGACATTGAGAATCATGATAGGCCTCTAGCTACAAATATCCTCGAGATCTCCAAACATAGGTATGAATTTAATATTTCCTTTTTTTATTAAGTTACCTAGAGATTTAGCATGAAAGGCTTCTAAATAAACATTGTACAAGTCATGCTCAACACAGTCACAAAGGGCCTTGTAAAATTCACAAGGGAAGCCATTGATCCTTGGGGCTTTTTCATCAACCATGGAATGAACAACTTCCTTGAGGTAGATTCAATTGTTAACAATTGATCACAAAAATTTCTCTGGGCTGAGGAAAGCCTATGTTGCACAACAACAAGGCAATCTTGGAGGGATTGCTGTCACACAGGCATGAATTCCTATGTAGTGAATACTTGCTCATAATGCCAAAAAAAGGCCTAGATAATGTCAGGAAGCTCAAAGAGCACTTTAATTTCATCTTTAATTTTTTTAATACCTAGAGATGAGTCCCTAGCACGTAGGGCTAGAAAAAGCTCCTTAGAGGCACTGTCACCAATTTTTAACCAGTGTAACCTGACTTTGATTTGAGCACCTCTGGCAGCATAATTATCTACAACTTTATTTTGTTCCTAACTTGTAATGATGGGGAAAAAGGGTTGGCCACCAATTCCTCAGTCACTAAGCATAGGTCAGCACTGGTATCCTCATAAGACCACTAACGAAAGATGGCCATTTGGAATCCATGGATGCACTTTTAAACTGAGAGAGAAGAACTGTCAAAAGAGAAAAAAGATTGATCTGAGATCATGGCATGATCAAGGAACTTAAATATCCTGTCAGATCTAGCCTTGTAATTACACCAAGTGTGCCAGAGAGAATGAGAATGGTAGCGACCAATATTGGGATAAAAAAGCCCCAATTTACTGTGCATTTAAAACCACACCTCCCTTTCGACAACTGCCCATCTGAATGGAAAGGTGACATCTTTATCATAGGCCATCTCAACCATATTGAAATAACCACGAACTATCCAAGTAGCAACTAGCAATAAATAAACAGTCCAATGCAAAAGCAAGGAGTGTTCCACAACATCATTAGAAGCATAAAAATTAATAACCCCAAAAGAATGATTATCAATGTTGAGAAGGATCCAGATGAGTCGATGAGTGGGGTTAGACCCATGGTCAACCACACAAGCATGCCACTATGGGGACAAAAAGGTGATAGTATTGCCATGCCCAACTTCATGATTAGTGCAAAACATTTTACTGCCTAGCCAAATAGAGCGACAATCCGAAGCAAGCAATAAGCTTGAAATTTTAACCTCTTGGAGACAAAGCACTTCAATAATGGAATATTTATTCAAAGTATCCCTAATAGAATACTTTTTTGAGAGGTTTGTCAGACCTCAAACATTCCATGAGAGGAAATTCATAAATGAAACTCCTCCATATTGTCAAAGTTTGGCTCCTCTTCATTCAAAGAAGAGAAATTATTTTTCAGAAAATCTGGCCGAACTGGCCCGATATGAATAGGAGGAGAAGAAAATATCCACTTTTATTGCACATATTCACCTTCTTCCAAAGGTGGAGAAGGACTGCATGATTTCCTTTGAGCTCCTATCACTAGAGGAGGAATGTTCGACTATGCTATCATAATGGCAATAGGCTGAGGCATTGTCTTTGGCCTAGGTTGCAATGGGACATTATCAACCTTGACTTGAACTTCCTTCCCCTTCATGGAAGGGTTTGAAACACTCTTCGTTGGTTTAGAGGCCTTGGAAGCTGACCCAAAACCACTGGACTTATTTTTTTGGTTTGTAACTATGGTCCACTTTTCATCAAGATTGACAACATAAGTATCTTCCTGATGAGGCTTTTCAGTATCTTGTGGTGGAGAAGGTGTATGAGGAACTTCCAAAGGGAAATCCTTGATCTTGTGGTTTGCAGACTGATACCTATAACATGTGTTGGGAATATTAAAATATGTGACCTTCTAGGTATGCAAGAGAGATCCAATTTGAATGTCAATGGAGTCTTTCAAATCTTTGGAAAGGTCCACTTCAACACGGGCCTATTTCTAGGGTCAAGCCTAAAAAAACCTATCGGGCTCAATGAAAATGACTCTCCCTAGAGAGGACACAATATGATTCAAAAAAGGCACACATGATAGAGGTAAACTAGGAAACTAAATCCAGACTAGGACTTGCATCTTGGGTCCATGCCTGGAAAATCAACAAAGAAGACTTGACATACTAGGAACCATGGGCTAGGATAGCCTAGACATGATTGACCTCCATAAAGCGGAACAAGAAAAAACCCTTAGTTAAATTTTGGACCATATCAAGGTAGACCCCATGAGGGACCTAGGCCTTGTTGAACCATTCCTTAAGCACACTTTCAGGGGGAGTCCTTCCAACAAAATATCCAAGAAGGGTATGCTGCTCAAGCCATTGACAAGCAAAATCAAAGTATGGTAAAGGAAAAACCATATCATCTGGGGAGTCAAAATACATACCTCATGAAAGACTTTCAGAAAAAAATTTTGGGGCCATTTGTTTAGATGAGGAACCATTGAGGAGAGTTGTCAAACCACTAACACCAATATGAACTTCTAGGTTATAGTCGGTTGAAGGCATATTAAAACACAAAAACCACAGTAAATGTGGTCGTACACATAAGAAAAGAGGAATTTCCTACGCAGTAAGCGCAATATGATGAAAGAGGGGCCAAGAGTAACCACAAACACCACAAAACCCTAGTAGAGCTCATACACCTTCCAAGATCGATCTTTAATTATTATTTTCATTTCTATCTAATTTTAAATATATTTTGACCTTACATTTATTTTATTATATTTTTTAATATGTTGAATCCCTTCTCTTTATGTTTTTTTGAGATCTTGTAAGTGCCAAATTTTTCAATATGTACATAATAGACAATGAGTCACAAATGGAAACAAATGATGATGAAATATTAATATGAAGAAAACCAAAGAATAAAGTTTGAAACCAATTGTTGTAGTGTACCCAAGACTATAGGTATAAAAATTCTCTTACTTTTAATAATAATTACAAACATACCTCACAATTATGAATGTAAGTATACACAAGAAAAAATTAAGTCTATTCCACTGATCAAAGATCTAAGTAGTACATAAAATAGTTTAAACATTGAATCGGTTATAATCAATGATAAAATTAGGTTATGAACCTCATTTATAATTATATTAAGTATAATTATGCAATTAAGCCAATTGTGTACTTATACTAGATGTAAATCAAAAGTACAATATACATATGATGTCTCTATCTTGAATATGCAAGCTACTCCCTTAAAATGTCATCAAAACCTATAAATTACATAATTTATTAAATTAGTATAAAATTTAACCATTCAAAATTGTTAGAAAATAATTTTATAATTTATTTACCATCTCTAGTTTTCATTGCACCATTTATTGTTGGTGTCTGGTTAAGATCAATAGAAAATGGTACCATATGTTGTTCAGTGCTTTTTTGGTCATCTAAAACTATAATGGCATGCACATTAAATAAATCAACATAGATAAAGAGGTAAGTGTAAAAAATACAATATGTAGTTAATCTAAATAATGTTACAATTAATAATTGAAACCTAAAATGGCTTGTTGAAATGTCTAGGTGGGGATAACACTGATATTTGATGGTTGACTTCCACAAGTTGAATCTGGTATTTATTTTATCAAGAATACAAAAATGGTTAAAAGTAGGAACAAAGAAATATTCCATTTAATGAATGAACACATTTAATAGTTAGAAAATTACCATCTATAATTTGTATTTCATTCGTTGTTTGATTTAGGTCAATAGAGAAGAGCAATCAATGTTGTCAAGTATTCTCTTCATCACCTACAACTATATGTTGTTCAATATTTTTCTAATCATCTGAAGCTGCAATGGCATGTGCATTAAATAAATCAACATAAATAAAGAGGTAAGTGTAAAAATATAATATGTAGTTAATCTAAATAATATTAACATTCTCAATTACTTGAAATGGTTTGTTGAAATGTTTGGGTGGGGATAACAATGAGATTTGATGGTTGAATTCCACAAGTTGAATCTACTATTTATTTTATTAAGTATACACAAGTGGTTAAAAGTAGGAACAAAGCAATATTCTATTTAATGAATGAACACATCTAATAGTTAGAAAATTGCCATCTATAATTTGTATATCATCTATTTTTTTTGGTTTAGGTCAATAGAGAAGGGAAATCGATGTTGTCTATTATTCTCTTCATCACTACAACTATAATGGCATATTATTAACACATGTGAAATAAGAAGACAAATTATTTCTATGTAAAATATGTAAATAATTTTGAATAAATGTACTCACTATGTTTTTGTCTAATAATAACCCTTTCTTCTTGTATTGCTATGCCTAGATACTTGAAGAGATTTTTTTTCTTTTTCTTTCTACCACTTGTACTTGGGAACAAATTTTTTTCATGTTCCTCAACTCTTTTATTCAAGTCTTTATGAATGATATTGGCTCTTTGATGAATGGAATGACATTTGTGCATTTTTCTTGGACTAAACCATGGTGATATTTGTTTTATAGGAATGTTCTCTAAGCCAACGATCGATGTAAATTTGGAAGAGGAAGCAAGAGATGCATGGAGATATTTTCTAAATCTCTTAAAACTTTGACTAAAAATAAACTTTTCATCTACTTCACTTTGAAAATTTTGGAGTAGTGAATTTAAATAATCAATGGAATTATGGAAGTTATCATTGGAAGCATATGAGGATTTCCATCCATCTATAATAGAAATAATAATGATAAATTCAAAATATATTAAAAAAACTCATAATATTTCATTAATAGAATGATTATAATAAAATTCACCAGTTCTTTGGTCTTCACCAATGACAACCCCAATCACATCTTTTCTTCTTGATGGAATATGTAACTATATTTAATTAGAATACATACTCTTTTCCATGCATTCAACACATTTTTTCTCAAAAAACATGCATCTCTTTTATTCATCATTTTAGTCAAACCATGGTCTAAGTAGTGTTGTTGACATATTGTGTCAATCCCCACACCCATCAACAATAAATATTGAATTTATGATTTACATTCATTTGACAACCTTGGTGCAAAACTACTCCTTAGATCCCCAAAAGGATCATCCCTTCCATGATAAAAATCACCATTGGCACCACAATGGATCCACTCATTGTATCTAACTATTGCAAAATGTGGTCTACCATACATGAATCTAACATGAAAGTGGGTTCAACAACCCTTTTTTTGGGTAAAACTTCATATTCTTTTCATGTTTTCAAGTTTTTTTCTATTATATGTAGGACCAAAAGCACACCAATATCTATTTATATAGACACAAAAATTAATTATTGATATAACAAAAATCAAACATAAAAAATGGCATGCTTACAAATTATATTAAATCTAGGCAAACCTTGAGTATAACTTTAATCACACCGATTAAATGACTTTGTAATTAAATTTTGATTCTCATTTTATTATATTTATTGTCTTAGAATAATATCAAATTTTAAGCAATGATTTGTTTTCCTATATGTGGTCTTGTTCTCTAGATTAGACTATTCCTATAGCCAAGTCCTCCTAATTCAAACTTTAACCCATTCAAAAATTGACTAGTTACCTATCCACTTGTGAGCCAAAACACCGCAAGTTGAACATCTCCAATCTTGTATTAAAAGAGAGTCCTAAGTCATTATTTCATATAACGGATCATCATTGAAGAGTCACAATTTCACATCATAAGAAAACATTATCATAGAACTTGTATCAATAATTACAACATTGCAATATATCATCTACTTTGCTTGGTAAATTTTCTAGGTTGACTTTATACCCACAACTACATAAATTATCTAGGTGAAGCCCATCTAGGTACACATTTTATTTGGGAAAAGAATGATAGATCTAAAGATTAAGACCAAATATTTAAAAATGAATGATAACAAAATTGAAATGTAATTATGCCTTGAACCAAATTTATGAAAAAAACATGTCACTTGAAATCTAATCATTTGAGTGATAAATATCATGTGTTTTCAATAAATGAATTGTACTTATAAAACTTTTTGTTGGAGGATAGTGTCCTGGTCTTAGGTTCACCTTTTTTTGGTATTCATTGTGAGATTGATTTTCACATATTTGTATGAAATGTTTCTATATCAATTAACTCCATAAACTAAATGCACAATACTTTTGAGTCTATATTTACAATTTAATAAAATTTTATATATAATTAAGAGATATAGATGGGTCTATACTTATAATACTTATATAACAATTTTTCTCAAAATTAATTTATTTGGAATCATCTTGTGGTGGTGATTAATTAATGTGTTTTACATATAGATTTTTATGTTGGAGTTGATTATTATCCTAATTCACTTTAGGAGTCTTTCATTGGATCGGCTGCTCAAATCTTCAATTTTTTCAACAAATCAGGCATGGATACTATATTTAATGAGGTGACAATTAGTAAGACATTATTTTTTATTGTGATTTGTGATTGTGATTGATTATTTGTGATTGGATAAAGATAGTTTTGATTAGTGTTCAACCATATTAGTGTTGTTAGTTTATCTCTCAAATTGGTGGATAAAGATAGTTTTGACTAATGAATTAGGATAGTTTTAATTAATGAATTAGGAACCTAAAAGACATAAAATTTATGTCCATAAAGCATGTAAGGGATAAGGAGTGTGTTACTTATTGTCTATTAGCAAGTAGATAGCTATTTTCTTGATTGATTGTGATGTAGGGGCATCACATACATTTTATAAGTTTCACTATTTACTTGATTATTTCAGTTTTGTGATAGGATGTGGTGTAACCAAGTTCCTATCACCTTAGCGACCAGAAGTATGTTGATCGATAAAGTTACCTTTGGCATAGATTAATGAGTGATTGTGGACAGTTAGGAGTTGAGTAGTTGGGGGTTGTCGATTATGGAGATGAAGTAGTTATGTGAAGCGGTTGGAATTCAGGTGAGTGCAATGGTAAAAGAGAAGATAGGTTAAAGTTATAAAATGAGTGATTGTGGATAGTTGGGAGTTGAGTAGTTGGGGGTTGTCGATTATGGAGATGAAGTAGTTATGGGAAGCGGTTGGAATTCAGGTGAGTGTGATGGTAAAAGAGAAGATAGGTTAAAGTTATAAAATGCATTATAGGAAGGTAGGGAGTTGGTCAAGTTAAGCTGAACAGTCGAGGCCAATGAAGTGGCCGAGGAACGGAAAAGTAATCAACATAGAAAAAAGAGGCCAATGGAATGTTTGGGGGCAATCTGAGTATAATAGAGAAGGATGATAATCATGAAAGTAGACTGTAAGTAGAGTTGTGTTAAGAAAGGGGAGAGCGAAAGTTAGAAGAATGGTAAAGGAGGCTAATTAAGATTATGAATATCGATGCAGGAGAGCAGAGGAATCCAACTGTAATGGCTTGTTTAGGAAAGATTATTGAAGAGCCATCTATGCAGGCCAAAAGTATAGATTTTGTGTAAATAAATGCCATCAATAATAAAGTGTTTGTCAATAACATTCTAGCTTATGTTAATTTATTGATTTGAATTGTTGGTTTCTTAGGAATGTTATATTAGACATTGTGTTATCTAGTTGATTATGAAGTTATTGAAGTTTGTGTCTCTTAAGGAAAGAGATATTCTATAAGTGATTAAATGGGGATAAGTTGGTGGTCTTTGTCTCTTTTTTAACAGTAAATTCTTTGAAGGTTGTATATGAATGTAATGTTGAATTGTGGGTGTCTTGAACTGTCTTGTGATAGTCTATAAGTCATCCCTAATATGCCATAAATTGTAAATGATTGTGTGAGTAAGTTGGTACTGTGAAGATTTGAATGTCAAAAATTGAAGTGCAAGGGTAGAGGGCTAGATGCCATTAGATTCTTAGGACTCATAAACAAGTAGGAAAGCAAATTGATTGACGACCTAACTTTAGGATGTTAAACTAAGTGGTACATGTGTTTAACTACTTGAGTTCCTTCACTATATTTAAAGTAAATTGTGATGTTCCATTGACATTCTCTTCTAAGAAATTTGATTGAAAAACCTATGGCACATAGTTATTTTCCTTGTCTTGTCCATCCTAATTAAGGCAAGGCTAATAGGGTGATGTTAAACTTTAAATGAGCATAAAGGGATGTTTGGATTCTACTAACTAAATAAAATTTTATCTATATTAAAGCATGAGGTTGAACTTTAAATGAACATGAAGAGATGTTATTGATGCTACTAAGTGCATAAAATTTCATCTATAATTGTATGGTAGGAAAAAAATGATGAATGATAAATGCTGAGAAGGTATAAAAATTAAAGGATTCTCACAACAACAATAATTAAAACATAAATAATTTTTTTTTTCTAGATTCATGAATGACATTTTTAATTAGAAAATAGAAATAATAACCTATGTTGTATGTATACATGAAGAGATCTCTCAATGGACTTGTTACCCTATTCAAGGTTAAACATAAAAGGGAAAAGATTATCTATGACTTGTTAAACAAAGAAAAGAAAAGATTATCTATGGTCTGAAACCCAGTCATTAGTCAAAAAATAAATCAACCCTCCCTATAGAAGAGAGTTATCAGAGTTTAGGTTCCTCCCACTAACCATAGAATTGGCTATTTAATCTACTAGAAGATCAAAAGAGTAGTTTATCTCCTAAAAATAACATATCTGAGTACTACAACCTTCTTTTTGAGGTCCCTGAAGACAACATGTATGGAAATTTTTTATCATGAACCACTGAGCTTGAGCTTCTTATGCAATAAATTAACTACATATGAGCTTGGAAGCTTAAGATGATATATGCAAAGCAATACCGAAGGTTATGCTGAAATATGTTGCAGATAAGTTGAAATCTTAAGACTTTACAAAATTGCATGATTTGGATCTATATTGTAGGCAACACAATAGATTATTTGCAATGTGATCAAAAGAAAAATAAAAAGAAACACGAAGATATCTTACTTGTTCACTATTTTCACCTCCCTCTAGCAACCAAATTTGATAAGCATGTCTTAGAAGGCACCTAATATTTCTTTCTGATTTACATATTGCTAAAAACAAAAGGGAGAAAGGGATGATTTGTATGAGTTTCATAGGGTTTAAGAAAAAATCTGATTTGAACGACATTGATATTTTTAGCTTCATAAGGGTGGTTATTAAATTGCATGTACAGTATTTACAACAGTTAACTGGCATTAAATTGGAGAGCAAAGGAATCGGTAACCATTAATTGTCTTTGAACTGGAGTGCTATAAACTCTGCCTCTCTACAACGCTATCCTTAAATTACATAAATATAGCTTTCAAATTGTTGCATAAGACCCTGCATTATCATGCCTAATGCATGTATGGTATCATGTCGGGTGCATGTATTAGTCATTGTAGGGGTTGTATAGCCACAACCGGTTGCCATATGGTTGCTTACCTTATTTTGGTTAGCATTCTAAAAATTACATAGGAATTATTTGAGTAGCTGATGGTTCCAGAATGTTTTTTTCTCTTTATTTTTAATCAGTCATCATAAATTTGTATTTATAGAATTAATACTGATTTGTGTAAAAAATATGGAAAAAAAATTAAAAGCTAATATTAAAAAAGAAGAAATAAACTTTTGGAGCCATGCAAATTTTTGGCAATATCCAGTTGCTCTTATTTCCAGTCCCCCCTTTTCATAACATATAAATTTTTTTGTCTTGCTTAAATTTAAGCAAAAAGCACATTTGAGCAGATGCATTATGGGGACATGGGGTAAAAGGATGCAAAAATCAGATAACAGATGTAGGGAAATTGGTTTTGGTTCATTTCATTTTTATATATCTATTTTATTTATTATATTATATTATATTATATATTTATATTATACTATATCGTATATTATATTATATTTATAATGTAATAATATATTATATATAATACTATATATTATAATATTTAATAAATAATATATTATATATTTTTTGTTTGGTATAAGCGACTATGAAGGGTCACACCCTTATTATTAGTGCAAGAATTTTAGCCTAGACCACATCATATGAGGTCACAAATGGGAGCCTCATTCCCACAAATTCAATCCAAGAAAACCCATAAACGAGAAAATTAAGTACAAACAAACTACTATAATTACTCATAGCTAGCTCCCCAATGATAAATACATAATTAAATCATGGATTTTTACATTTATCCCCACAAGAACTGAGATGCATGTTGAAGATTACTTCATTCTTATTTATTTTCCTTTGTACTAATGTCCATTTACTCACATCTAGCACTTCATTCGCTTCTTCATTCAAATTCTTTGTGGATTGAACTCCCCCTTCAAATGACACAATTTTTGAAAGCTCTACTTGATTCTCCAATTCTTCAATCTTTCTTTGATCCTTTATCCACATATGTTTTCCACATATTTTTTCCATTTGACATGTTGGTAATCAGCTTCCTGATTATGGGTTGTATCTACTTTTTCCATTGAGTAGTGGTGGAGGGAGGCATCACTCCACTAGGTTGCCTGCCTATCAATTTTTCATTTGAAATTTTTAGCTTAACAATGTGACCAATATTGAAGCAGCTATGACACCGAAAATGAAGCCCTTCATAATATAGCATTTGGTTCAACCACCTGAAGTTGTGATTTTAAGCGAGATCTTAGCTGAAAGATCCTTTGAAATATCCATCTCCACCAATATACAAGCATATGTTGTATGTAAATAATTTGAGGAGCCCTCATCAACACCAAGGAAGTTACCAAGTAGGGATAACTTTAAGAACCCACCCCCCCTTGATGAAGGTGTAAAATTTTGGAAAATATTGTATACTTCCCAATAAAACTATTAATTTTATTGGCAATTTTTTTCATTTTTCAGGAAAAAAAATCTCAATTAACGAATCTTTTCTAATCACTAGAAGTTTGTTGAAAATGATGAATTGCAATTTTTTTTAATGCAATAAAATATTTTCGTTGGCGATTAAAACGTTTTTTAAAACTAATAAAATATTTTCATTGGTGAATAAACCTATTTTGAAAACATAAAAAATATTTTTGTTTGTGATTAAAAAATTTCTTCAAACCAAAAAAAAAAAAATCATTGGAAAATAAAACCTATTTTCAAATGAATAAACAAATTTGATGAATTAAACATAATCTCAAACTAATATAAAAAATTCAATGGTGAAATAAATTGGTATGCTAGCTAATAAAAAATCATAGTGTGGTTGGTGAAAATATCAAATTCCAGGACAAATTTTCTGCACATTCAAATTCCTTCATAAAGTGTCTGAAATGGGGACAAGTGTCAACATATTTATTATGTCTAAAGCCACATGTTAATTTAAAATAATATAACCCATGACCATTTGATGAATTTTTATGGATGACTATAGTTGCATTCTAAAAGAAAATCTTTGAAGCACTAGAATTGTGAATTGAAACCTCTAGAATAACACTATAACAGTTAGATTTCCATAAATCAATTGTTGACATTTTATTGCTTATTAAATCACTTAAAGTCATGAAAACCAAAATAATATTTTATTGTTGACTGGCTATCAATAGTTGAAGGTCACTTAAGTTGTGACTTAAGCCTTTGGAGTCATCATGGTGACTGACCTCTCAAATTAGGTGAATGATGGGTTTGAGAAATGAATGGTCGAGATAGGGTGACGTGGGTCAACCTTGATTACTCCCAGCCAGCTGGTGGGGGACCCACCTACATTTCCTATCCCTCAATAGGGAGGCAGGGAAGTGCCACATGGAATGATCAAAACCGTCAAAGGAACTAGTGTTAAATTTTGTGCTACTAAAGGAGCCTTTTAAGCACATGTTTTAAAGGTAAGCAAGACATCTTAATTTGGTTTGTCCATCTGGTCTGAGAGTTATGCACATGAGAATCATGGTCTTAAGGTAAAGAGCACACAGATGTGAAGCACTAGATTTAATTTGGGCTGCTCCCCACCTACCCATTGTTGGAAGTTGCGCATGGGTTAAACCCAACAAGGAAGCGAGAAGGCCAAAAAGTGGATTTTCTCGCGGGTAACTTGGAATAATATTGTTACAATATTTTTGAAATAATAATGTCACATCAATGATTAAGGATTCAAGTGGTGAATAAATCAAAATGATAATTGCCACATCAATGATAGTAGTGAATTAAATGTTAAGTGTGAGTATTTGATGTCATTTTCTTTTTTCTAACTTCTATATAATACTTCACCAACTTGATGTTCTTCATATCATTTATAATATATTTGTCTTTGATTTATTTCTTCCCTATTCTAAATTTAACTGTGATATCATGGAGTCTTCATGGCATGTCATGCTACCCAAAAGTTTTTGGGAGAAAAGAAGGGACAATATATATGACAGATGAAAGTTGGGTATGGTTTTTACAATTCCTTGTGTGTAGGTTGAGGATGCTATAAGAATAATTGTGGGTAGGGAATGACTTCAGAACAACCCCTGTGCTCTATATTCTTAGGTAGCTTCGGCTTTCTTATCCAATTGCATGGAAATTTTGCTCGATAAAAATTTCGTGAAGATGCTAGCAATATGTTATTTGTAGCCTTTCATTTACTCTATTTCTTTGTTGGAGTTGACATTGGAGTATTAAATTTTTTTAAGTGGGTTAGCGCATGTTCATGGAATCTTCCAAAAAATAGAATTGCATGCTTCTACTGTGTAGGCTCTTGCCCTGGTTAATATGAGATGGGGTCTACTATGTGATATGAAAAATGAATCATTAAAGAGTCTAGAGTTCTGGAGGAAGGTTTTGGGTGATCCGATTTTCTTCTTTGTTGTTACTTTGTTAAATTTGATTCACCTTCTACTCAAACACCTGGTTGATAGCCTTAGTTAATGTTACAAAAAAAATTAGTAAAGAATTGTGTGACATGTCATGTGTCTATATTTTATTGTACAACATAACAGTTCTTGTAATATGTATTTTGTGATTGGTTTTTTGTCATGGTTAGTGGATTTTTGGCTAGGCTAGCTATGTACTATGTACTCTAGTCTTTAGCAATAACTACTTAAATTAAAATACTTTTCATGGATCCATTCTTGTAAATCCTTTTTTCTTTGATCAATATAAAAATGTGGCTTTTAAAAATAATAGTAATTATCAACATATAGTTCAGATCATAAGCACAAGAAAAATTTATTATGACTTATTAGTGGAAATTGATAATGATTAAGATAAAACAAGCCATTTAATTCTCTTTTCAATGCGTCAAAGTACTCTATCTTTCATTTATTCAATTCTTAATCTTTTTGAAGAAAGTGTGGTTGCGGTACTGCGAGTGGTGACGTAGATTAATTCCATAAGAATATCGGAAGTGATTGATTGGATAGCTTTATATTGAAAACTGCACAATTTACTATAGAATCATAGATGATGATGTCATTAATCCAATGATCTACTAAAACAAAAATTGTAATGATTTCATACGTTTGAGTGACACTAGCGATTTTGATAATTGACAGCTTGACATCTTCAGGTACAGTTTGCATGTAGTAGATGCCAATCAAATTAAAAAAATTATTTGTAAATGTAAGGCTTAAGTTACACAAATCCATTAAGTTGGTTTTTTGGTTTGCAAAAATTGCGATTATCATTATACCCAACCTCACACATGACACGACTCATAAGTAAACAAGGATTATGCTGGTAGTGGCCCTGGTGGCCCATAAATAGGATAGTGAGCACAACTAAAATCATTCATTGAAGGCTAAAGGATTTACTATTGAGTGAAATTTTCTTGATTTTCATAGGGATTTTCATTTTGTAGGGTTAATAAGGATTAAGGAAGAAAATGATGTGGTATTATTCAGGATACTCTAAATTCTCCTAGCTCCAGTTATGTAGTTACAAAGTAAAAGACCAATTTTCCTTCAAGTTCAGAATGGGTGGATTTGGAAAGAAGTTGATCTGGTTGACCTGACTTCTCAAACAGGTTTTGAACCAGGATGAGGAGCTCTAATGGAGATAAGTGCTCTCCCAATGCATGGAGGTTGCATGCAAAAGATGGGAGCAATTTTAGTACACCTCATCTTCTGCATGACTCTAGTTCTCAAAGGGGATAAGTGCATTTTGTATCTTCACAACACCCATTTCCCAAACATGGTTTGCTAGGAAAGCCCCATGCATTTATTTTGAGTGAACATGGTTTCCCAGGAAAGTCTCATTCATTTATTTTCAGTGCCCATGGTCGATTGGGAAAGTTCCATGCATTTATTTTCAGAGCCCATGGTGGACCCGACAAGTCCCATCACCATGCATTTATTTTTAGAGTGACATTTGTATTATGTTGTCACCAACGGTCCAACAAAATATTGGAACTTACATTTGTACTTATAATATGTAAAGTAGCATATGTTATTTATACAAAAAAGAGCTTGGAACTTGCATGCTCTACTCATCTTTAAAAATATATGTAATAATGTGACATTGTAAATCAGTTGTAATAAAATAAATGGTTGTGTTATTCTTCATTATTCATTTATAGTAAAGAATTATTTTCTGAGTTTAGTTTCTATGAATCTATTCAAATCAGTTAGGGTTTAACAAAATGTTATTGACCTTCTCCCCCAGTTCCCAGTATCATTATTCATTTTATTAAGTCCTTTGCAATGTTAAGTTACTGACACCTTGGCCTTGATGTCAATCCTAGCACACTAAATTTTAAAATAAATTTCAAATGGTGGAAAATGTGACTCAAATTTACTGGCTTGATTGAATTCCTATAACAGTTATTTTTTTCCCTTTATCGGGCTAACAGTTCATTAATTGGCATGTTGCGTGAGCGCGGAAGTCTAGAACTTTAGAACTACAATTCGGGAGTTCTAAAGCTCTTGAAACCTCTGACTTACCAATCATAAAGGCAATGGACATGGATTGGAAACTTAGTGGAAGTCACGAGATTGGGTGGTTAGAGAACTTGGAGAACTTGCTACTTGGTTGTGAAACTCTTGAAACCCGTGACATGTAAAGGCAGTCTATTTGATGGTTCAATAAGCTTGCATTAGGGGGACGTTACTATGTTGGTAGGACTCTAAAGATAGTCTCCTCGATGGACCGATGACTCTCATTGGTGAGACTTAGGGACTTTGGCGAGACCTTATAAGTTGTCTCCCCGATACTCTAATGTGACTGTTTCAGTGTGACAATGTGTTATCATTGGGACTATGTCTTGAGTCTCCTCAATAGACTAATGAGTTCCTACAGTGTTAGTTGGTATGTAAAGTGAACATTGGTGGGAATTCCTTGTATTGGTGGGAGGTTATTTGTCATCTCTTTAATATGGTGATGGTTGACTCGATAACTTATGGAGAATGTCATGGTGGGACCTGACAGGTGCCAGAATGGAAAGGGGTAATTGACTGCTAACCATTGAAGGCTATTTGGAAAATTGACTCAGTAGGGTGATTCAGAAATCAGTGTGACTTTCTATTATTGGAGAGCTATGAAAAATGTCTCTTTGATGGCTTGACACGGTTAGTGTCAGTTACTTGTAGAAGTTGAATCAAAAGTTGGGAACTGAATTGGTTGGTTTCCTGGTTGGCTTGGAATGAGAGAGAATGTTATAAATCATTGAACATTCTACAATGTTATAGGGAGGGGGAAATAGAATAGGGGTTATGCTGTTGAATTCTCTCTAGATGGAACAAGATGTAAACTCTGTAAAAGCTTAGAGCCTAAATTGTATTTGTAACTGTATTCTATTGCTGAATAATATAATGGCTCTAGGTTTTTGGAGTGGGGTTTTTTAACCCGAAAGGGTTTTCCCCACATAAATCTATGTGTTCATTTTTTTTGTTCCATATTTCATGTTTAATAGTTCTGCCTGATTGAATCTATTTAATGGTGTTGTTTGGATCTAGTTTAATTAGCATTAACTTTTCTCTAAGGGTCAATGTGGGAAACGAACTATGTCTGATTCTGCTTTGTGGAATAGTAGTTCCTATCTTTGAGGCAATCTGATGAAATAAAGCCACCAAAATGATATTGGATGTTTCTTTTTGAGATGACCTAAATTTCCCAACAAGTGGCATCAAAGTCTGCTTCTAGAAGTGTGAGTTCTTGGTATTGTTGGTTCTAGGTATTCCTTGTGTGAAGATTTCTTAGTGTGGCAGGCTTGAGGAAATATGAAGGAATCGACTAGTGGATTGATCCTTTGGTGTGTAGAAATTCTTACTCTTTTGTTTGTGATTCAAGAGACAACACATAGTATGAAGGATGGGGAAGATGGAGAAACTTGAGTTGGCCATATTGAAATGATATGACTTGAAGCTCATGAGTTGGCAGCAGTATAATCTTAATGCATGGGGAGAAATATTATTTACTCTACGGTTGTTTTGTAGCAAAGCTTTCATATTGGGTATCTATGTGAGGGGCTCTCTAATGATATGGAGAAGCTTGTGTTGTTTCTCAGCTATGGAGAAATGTGCTTATGTTGGTTTTTTTGTCTTGGTATTGGAAGGCATAGTTTTATGGTACCCCAATTGCATGAAGGCTATGGAGTTGGTCATTGAATGATCTGAAAGCTCCTGCAATAGCTTGTCTCCCTTGAATGAACACACATATTGGTGGTTGAGGAGTTCACCTAAAATAGGCCTAAAATTTTTGACTACCTTTTCTTCTCATGGATGTTTTGTACCTGCATGGTTCAAAATCATGCTTCTGGGTCTGAGAGTTTTTTATAGGTTTTCTTAAAAATCTATGGTGATGCTCATTCATGATAATCCATTTTCTGGTTTAATTGTTATGGTGTTTATGTTTCAAAATTTTGAGTCATCCAGATGTGAAGTGGATATGGGTGTGCATGGAACATAGTGGTTTTGTAGGTTTTACACGGTTAAGAAAATTTGTGGTTTTGTGGAGCTGTTGCTAAACTATTTTCTAGACTCTGGCTTGTCGGGGCATTGCTGAATGAGATAGTTGTAGTTTTTCATACATGCTTTATTCATGGTAAGAGAAGGTGTGATTCCTTCTCTACATGGGAGTGTTGGTATATGATTAATCATTCAACATTCTTGTGGTGATGCTTGGTGGATTCCTTGACTATGGTGCTCTTTGTGGACATGATTGGAAAATTGGATCTGAGCTTGATCTAGTGTTTGAGTCATGATTGTCTATGTGGTAAATTATATTTGAGATCTCAGTTTTGAATCTTCCAGTACGATGATGGGTTTTTATGTTTTAATGTTTTGGATCTACGAGTTATGTAGTTGTATGGATTGATCACCCATTTAGTTGCAGTGGGATAACTTGGAACTGGACTGTCTATATCCATGAGGTTGATTCAGTGTTGATATAGACTTGTTAGCTGGCATTTTCTCTGGTCACTTGTGCATTGGCATGGTTACTTGGAGATGAGAGGATAGATGGTGTTGAGTACCTAATCAGTGTTGGGGTCTTGTAGCATGAGTATCATGATGTCATGGGTAGCTTGGGTACACTGGTTTGTGTAAGATTTTGATAGTGATGGTAAGTTCTACTTGGTTTTGGAGATCTTGGTGTTGCTTGGTATTTTTGTCAGATGGATATGTTGATGAGTGGACCTGAAATATTTTTAGTATAGTAGATGTTTAGTCGTGTGCTTGGAAAGATCATTTATCACGATTCAATGGGAGCTTTAATAGTGACTGTGTATTTAACATTATGTGGTGAATGATATTCTTTAGTGTTGTAGATGTTACTAGGAGGAGCTCTTAGATCCTGTTGCTACAAAAGGGTTCTTTCACATTTACATGGACACTATTTGAAGATGTACAACATCTCAGAACCATGGAGGATTCTTGGAGTCTTTGGTTGAGGTGTTGGTGGTGCTTGATAGGTGGTGTTGGTTTAGAGTTTGTTTGTTTGTTTTATGTCATGATATACTCTTGTTTATGCATTAGAGTTTTGGCATGATACATTGCTCAAGTGAGACCATGGTATGTTCTCTTGGAGAATGGTATCTCCTGTAGGGATGTTTAGATCATGATATCATGATAATTTCCTAATTCAGATGATTGGAGATTTGACAATGGTCTAGTAATTCTCTCTGTTTTGGGTACATTGGTCATATGCTTAAGAACTTCATGACAGCGTAGCAATGCAATTTGGAGTTTAGCATGAGATGATCATTTTTTAGGTGCTCATGGATAGATGTAGAATAAGATGAGGTTGTAATTCTATTGAGATGAGAGAACTATTGTTGATGGTTACTCTTGATGAATATTTCAACAGAAAGTATGAGGAGCCTACAGGGTGATCCCACAATAGTGGTTTACAATTTTTGGCCAAACTGGACACTGAAATTATTATTTTTAACTAAATCTTCACATTCGGGCACCTATAGCAGCTAAACCATGAAGGATTTGAAGATGATGCAAACTAGAGTCTCGCCACATTTTGTTTGTAGATTCTAAAAATATTTTTTTCAAAATTTTTGGAATTAGATTGCACTTCTTTTTCCATCTCCCACGAAAATTGTATTTTTTCAGAAAACAACATTTTTAAAAATTGAAGCACACCGTATAACATATAATTTTTTTTCCATGAAGGATACAATTCTAATTATTTTGAATTTAGACTTGTAACTCCAATATCTAGTGCTTCCACTTGGTTAGACAATTTTTTATTGAATATTTTTTCTTTAATCAAGTTTCGAAGTCAAACCAATTACAATTCAGACATAGCATGACCGTGTAATGCATAACTTTTTTTGTATATATCAAAATTCAATCTTCTTTTTTTTGTTGGATCAAGGACTTCAATATCTAGGGAACTCATATTTTCCAATTTTTTTTTTGATAATCTACTATTTTTCCACATGTACAGAACAAAGACCTTCATTTTCGATGAAAAACCTATGTTTAATAAAACTAAAAAAAAGTTACATAATAAAACCAAAACATATTAAAATTATATTTTTTGGATAGCTCGTTCCGAGTACTACCTAATTCCATTTGGGTTTGTGAGGATTCCTCCATTTTCATCCTCAACCCGAGCTCCAAAGCACCAAAATTTAGGTTTTTTGTGTGCCTCTGCGAGGGGATGAGGATTTAGGGGGGTTTGTACAAACCCCTAGGGGTTCATTCGAACCAGGGTTTGCTCGAACCACAGTTCAGTGAAGCACCTCTTCAAGGGGGTTCACTCGAACCCCTTTCATATGCATTTTTTTTTGTTTTTGGCAGCAAAAAGTTTAAGGGGTTCGCTCAAACCCAAGTTTGGTCGAACCCCTTTTTGGTTCAGTCAAACTTCTAGGTTTGTACAAACCCCTAAAATCACTTTTTTTTCCATGGGGTCATTTTTTCTCAGTTTTCCTTCCTCCATAAAATTCTAAACCACTATTGTGGCTTCCCCCTACACCTTGGTTGGACATGAGTTCAACAAAGACCAATGAGGAGATTGCTCTTGGAGAAGTCATGAGGACTTGGTTACCCTAGACTGAGCATTCTCATTCCTCACTCTTGGTCTACTCAACAATTTATCATTTGAAAGGTATTTCCCATTATTGCTTTTAGATGTGTTATGTTTGTGCTTTGATTCTCATGGAATGAGTTGATTCTTGGTGATTGGTGTATACTCATTTGAGGATTGATTTAGCATGTGTCTATATGTTGTATCTTTCATAGATATGGATCTTAAGCTCTGTAGTTAGTTCTAAAGGATTCATTTGATGGATGTTTAGCATGGTTATCTCCTTGTGATTTTATGTGTTTTAAGATATCATTTATTGGTGAGGACTATTAGGAGATGGTTTTATGGGCTGATTTCCTAAGATGGGAAATGGAGTAGTTTGATCTTCTTGGAGAAGCTTACATCCATATAATTACATGATATATATGTTGTGTTCGATCTTGGATATTGAACGGTTGGGTCTTGTTATGTTGTTCTCTTTGGGGTGTTGAGAAGGAGGTCATACTTGACACCATTGGCATTAAGAGGTGTGTGTAGGAGGATTTTCTATTGGTACATGATGTACAATTTTTTATCTTTGGTCTTGGTTGTCTTCTTGGATGTTTGGTTTCACATCACATAGGTTTGAAGTTTGGTTAGAGCTATAGTGATCACTAGCCTGTGGTCATGTATTTTCACTCATGTTCTTGGGTGATGACATAGAGGTTCTTTATCTCTTTCCTTTGTTGGGTGTGGAGAACTTGGGAGAGTTGTGTAGACTTTTGGTGAGATTTGTTCTTACAAATTATTGGCTTACAAATTGGGCATATCATTGCGGATGATTCCTTGGTACTACATGATGTTTTCTTTTACACCTTCTATGTTATGCTATTTGTAGACTTGGTATGCCTTGATCTTTTTAGATTTATTACTCATGTAGTGGGAGTTCTTGAATATGTTTGGTCTTCTTCGACTAGTTTGTACATGGAGATTGTATCTGTGGTTGATGGGTTGGTTGTGTTACTAGCATGAGTTTATTGATGAGGGCACCTTCGAGGTATGTGTGATTGGATAGAGTAGCAATTGTTGTGTGTGCTATTTTCATTTTTGTGGGTTGATCAGTTGGATGGGAGCAATTAGTTTTCTGGTTGTTGTTCTAGCTGATGTTATGTTTTGTTTTTTGGAGAATGACTTCATGGTTGTGTTCATGTTGAGGGATTTTAAGTTGATGTTGTGATGCTTCTATATATCTTGTGAGCACAGTGAAGTGGTGGTAGTATGTTATAGCCTTTTCTATCAGATGCATCTGGTGCTTATGTTCTTTAGACTGGTGTATATTCACCATGGCTCATTCCTTTCCTTTGGAGGATGGCAAGAATTGTTTCCTAAGGTGGTGGAAATCTTAGATGTTGGTGCAAGTGTCTTAGTTGGAGCATGGAAGCATTGGTTGAGGATCTTGCTGGTTGGATGGATGGTTGATACAATAGCTTCTAGCTAAATGGAACGATCTAGTAAGTTCTTCATCATGTGGGAGAATGTTCGAAAATGTGACTCAAATTTACTGGCTTGATCAACTTCATGTAGCAATTTTTTTTTCCCTTTATTGGGCTAATAGTTCATTAATTGGCATGCCATGTGAGAATGGAAGTCTAGAACTTTAGAACTGAAAGTTGAGAGTTATGAAATTCTTGAAACCTCTAAATTACCGATCATAAAGGCAACACACGTGGGTTGAAAACTTAGTGGAATTCATGAGATCGGGTCGTTAGAGAACTTGGAGAACCTACAACTTGGTTGTGAAACTCTTGAAACTTGTGACATCTCAAGGCGGTCTCATCGATGGTCTGATAAGCTTGCATTGGGGAGACATTACTATGTCAGCAAGAATCTAAAGATAGTCTCATCAATGTATGGATGACTCTCATAAGTGAGACTCGAGGACTTCGGCAAGACCTTCTAAGTTTTCTCCTCGATACTCGGATGTGTCTATTTCGGCCTGATAATGTGTTATCAGTGGGACTCTATCTTGAGTCTCCCTGATAGACCGATGGGTTCCTATAGTGTTAGTTGGTGTATAAAGTGAAAATTAGCAGGAATTCCTTGTATCAGTGGGAGGTGATTTGTGGTCTCTCCAATATGGTGATGGTTGACTTAGTAACTCATGGAGAATGTCATGGTGGGACCCGTCTGATGCTAGAATGGAAAGCGCTAATTGATTGTTGACCATTGATGGTTGTTTGGAAGATTGACTTGGAAAGGTGATTCAAACATCAAAGTGACTTATTGTTATTCGAGATAGATTAAAAAAGTATCTTCAATGGACCAACACAGTTAGAATCAGTTACCTGTAGAAGTTGAATCGATGGTTGGGAAGTGAATCAATTGGTTTCCTGGTTGGCCTGGAATGAGAGAAAATGGAATAAATCATTGAAATTTCTACAATGTGATAGGGGAGGGGAAATAGAATAGGGGTTATGCTACTGGATTCTCTCTAGATGGAACAAGCTGTAAACTTTGTAAAGGCTTAGAGCATGAATTGTATTTGTAACTATATTTTGTTGTTGAATAATACAATGGCGATTTGGGCTTTTGGATTGTGATTTTTTTTACCTGAAAGGGTTTTCCCCACATAAATCTATGTGTTCATTTTTTCTATTCCATATTTCATGTTTACTGGTTCCACTTGATTGAATATGTTTAATGGTGTTGTTTGGAACTCATTTTAAAATTAGCAATAACTTTTCTCTAAGGGTCAATGTGGGAAATGAACTATGTCTAATTTCACTTTGTGGCATAGTAGTTCATGTCTTTGAGTCAGTCTGATGAAATAAATATATCAAAGGCACTACTGATCTCGAATGTTTCTTTCTAATATGACCTAAATTTCCCAACATAAAACACATGTTTATTGTTTATATCATAATTACTCAACCGTTAAATGAACATTTGATGTATGGTTGTAGTTGCATTCTAGAATGAAATGCACAGAGCTCTAGGCTTGTGAACTTAAACCTCCAAAATCATTCTATAACCATTAGATTTACAAAGATCAATGGTTTAGAATTTGTTGTCAACGTAGCACAACCATGTACTAATTGTGTAGTCTGGAGGCAACATGTTGACATTTTAATGTTTCATTCACTTTAATTTATCATTGATCTCCCCTAGTTCTGAGTATAATTATTCATTTTATTAAGTCCTTTGCAACATTAGTTATCAGCCCCTTTAAACACATGTTTATTGTTTATATCATAAATTACTCAAGTTTTAACTGTTCGATGAATATTTGATGGATGATTGTAGTTGCATTCCAGAATGAAATGCACATAGCGCTAGGCTGGAGAATTTAAACCTCCAAAATCACCCTATCACC
Organism: Sequoia sempervirens; assembly: GCA_007258455.2. Taxonomy (NCBI): domain Eukaryota; kingdom Viridiplantae; phylum Streptophyta; class Pinopsida; order Cupressales; family Cupressaceae; genus Sequoia; species Sequoia sempervirens. Next base: position 147,354,670 of record VDFB02252616.1, read on the forward strand.
ATTAGATTTACAAAGATCAATGGCTTAGAATTTGTTGTCAATGTAGGACAACCATGTACTAATTGTGTAGTCCAAAAGCAACACGTTGACATTTCATTCACTTTAATGTTAAAAAAATCACTTTCTATTGCGTAGTGATTTAATTTTTAAGTGAGAAGGTCATCACACAGGGAGATTTTAGTCTTCAGATTGCTTATTGCAGTGCATCACCTTGTTTTGGGTTCCACGGTTCCACTTCCAACAAATCCATTCTAGTTTCCATGATTGTCAGCATTAATCTTTTTCAAGAATCAAAATCTAGGTAAGTGAAAGAATTCCTATGGCTGCATTTCATTTTTTGAAATTTCTTAAAATCTTTTTTTTTCAAACTTTGAAGTTTTGGTTTAGGGTTGAGAGACTTAAGAATTTAGAAAAATTAAGGAGGACTAATAGGGAATTCATAATTTCACATTTTATAAGCATGTCTACCACTAGTACCACTAGAGTAATGTCGGATATAAAAATAGATTATGCAAAATTGCTTAAAACCCCAAGTTTTGCTTATCAATACCATCATATTTATGATCCTGAATATATGGTAGGCATACCTTAGAACTTAGATTTTATCTCAAAATAAGGCTGCTAAGTAAATGCAAGTTAGTAGTATCAGTGCACATTGGGTAATTGGATTAGCGCACATGATGTTACATGAGGTTTTCCATTGCCCAAAATTATGATGATAACAAAAGAGCAATTGTTAATAAAGATAGCAAAGAAGAATTTTTATCCATTAATGTAGAAGAACTTGGAAAAGTGTTGGGGTTTACAACTGAAGAATTTGGAAACATCCACATTGACCTAGAAAAGCTTGCTAGTGGTTATGAAGCACTGGATGAAAGGGAGAAATATTCTTTCATAAATAAATAGTTTTGGATAACATACAAGTTAGAAACAAATTGAAAGGTAATCATAAGCCTCCTTATGATTTTGATATTTTTAGACCATGGGTTCAAGATACTATTTCCATGCTAGCATTTTTCCTCAGACTGGATAACAATTGGGAAGTGGGTGCAAGCCTCCTTGAAATGGTATAAAATATCCATTATGGTGTTCCACATGTCAAATATAACTTTATTGAGCACATTGTATAATTCATGCATAAACAATTTTTAATGATTAAAGGAGGTTCCACCAAGACATTTAGGTTCACAACCTACTTGTGCTATTTTTTCCTATTCAAATTTAGAGGAATGTTTCAAATCAACAAGCTTCAGATTCAACCCTATAATAATCCTCAAAAAAATAAAATGGCTCCAATATATGATTGGACCACTGAGATAAGGATGCATGATTCTCGAAGGAACTACAGTAATTTTGTAGACTAATTTTTGGCTCCATTGCATCAAGTAATTACAAATACTCCAATGCATAGATTTCCTATGTCGTAGAAATTGCATTCAACTAGAAAAAGAAATACAATTGGTTGATTGGTACTTAATGGCAGAATATAGTGTCCTAAGATTTTATGGATCAAGAGTAGAGCCGTACAAACTTCCAATACATGTGACAAAAATAGTTTTTTCATTGGAATATGTAAGGTAGATGAAGAGTACTAATGAACTACACTTTGTCAATTAGTAAAATAAGACCTTATTTACTTCTTTACTTTTTTCATGTGGAGGGTTCACATTCAAGATAAAAGAATTTAGTGTGACACATGATCTTTTGAATTTTTTAAATTTTGATGTTGTCCATCATTGACTAAATGATCCATGTGACACCATTAAATCAATGATTGTGGCCAATACGAATGCAAGTAGAATTCAACATCAAAGTAAACCCTTTCTTGAAAACTTGAGAAACAAGGATTCTTGGGATGAGGTCAAAATAGTGATGGAGAAAAGTGTTGTTGAGAAAGGTATTTCTTTTGAACAATTGTTAGAAAAAATTATGGCATTGCATCAAAAGACAATTAGTAAGTACATCATTTTTTATGAAAAAAGTGATAAACCATCTAGTAGAGTAAAAATTTTGGATTCTCTAGATAAGGAAGTTAAGGCTAAAAATTGGTCACGATAAAAAATTACTGCATTTTGGTCTATGAGGAAGGAGCTAGGTTATCCAAGAGGTCTTGCAGAGTATGGAGATAAAAAAGAAGATTGTGAGTTTAGAAAATTGTGGAATATAGAGCATCGACTGATGAACATGAAGATCAAGAAATTGATGATGAATCTAATGATGATAAGGAATAACGAATCCATTTCAATTTCAAACCTAGTTTAAGTGAGGCCACAAAACAAGCATATACTTTAGGAGCATCCATAGCTAAAAAAATGGGTTATGAAGGTGGTCCTTTGGGGTCCCAAGGACAAGGCCCTTTAATGGTAATAAATATAGAGCATAAAAATCCAGTTGATAAATCTAGCCTTGGAGTTGAACAAGTAGACCAAGGGCATACAAGTATAGCAAAAAAAAATCAATTTGTTAAAGCTTCAAATCCTCATCCTCATGGTTAGATACAATCACAACTATGGCATGCCCATGGTGGAGAGCATAGTGCAACTGGCACTACCACTAGTGGAGATGGTATGGGTAGTAGTACTAGTAGTGGTCAACATGTGCTACAACAATAAATTACAAACAAGAGGACAAAAAATACAAGATACCACACAAACACTGAGTGATCAAGGCATACAAAAGATGCAAAGGATTTTGACAGGTCCAAATCACACTACCAGTGGATCCACCACAAAGGAGTTATTTCCAGGCACTCCAACACTGCCAGTTAATGTAGTTGTGACATCATTATAAACTGTAAGTACTCCTATTCCTTCGCCATTCAAGCATTCCATTGTTCATGTGTCCCTGGTTTTTGATTACATTGAAGAGTTTAAAAATAAATCAAACTTGTATTAAAAAGAAAATAAGAAGAAATTGTTGGAGAGTGTGTCTATTGTAACTTTAGAGCTTGCAACAACCATGGTATTACCCACATTTGACACAAATAAAGAAATCATGGAGTACACAATTGTTGTTCCCATAGTTCAAAACAAACTAGAAAATTAGATGGAACTTTCTGAATTCCAAGTGAGCAACTTACAATTAGATTTTTTGGACTAAAAAATACTAACAAAATTAATGTATCAAATAATAACAATGAATTGGTGTACACATCATTGCTAAAGCAAGATAGAGAGAAAAAAATGTTGCAAAATCAAATAGAAAAGTTACAGGAAGGCCTAACAAATGATAAAGCAAAGAGGAAAGCAATAGATAAGAAGAGAAAAAAGAAATATGATGAGGAAAAATCTACTTCAAAAATATTAAGACAAAGAATTGGGCAAGGAAATTCACAATGGGAACAAAAATTGGACAAAGAGAGAAAAAATGAAAGATTGGAGGTAGAGCTGATGGAAGCAAAAAATGAAATTAACTCTTGTCAAAATAAGTTATCAATATTTTGTAGAGAAACAATGAGGCATATGAAACAAAATATCTAAGATGAAATAATGCAAAGGATTACTCATTTTTGTGACATGTTTCAATTGATTAATGCTATCAAACTACATTATAAGAAGCTCAACAAATATTTAGTGGACAACAAAAATGTGGTAGCATTAGCGAAATTTGCAAATCAAGTTCAAAAAATAGTCTACAAAGCCAGTAATAATGATTTTAAAATCAAAAGGGATTAATAATCATCTTGCTACTTGAATGAAATTGTAATCTATCATTGAAAAGTGTTTGAGAATATGTGAAACCAAGGAATATTTTCATTTAGCTACAAACAATATGAATAGGGTGGATGAAAAGGTAAAGAACTTCACAGAGCTTGGTTTTCTAGAGGCTTTTAACACAAATGAGCGTTTCATTCGAAAGGATGATTTTAGAAAGAAGATTGAGGGTGCAAGGAAGATTGATTTGGACCAGTTTCCTCATAACCCAAATGTGGTGAACTATTTGGATTCCATCAAACCATTAAGAACCTTTAATGCAAAATTAACTGAAAAATTCAAGACAAGTTCCAATTTCAATCATGAAATGTTAACAAATCTTCAAGTTAAACAACATTAGTTAGAAAAAATGACAATTCCACCACCTGAACAATGGAAGTTACTAGAAAAGGTGATACAGTGATTTGATTTTTGATAATATGAGTTTCCAAGTTCCAACTCAACTTTGTGCAGAGTTGTCTTTGAGCAAGATTTTGCATTTACAATGCCTCTATGTATTTCTTCATATGAAAATCAATAAAAAAGTTCAAATTTAGTAATTTGTTGATGTTCAATTATCTGTATTATTTATTTTATGATTTGAAGAAAAAGTCTTGTAGCAGTTTAAACTACTAGATACACATTAAATGATTGTTGATGTTCATTGTTGTATATGCTACTTATAATATTGTTAATATGTTATTAAACATTTAGTTTCAAGTGATGAATCATTGAGTACATGTTTAAGTTTTAACATAATTAAAATATGAAATCATTAATAATATGTTAATTTAACCATACAAACCTATGATTACATTAGAGCATTTTAATTAATTCTTTGAATCAAAGTAGAGACAAAATCATACATTCAACCAAAATGATTGAAGACCAATAGAAGGTTCCTTAATCATTTTCTTAATAATTCATATGAAAAAATACAGGAGCTCGAATCTATTCCAGAATATGCATTTTCTCATTCAAATGCCATCACTATTGTAAAACCATTATGCCTATTACAAACTTGAATTCATACCTAAGATTGGACACTAACTCTATTTCTTTGTGCTTGAATTACAAAATTCTCTTACATGAGTTCAAAAGCTCTTTCAACCAAAGACCAGTGCAATTGGCCTTGAATTCCCTTTTATAATATAAGGGATTAAACAAGCTTCGAGCTAAATTACACATTTAGTCACATTTACATTTGACATACATTTCAATTTCAATTTCAAAATTTTCAAATACAAGGGAGAATTTCATACGAGACAAAAATCATTTCTACACTAGTAGAATTTGGCAAATAAATGTCTGTGTGACTAAAGATTTTAGTCAGAACAACTAAAAATGACTAAATTCTACTAATTTTTTGCAACTTAGCTATAAATGAGTAAATAAATGACTAATTTGGTTGTTGAATAAAAAATTATTTAGTCACACAAATAAAAATGACTATTAAATAGTTAGTCATTTATTTAGCAAATCATTTAAGGAATCAAGAATCAATAGCTTGCCAAAATAATCTAGTAAAAATATGCTAGAAATTTTGTTGAAATCTTATTTTCAGGCATAGCCCACCAAAATGGAGTTTTCATATTAATAAACATACTCTAAAACCTTCATCAAAACCTTATTTTTAGGCGTAGCCTGCCAAAATGGAGAATTGTTTCAATAAAGAATGACAAAGAATGGTAAGGAGATGTGTGTGATAGGAGGCATAGGATTCATTTTTGCTTATCTCATTCCTACTTTCCTCAACAAGGGTTGCATTATTCACACTACTGCTTGTAATCCATGTATTTAATTGATATATATTTGCATTATCTCAAATTCCTTTAGATGCTTTTGAAGTATCAATGTATCCTGTACAGGGTTTAGAATGATTTCTTTTAATTTTAAAAAATAAATAAATGATGTATTTTCCTATGCTTAGATAATGTGTAGATCTCCCAAATCTACCCTAGCTCATTGTCCTCTTTGGCATTGTATTCATTATTCTAGCTGCTAGGGTTTTGCATGTGATATCTTTAATATCTTCATGAAAGTGGATTTTAAATAGATCTTAATATTTTGTTTAATATTTATCATGGTAAACCTTGAGTTCCATAATCCACCTTCAATCTCTTCTAAGAGCATTGCCTTAAGCTATACTGTATAGTATGCATATAAAGCAAGTCCTTCATACCTACCATTGTTCCAAACCACCACTCACTGCCTTGCTTAAAATGTTTCCTCCATAAGCACAATAGCATGTTTTAAAATAATGGGTGTCAGTGATTGACCATTAAGGTCACTACTTTCATCAAGATACAATGAGATTTTTGTCTTCAAACTCAAGGCATTATGGAAGATGAACTTGTGAATTGTTTGCTAAGTAGGGTTTGATTTTCTTGTACATTTACTCCTTTGTTAACTACCTTTAAGATTGGATATTGCACCCTCAGATGCAATCTCAAACAACTCACTAACTATCACTTGAAGATTTCTTTCATGAACATCCTTTTATAAAATCAAACTATTCCCTGTAGACTACCTCCTTACTACAAGGGACTCATTGTTTCATGGTATTGTGGGTCTTAAGATCATTCAACTTTATTGTAACTAATTCACAGTCCACAAGGTATTATTCACTATTCTCCCATCTTTGATGAGTCTCAAAACACTTCTCAAACATGCAATTCACTACCTCCATTATAAAATGGCTAAGAAGAAGCATTGAACTTGTGATTACCACTGTTACTTCATTTGGACAGTCATTCCCTGATTGAATTTTCCTTGTCTAACATTGTTAATAACATTTGAAAAACCCTTAAGGTTAGCAAGGGGGTAAGGAAACTCACTATTAAAATATCCACTTTACTATGCAAGGTTTGAGCTTTATTATCTGGGTATGTGCAGGATCATCATGGAAAAATAGGCCTTTAAGTGGCAAAAAATTTAGAAAAAATCAGAGTTAGGAAACATGACATAAAAATTTGAATAAGTTATCTATATTATTTCAAAAATATGTAAGAATAGAATCTGTAGAAAATTGAATGTAGTTTCTAAACTACTAGGTTTATTTTTTTTAAAAATCTATTTGGTGAAGATTTGAAATTTCAATGCAGTAGTACTTAAAATTTAGGAAAAAATAAGAAGTAGGTGTCTGTCTGACCACCCTAACCATAATAAAATGATAATATTTTTTCATAATATTTTAGATATAAGTAGAGGAATCATATCCCAATGTGATGCATATTTTTTTGTAATTTTTTTCCATGTAAATAATTAATTATGAATTTTTTATTACAAATTTTAAAAAATATAAAAACTTGTATGTCTGATCACCTTGGTGAAAACTTCATGAAATCCAATTTTTTTTAATCTTATAGTATACAAAGCATAGAATGTGACACATGTTTCAGATTCAAAAAATGTGATACCATTTGAAAGTTATAGATGTTTTTCAATCAACCTATCAATCAGGACTTTAGTCGTAATTCAAATAGAAAATGAATAATAGTTATTTATTAAATTCAAAGTAAAGAATAATTTATATTGGTGGAAAGTTGAGAATATCCTTTAAAGACTCCTTTCATTTCATCAATTTAGGGTAAAAAAAAGTCGTCAGCCACATACCCTACAAATACCCATCATATCACCACTTTTTGGCCCATCATGATCCTACACATACCCATCTTGTCATTTCTCAACCTCTTTTTGACTGTCACACCTAAAGTATCTATCATTATTCTTACCATATACTGCATATACAAATGTCATTGAGTGATGCAAGAGCATCTTTGGTTCTTGGCAATCTTACATCAACAAAAAATATTTCATTCAGTTTTGTTCTTGTTCAGTTCTTGTTTAGTTCAAGTTGGTGGATTCATCATATTTGCTCACCATACCTTGTGGATCTATGTTTACATCATGGACATGATTATTTTCCTTATTCCAATATTTGAGCGCGACTGGATTTTTTTTCGGCAAGTTATCGCTTTCGGATTTAGTGGCAGTTTCTTGAACTGGCACCAAAATAATTTTCTAAACTTACAGCTAGTTTGATCACTTGTGGATCTATCCCATAACTCATGGATCCTTATGCTATGTTTTGAATCATTCCTTAGAGTGTCCCCAACCTTAATTATTGTTCCACACTCCATCCTATGCATTCACCATGGATAAATTCAAATTTGAGGCCGACCTATTTCATATGCATGTTACATTTTCTTTCATTGGAGATTGTAATGATCTTTGGCTGATGCGAAAGGTTCTAGATCTATGGATATGATATAAAGCTTGTAATAGATCATTAGGAAGGTAGTGAATAATAAGTAGATAAGTTTTGGATTTGATTTGTAATATTTTTGCTCGCATTAAGGAGCATATAGGAATATTGTAAGTTGAGCATGTTGTATAAGGCCTGTGAGCCGAATCTATAAGCTCAGATGTTGTCGACTGAATGTAGTCAAAAAATTTGTTAATAAGAATGTTTGAATTTGCATGTTCCTCCAATTTCTATGTTTCTTCTATTGTGTGACTCTTGTTTCATGGTTTAGATTGTTATCTTTGAGGACCCTCCTACCGTGGTTGCACCAGATTGGTATCAGAGCGAGGTTCAATCCATGAGAGATAATCAAAATTCGCAGAGTCGTATTGAAGATTTGTTGTAGGGTGGAAGATTGAGGATCCAACTTGTAGCTACAAAGGACTTGTGTAAAGATGGCTGTAAGAAAAAATGGTAGAGGAAATGGAGCACGTGGAAATGCAGACCCAACTATGATGGAGATGTTGAGAGGAATTGCTACTAGATTAGATATAGTTGAAACAGTGTGGAGGAGAGGTTGACTAGTTGATGATGTGAGTGATGACGAGGTAAAAGTATAGGAAGAAATGGAAAGAGAAAATCAACCTAGCCTAGATCAGGGAGAAGAGAGGTTCATAAGAGCCCTAACTAGAGAAAATGCCAAACCACATTTCAATCCACTAGATTATAGAGGTAAGTTGGATTTAGATGAATTGCTTGATTGGATAACAAAAATAGAAAAGTATTTTGAATTTGAAGGTCCCACTAAAGACAAGAAGGTGAAATTTTCTTATACAAAGCTAAAAGGACATGCATCCCTTTGGTGGGAACATTTGCAGACAAATAGGTAAAGAAGAGGAAAAGATAAGATAAGATCATGGGATTAGATGGTGAATAAGTTGAAGACAAAGTTTATGCCTATAGACTATCAGATCAGTTTGTTCTGGAAGTTGCAAAATTTACAATAGAAGGAGTCAAGTGTGACAAAGTATACCAAAGAGTTCTAAAATTTGAATATCAGATCTGGACATTCAATGTATAAGATCGAGCAAATAGCTAGATATGTGAATGGCTTGAGGTCATCTATACAAGATGAGATTAGTTTGATCAAGTTGCAGAGTGTGGAAGAGGCATATTAATGTGCCCTAAAAGAAGAATCTAGATGTTGAATCAAATACATGAGCAAAGAAAAAGAGGAAGAGGTGGAAGATTTTAGAGGAAGAACTTTTATAGGAGGAGGAAGAGGATCTTTTGTAGATCAGAATAAAGGCAAGGAAGTCATTAGGAATGATAATTTGTACCATACAGGTGATGGAAGCTCTTATCAGAGAGGAGGATTTGGTGGTTACTGGAATGACGATTATAGAAAAGATGATAGAGGACAAGAGAAAAGAGTATTTAGGGGAACTTGTTTTAAGTGTGGTGGTGAAGGACATAGAGCATTTGAATGTAATCAGGGAGAGACAAGTAGAAAGACAAAAAACAATAGAAGAACAACCTTTGTTGAGGAGGATCATGATGGATCATATAATAAACTAGAAGATGGAGAAGTTTTGGTGAATAAAATATTATTGTGTCAAAGCGAGATGGAGCAGGAACCATTGCAAAGAAAGAATTTGTTTCAGACCAGATGCAAGGTAGTTGGTGAATGTTGCAAAGTGATTATTGGCAGTGGAAGCTCAAAGAACCTGATTTATGAAGAAATGGTGACCAAATTGAAGTTGGAAAGATTGAAACACCTGAAGCCCTATCAGATAGCATGGATTCAAGATGAGCATAAGATACTGGTAAGTGAACATTTTTTGGTGAAATTGAGGATACGAAATTACCATGATGAAGTTTTGTGCGATATCATGCCTATGAAAGTATGCAATGTTTTGTTGGGAAGACCTTGCAGTATGATAGATAGGCTATTCATGATTGAAAGAATAATACATATAATATTGTTGCTAATGGGATGAAGCAAAATTTGTTGCCATTGGAGGATGTTCCTAAAGTTGAGGTTTGTACTTGTGCTAGAATTTGTTTGGTTGATGGAAGGAGATTTCTGGATGGATTGCAACATGAGAACATGTGTTATGCCTTGGTTCCTAAGAAAGCTAAAGACTTGAAGCATGTAGGAGAGCAACCAGAGGAAATAAAGGAATTGTTGATAGAATATGAAGAGATCATTTCAGATAATGTATCTGATGGATTTCCACCTATGAGGAGTATTAGTCATTGCATGGATCTGATTTCTAGAGCTAGATTGCCTAATAAAGCAGCACACCGGATGACATCGACAAAAAATGAAGAGTTGAATAGACAAGTGGAAGAGTTGTTGAGGAAGAGTTTAATTAGAGAAAGCTTAAGTCCTTGTGTAGTACCTGTTGTGCTAACATCTAAGAAGGATAGAGAATGAAGGATGTGTACAGACTCTAGAGCCATAAACAAGATCACTGTGAAGTATAGATTTCCTTTACCCCAAATGGATGACATTATGGATTGTTTGAGTGGAGCTAAATACTTTACAAAGATATATTTGAAGAGTGGATATCATCATATCAAAATTAGAGAAGGGGATGAGTGGAAAAAAAAATTCAAGACAAATGAAGGATTGTATGAGTGGTTGGTGATGCCTTTTGGACTAACAAATGCACCGATTACTTTCATGAGGTTGATGAATGAGGTATTGAAGAAATTCTTAGGTAAGTTTGTGATTGTTTACTTGGATGACATCTTGATTTTTAGTAAGAATAGAGAAGAACATTTGTTGCATATAATACAAGTTTTGTAGAGGTTGAGAGAAGAGCAGTTGCTGATAAACATTGAGAAGTGTAGTTTCATGAAGGAAGAATTGGTATATCTAGGATTTGTGATGTTTGTGGATGGATTGAAGATGGATCCTAAGAAGGTAAGACCAATTTTTGAGTGGTCTACACTGGAAAGCATTGGAGAGGTAATATCATTTCATGGATTGGCTAGTTTCTACCAGAAGTTCATTAGGAATCTTAGTTCTATTTGCAACCCTATGAAAAAGATGATGAGAGGAGATATAAAGGATTTTAGGTGGACATCTGGAGTAGACCAGAGTTTTGCGTTGTTGAAATAGAAGGTGGCTGAGCATCCTTTGTTGGCTTTACCATATTTTAATAAGGTATTTCAGGTAGACTGTGATGCAAGTGGAAATACAATTGGAGCAGTGTTGAGTCAAGAAGGGAGACCTGTAGCTTATTTTAGTGAGAAATTGAATGATGCTAGGAAAAGATATTTAGTGTATGATCAAGAATTTTATGCCATAGTTCAATCCTTGAAGAAGTGGAGACATTACTTGTTGCCTAAGGAGTTTGTGTTGTATACATATCATTAAGCATTGCAATATTTGAACAGTCAAGGTAAGTTGAATCAGAGACATATGAGATGGGAAAAATTCTTGCAAATCTATACTTTTGTTTTGAAACATAGGAGTGTAAATTCAAATAGAGTTGTTGATTCCTTGAGTAGGAAAAGGAATTTACTAGCTGAGATGAGAGTGGAAGTATTAGGTTTTGATGAATTGAAGAACTTGTATCGAGAAGACCCAAATTTTGCAGAACATTGGAGAGCTTGTAAAGAACCAACCTTGGAGGATAGGAGTTCGTGGTTGGATTATTTCATTTAGAAGGATATGTTGTTTAGAGGGAATTAGTTGTGTATACCCTAGAGTTCAATGATTGATAAGTTGGTGAAAGAAAAACATAGTGGAGGATTGTTAGGACACTTTGGGATTGATAAGACAGTAGCATTGGTAAGTGAGCATTACTTTTGGCCATATATTCATAAGGATGTTAAGAGATTTGTGTAGAGTTGTAGAGTTTGTCAAGTTGCAAAAGGGAGTAGTTAGAATGTTGGATTGTATAAGCCTTTGTCAGTTCTAGAGAGACCTTTGGAGGATATCAGCATGAATTTCATACTTGGTTTTCCAAAGACACTAAGAGGTAATGATTCTATATTTGTGGTGGTAGATATATTTTCTAAAATGGTGCATTTCATACCTTGTAAGAAGACAAAAGCTATAGTACATGTAGCAGACTTGTTTTTCAAGGAAGTGGTCAGATTGCATGGATTACCTAGGAATATTGTTTCACATAGAGATACAAATTTTGTTGGTTATTTTTGGAGGACACTTTGGAAGAAGTTAAATACATATCTAAATTTCAGTTCTACTTTTCACCCATAGTTTGATGGATAGACAGAGGTAGTAAACAGGAGTTTGGGGAATTTACTAAGATGTTTGGTTAGAGAGAAGACCAAAAGTTGGGATTTAGTCCTTGCACAAGCAGAGTTTACTTACAATAATTCAGTGAACAAGAGTACCAAAAGGACACATTTTGAGATTGTTACTGGAGTTCATCCTAGAGGTATATCAGAGTTGTGTGATATTAGTATTGGAAGAAAAAAGGAGTGCAAAAGTAGAGGAATTTGTAGAACATATGAAGAAAGTGCATACTCAAGTAAAAAAACAATTGGAATATATGAACCAAAAGTATAAGGAGCGAGCAGATGAAAAGAGGAGACATAAGGAGTTTGAATTTGGAGATGAAGTGATGGTGTATTTGAGGAAGGAAATATTTCCATTTGGAACATACAATTAGCTCAAGATGAGGAAGTTTGGACCCTGTAAGATTTTGAAGAAGTTTGATTCAGGAAATGCATATGAAGTAGAGTTACCAGATGGCATGGGTATATTACCTATATTCAACATTGCAGATCTACATTAGTACCATGAAGTAGAATTTAGTGAAGAAAGTAAAGAAAAAATAGAGAATCAGTTTCCTAAACAACAATTAGATGAGATAGAATAGATTTTGGATATCAGAGATGGGAGGAAAACACGTGGAAGATAGTACAAAGAATATCTTGTGAAGTGGAAGGGAAAACCATTGGAGGATTCTTCTTGGATTTCTCAGGCTAAGGAAGACCATATTGGTTTTCCTTTAGTCCCAGAAAAGTGAGGGACTCAATTTTAAATAACCCTAGATGTTTGATGCAAGAGCATCCTTGGTTCTTGGCAATATTGCATCAACCAAAAATATTTTCATTCAATTTTGTTCTTGTTCAGTTCTTGTTTAGTTCAAGTTGGTGGATTCACCATATTTTCTCACTAGACCTTGTGGATCTATGTTTACATCGTGGACATGTTCATTTTCCTTATTCCAAGATTTGAGCGCGATTGGATCTTTTTCTGATAAGTTATCGCTTTCAGATTTAGTGGCAGTTTCTTGAACTGACACTGAAATAATTTTCTAAACATATGGCTAGTTTGATCACTTGTGGATCTTTCCCGTAACTTGTAGATTCTTACAGTGTGTTTCAAATCATTTCACAGAGTGTCCCCGACCTTGATTATTGGTCCACACTTCATCCTATGCATTCACCATGGAGAAATTCAAATTTAAGGCTGACCTATATCATGCGCACATTACATTTTCTGTCATTGGAGATTGTAATGATCTTTGGCTGATGTGAAAGATTCTAGATTTGTGGATATGATATAAAGCTTATAATAGATCATTAGGAAGGTAGTGAATAATAAGTAGATAATATTTGGATTTGATTTGTAATATTTTCACTCGCATTAAGGAGCATATAGGAATATTGTAAGTTGAGCATATTGTATCAGGCCTGTGAGCCGAATCTGTAAGCCCGGATGTTGTCAACCAAATGTAATCAAATTTTTTGTTAATAGAATGTTTGAATCTACATTTACCTCTGATTTCTATGTTTCTTCTGTTGTGTGACTCTTGCTACGTGGTTTAGATTGTTCTCTTTAAGGACCCTCCTATTGTGGCTACACCACTGAGCTACATAGTGTGTTTGTTATTGGCTACAATATTTAGATTGCAAGATTTTTTTATTGGCTACAATGTCTCAATATTTTTGTTATTGCAACCTCACTAATATGCTAGATTTATGGTTTATGTTTCTACGAAGGCCTAGGGTTTGTACCCTAGTCATGCTCTTACCAATGCTTTTGTTGGTATTAAAAAGAAACCTTAAATCTTGGGTCAAAAAATTAGCTATCTTGATAGGGTGTGGTATGAGCTTGGATTGTATCATAGAGTGTGTGGGAAGCTTGTGTTTGATCATTAAGTTATGTAAACCTAATTAGGGAAATGTATCCTATATAGCATGGGTCTTGCTTTAGTACTTCCCATAATGGTTATTAGTAGATCACATTATTATAGGTTGTGGTAACCCAAGATTGTATTCAAGTATGTAACAAACTTGGTATGTAGTTTAAGTTGTACAATTTTAAGTAACATTCATAAGGTTTAGAAAATCTTGATCACTCTCTAGAATAGCCCATTAAATATGGGTTGTGCTTGAATGCACTACATAATTGATATAACACAACCACTCTTCATATCAACCAAAGTTATAGGCTCTTTATTGCAGCAAGAGGTAATCGCTCTTAGATCATGCTATCATTACATTGTAACCTGTTGAACTTGAGTCAACCTGATGCAAGAGCATCTAGGGGTGTCAAGCAATCCTACATCCCCAAAAACATTTTATTTTAATTTTTAATTTTATATGTGGTTTCTTGTTGTAGGCAACCTTTCAGAACTTGACTTGGGGACACTCTGTGCATAAAAAAATATTTATTAATTTGGTTGGGTAGTTTAATTCTTAAATATTATCTTTGTGCGAGAATTGGAGGCAAATATTTGTAACCAATATTTTATTTATTGGCTCAAAATTTGTAGTTTGGTAGTGTTGTTTGTTGCACATTTAATTTGCTTAAAAATCTAAAAAATGAAAATTGGAAAAATCTAACTCCCCAAAGTTGGAATTTAAAATATTTAATGTTTTAAATTAATATTGGGCTCAAAATAAAATTTTCATGTGCTACTAGAAAATTAATTGGGCACTAGACATGTTGTAGGAGAGATTACATGCAGTAAGGAGTTACATTCTTGCATGCTTCTTTTCTTTTTTACAGAATAAAGGTAGTGGATTGTAGGAGCTTTTGGAGGCCATATTGGAGTAATTTCAATAATTAATGGAAAGCTCTAGAAATGAGAAATTCTCAATGCCCAAGATATGAGAAGAAGAAAACTTGATGAAGGGGTGCAACAGTGAAGTTGCAAGAAAATTTTGTGGAGGATGATACCAGCAACAAGTTGAGTGTTGCAAAGAATTTAGAGGTGAATTTGCTAGTGTTTGAGGTTGATTTGAGTTAGATATGTTTTGATTTTGTATTTCTCAAATGAATGTTCTAATGGATTTTTCAATATTAATGAATATTTGTTTTTCTCAAGTGTTGTTGAGGAAGAGTGAAAAATAGTTTACATTGATTTTTTATTTGCATATGCTTACAATTATGAAATGAAGGTGTATGTAGTGTTATGGCTGCTTGGATGGGTTGTATGAAAATATTCCCCATCCTTGTACTACATCAAATGCTATCAGAGTAGGTTGATCTTGTTGGGTTGTGAGATGTGTTGAGTATGAGTTTTTGCAAGAGCCTATTTTGGAGAAGATTGAAGCAATGAAGCTAAGAGAGAGAGAGAGAGAGAGAGAGAGAGAGAGAGAGAGAGAGAGAGAGAGAGAGAGAGAGAGAAGTTGTATTTGTTGTAGGAATGAAAAATGGTCTATGATGACTATACTCCAATAGAGATAAAGATGGGTAGAAGGTGTAGAGTTCCTCCACTGAGAGAGGGTGGGTATAGGAAGCATCTTCCAAAGTCTTTGTTGGGTAGAGGATAGTTGTGTGAATGAGATGTTATTTCAAGAAGTACTTGTAACTGTAAAGGGACTTGTGAGGACCTCTAAAAATGACTGTGAAGAAGAAGATGAGATGGGTCATTGGAAGACCCATGAGAATGTCATTTTGGGAAGAGTATTGGGAAAAGGTGAGAGAAAATAAGTTCATTGCAGAGTTGAAGAAGATAGAAGTGAGATTGGATACCCTTGAGGAAAGCTTGGGAATGAAGAAGAAAGTTATAGAAGAAGAAGATCAGAGGTTTGGCAAAGAGGACAACAGAAATAATTATGTAGAAGTACAATGTTGCAGCCCTGTGATGGAAAGAGCATGGAGAGAAAGACATGTGGGATCAGCCCATACATTTGTAGTTCCAAGAAAGGAAGAAAAGAAGAGAAGCACACACAAAAAATGGAGAAAGAAAAGGGTAGCGGTGGATGTACATCTTGTTGAAGACATAAAAGAGAAGAAAAATTAAGTTGCATGTAGAGGAAAAAAATTTGTAGCAGCAAAAATAGAAGTATTATCTCTTTTTGAGTTTGCAAAGAAATTATTAATGTTGATATATATGTAGAAGAGGTAAAGGAAAGTGAAGGAGCAACAAAGAATAAAGAAGAGAATGACAAAAAGAAAGAAGTAATAGCTGATATATGTCTTATTGAAGGAATAAAAGTGGAGAACAAGAAATTCACATGCATGGAGAAATAAGTTATAGCAATAGAGAAACAAGGGAACACACAGGTAAAAGGTCATTTTTATGAGACTTGTGAAAGAGGATTTGATATTAAAGATATTATTGAATTTGTGGATGTGAAAGGTGGAGGAAACGATATTATTTTTGAGGTAGATGAAGTTGTGGATGAAGTTTCCAAAATTCAAAAAATGGACTTGGATAGTCGGGTGCTACCACATTAGTGGTTTACACTTTCTACGAGATCCTGATTTTTGCTGAAATCACATATTTTTAGAAAATATAATGATTTAAGCCTTGAAATTTTCCATTTAAAGGATTCCAAATGAAGATGGTTTGATTAAACAACCCTAGACCAATCCCCCTTGGATAGAACTTCGCTAGTTTTAAACCATACCTATAACAGAGTCTCCTTTACACCTATCAAAATGCTAATAAAAAACTACTTTTGATTTACCTTTTGGGGGGTCAAATGAATTCATTTACAATTTATATTTTTGTCAGTATGTAGTCCTTATTATAAGCTTCCAAAAAAGTATAATTTTAATTAAATTTAATTTGATTATTATATTTATTTTTTATTTCTTGTGAATGTAGGTTTTTCACTAAAAATCAAGCTCTCTATTCTGCACATGTGGAAAAATAGCAGATTATCAAAAAAAAATTGAAAATATGAGTGCATCAGATATTGAAGTCCTTGATCTAAAAAAAAAAGAAAAATTGAATTTTGATACATACAAAAAAAGTTACGTGTTATACAGCCTACCTATGTCTAGATTGCAATTGGTTTGACTTCGAAACTTGATTAAGGAAAAAATATTCAATAAAACACTATGAAACCAATTGGAAGCACTAGATATCATAGTTAAAAATCTAAATTTGAAAAAAATAGAATTTTATCCTTCATGGAAAAAATTTATGTGTTATATAGTGAGTGTCACTACTTTAAAATGGTGTTTAGTAAATAAAACTAGCTTTCGAAGGAGATGGAAAAAGAAGTGAAATATGATTCCAAATTTTTTGAAAAAAATATATTTAAAATCTACAAACAAAATGTCACAAATCACTAGTTTTCATCATCTTCAAGTTCCTCATGGTTTAGCCGCTATAGGTGCCTTAAAATATTTGTGTCTAGTTTGGCCAAAAATTGTAAATCAGTATTGTGGGATCACCTAGTCAAATATTTGATAAAGAGATTGATGAAGAAGAAGACAATCTCCTATTGAAAGAGGAGACAAGGAAATTAGAAAAAAAAATTGAGGGAGAAATGATAGATGAAAATGATAAAAAGAAAGAGGTTGCAACTAATAAATTCTTCTTTGAAGGCATTAAAGTGGAAAATAAGAAGGTTGAATGCATAGAAGAGGAGGTTCCAACAATGGATGATGAGGTAAAATCTAAAGTTTATAATTTTTTTGATGAATTTGATTTGTGTAATCATTGAAGATGAGAAAATTGAACAATATATTGCAGCAATATAAAAGGGGAAGAAAACAAAGGTAATGAGGTATTTTTCTACATTTATTCAAAGAAGGTGATGATTTTGTTTTTTGTTTGAATAAAATTGTGAAATAATGTGAAGTAGAAAATTTGGTAAAGTGCAGCAATAACAAGTTAAATGTTGAACTACATCAAGAAGATGAAGATGATGAGATAAAGTTGGAAGATGAATCATGGAGGAATTTGAGCTATAGAGAGATTAATTTCATGAGAAGAAGAAAGAGAGGAAATATGAAGGAAGGAAGAGATAAAAAAAATTCAGAGCATGGTGAAGAAGAAGAAACATGTTGATAAAGAAGAAAGATGGTTGAAGGAGAAACATGAAATCTTCAAATATTCATGAGTTCCAACTCATGGAACATTTCTTCTTACCCTAGGTGATTGATGCATGAGCATCTAGGGGTGTCGAGCAATCTTGCATCCCCAAAAACATTTTATTTTATTTTTTCTTTTTCGGTGTGGTTTCTTGTTGTAGGCAGCCTTTTAGCACTTGATTTGGGGACACTCTGGGCATAAAAAAAAATATTATTACTTTGGTTGGGTAGTTTAATGCTTAAATATTATCTTTGGGCAAGAATTGGAGCCAAATATTTGTAACCAATATTTTATTTATTGGCTAAAAATTTGTAGTTTGGTAGTGTTGTTCGTTGCACGTTTAATTTTCTTAAAAACCCAAAAAATGAAAATTGGAAAAACCCAACTCCCCAAAGTTGGAGTTTAAAATATTTAATGTTGTAAATTAATATTGGACTCAAAATAAAATGCCCATGTGTTACTAGAAAATTAATTGGGCACTAGACATGTTGTAGGAGCTATTACACATAGTAGATAGTTGCAGGTATGTGTAGGATCATGATGGGCCAAAAAGTGGCGATATGATGAGTATGTGTAGGGTGTGTGGCTGACGACTTTTTTTTAACCCAAAATTGATGAAACGAAAAGGGTTTTTAAAGGAGATTCTCATATTTCCACCAATATAAATTACGTTTTACTTTGAATTTAATAAATAATTATTATTCATTTTCTATTTGAATTATGACTAAAGTCTTGATTGCCAGGTTGATTGAAGATTATTTATAGCTTTCAAATAGTATCACATTTTTTTAATCTGAAATAGGTGTCACATTCCATGCTTCGCATACTATAGGATTAAAAGAAAAAGAATTTCATGATGTTTTGACCAAGTTAAGGTGGTCAGACATACAAGTTTTTATATTTTTTAAAAGTTGTAATAAAAAATTCATAATTAATTATTAGTTGAAAAAAATTACAAAATATATGCATCACATCAGGACATGAGTCCTCTACTTATATCTAAAATATTATAAAAAAATATTATCATTTTATTGCAGTTAGGGTGGTCAGACAAATACTTAGTTCTTAATTTTTCCCTGAAATTTAAGTGCTACTGCATTGAAATTTCAAATTTTCACCATATAGATTATTTTTAAAAAAATAAACCTAGTAGTTTAGAAACTACATTCAATTTTCTACAGATTCTATTCTCACATATTTTTGAAATAATATAGATAACTTATTCAATTTTTTACATCAAGTTGCCTAACTTTGATTTTTCTAAATTTTTTACCCCTTAAGGGCCTATTTTTTCCATGATGATCCTACACATACCCTTACATTCTTGCATTCTTCTTTTTTTTCTAGAATAAAGGTAATGGATTGTAGGAGCTTTTGTAGGACACATTGGAGTAATTTCAATAATTAATGGGAAGCTCCAAAAATGAGGAATTTTCAATGCCCAAGAGCTAAGAAGAAGAAAACTTGATGAAGGGGTGCAACAATGAAGTTGTAGGAAAAGGTTGTGGAGGAAGATACCAACAACAAGTTGAGTGTTGCAAAAAATTTAGAGGTGAAGTTGCTGGTGTTTGAGATTAATTTGAGTTATCTATGTTTTGATTTTGTATTTTCCAAATGAATTTTGTAATGGATTTTTTAATGTTAATGAAGATTTGATTTTCTCAAGTGTTGATTAGGAAGAATAAAAATAAATTTACATTGAGTTTTTATTTGCATATGCTTACAATTATGAAATGAGGGTGTATGTAGTTTTATGGCTACTTGGATGGGTTGTCTGAAAAGATTCCTCATCTTTGTACTACATGACAACCTGAATGCACCCAATGATGATTGACACCTAATTGTGATGAGAGTGATTAATTTGTACATAAAATTTTCTCATATTAGTCCCTCCATTTCTATCACAACATAGCCACATTAAACTTGGGTCACACATGAATGCATCTTATATTTGTTACAGCACAATTGTGCCACATGACTAATAGAGTTATGGATCACATAATTACAGTCACAAGAATTTGTTCCTTAGTTGTGCTCTTATTGTGATTCCATTACCATTACAATATAACCCTACAATATAACCCTTTCAAGTTATATTGCTCAAATCCTTACATTTCTTATTTCTCTTTGGATGGATGGCAATTCAATGGCAGAGATTTGTATGTAGGTCATGCTCATATAAGTTCCTTTATCACCATTACACAATAGTACATTGGAATTTCCATTCTTGAATCTTTACTTTTTTTTTTATTGTTAGGGTTTCTTAGTGATTATTCCATTTCCACATGGCATATTGATAAAAGAAACCAAGCAAAAATTCATTCTATTTTTCGTTAACTCCTGCTAAAATACTTTTGGAATAAATGTTTGATTGCATTACTTCGAGTGAGAAGAATTTTTTTTTATTCTTATAATACATGAACATTGAGAGCTATAGTAGAAAGCTTCTTATGTTGAAACCCATCCTGTAAACTTGCTTTAAGCTACATTTAGGAGGATTCATGGATTTTTTGTGATTTATACAACTTTTGTTTTGATAGTAAATGACATCAGATTCTTTTTGAAACTTAAATGAATTATTAATTATGATTTTATGATGATTAAATATTTGATTTAGAAGAGGTTAATATGTGGAATTTTTATGTGTAGGAAGAATAGATTGTGATGCAACATTTGGGTATGGATAGTTCAGGAAAACTTTGATTGCTATCAGTGACATAACTAGGTTGGAGAGTACTTTCATCCGGTCTAAAACTCTTCTAGGTGTTTTCACCTGGAAGCAGAACTTGATGATAGCAATACAAACATCGATGGACAGAGAAAATCATAAATCTACTTATCCAGTTTTTGATTGAATTTGAGGTCATGAATATCGAACAAAGAAAGTTCCTATATTCTAAAGATAAAATCATAAATCTGTTGGCCCAATTGGAGATCCAATTAGAGGTCATGAAGCTCCATGAGAGAAAGTTCCTATATTCTAAAGATAAAATCATAAATCTACTTGGTCCAATTTGACGTCCAATTGTAAGGATTTGTCTTTTTAATTATACCTTTGACATTTGGCTTGATACAAATTTTCTATGCTTCCACATTTTCATGTATGTCTAGTAGGCCACTTGTAACTATAATATATGACAAAAATCCTTGCTATTATGCTTTGATGGATGTCCCATGATCAAGATCTATATAAAAAGGTTGCTTTGTATACTGGGTGGTTAAGTGTTCTATAGTGTTATAAAAGTTTAAGCTTTTCCTTTTGTTGATTTTTAAATAAGTCTTATCTTTCAACCAAGATTTCTGCTATAATCTCTCTTTTTGTTGTGTTTTCAATAGTGCTTGATTTATAGATTGTAATTGTTGGTAGTTATGGCACATCTTGCTTATATATTTGTGATTTACACCTTAATTGCAATGCTAAATGAGCCATATATTTACACCTTATTAATTTTGAATTGGTTTAATGGGAAGTCTCACATACCCTATTTTCCTAAGTGAATTGTGTTTGATACATGTTTATTTGTTTTGGACAATTTATGGAATTTACCTGTTGGAATTATGTGCCTCAAATTCACTGGTGGACCCACAACTTGGTCTTCATCAAGTCAGATTACACCAAGTGAGAGTTCAAGCCTTTATTTCCATCCCTTGACATCTCATGGAGTGATTGGTAATTGAGAGATACTTACCATTACCCTACAGAGGTGTTAGATTGAGCTTGTGGTAGTGTGGTGTTACCGCCACCCCACAGTGCTTCCATGTTGACTAGTGTGGTATAGCGGTGGTTACCGCTACCCCACAGCGATGGTTGAAGGTATCCTACAGTGGTGCAATATAGTCACCACCACACCATGATGGTGTACGAGGCTTGGTGCATTAGAGCAGAAGATACCATACCACGACGAGCTAGTTTGTGTATAGCGATGTAGCAGTGGATGGTGGATGAATGGATGTCTTTGGTGAGATAGTGAGTTATTAACAGTTAAATGGTTAATGATGTAATGGAATCTATAAGATGGTTGTTGCGTAGTAAGATTTTAATTATTGCTTTTAATATTTTGATTATATTCTTTTTTCTTAATCATTTATATATTGGTCTCCTTTCTAGTGGATTTGATGACTATTTTGTTGGCTTTGAAAGAACTTCCTCATCCAAAGCTCCAATTCAGACATAGGTAAGAAGAATGGTTTCAAAGGTTGAGGAGTTGGGCTTTACACCCACTGGTTGCATTTGCTAACATATTTGATTTCTTGTTTCATGTGCCTCCAAATAGGTGCACCAGATCCTTGAATGGGATTAACATGTAGATTTATTCAATAGGAAAAAGAGACTAATTCTATATTATTTTTCTTTATAATTCATCTTAATGCTAATACTGATCAATCTCAACTTTGGAAAATACATAACATAATTAACTAATAAGTTCTTATAAAAATGTCATAAGAACTTATTAGTTAATGATGTTTGTATTTTGAAAAGCTAAGATTGATCGTTATCATCATTGGGATGAATTATAAAGAAAAATCATATAGAATTAGTTTCTTTTGCTTGTTGAATAAATCTGTGTTAATCCCCTTCAAGGATTTGGTGCACATATTTGGAGGCACATGAAACAAGAAATCAAATATCTAAGTATATTTTAGAAGTCAAATATTTGCATATGGCTTTCTTTGTGTAGATTAGTGGCAATAAGATCCATATCTCCACGTTGAGTACAAGATCTCCAGTCATAAGGTATCAAATAGTCTAGTCCACTATTCAATATCAATAACATACTAGAATAACATCCAAAGCTATTTTTTAGCTTTAATAATAGTTGTCATTCTAGAATTGGGCCATATGTACTTGGAGTATCCCCTATAATAGTATTTTATTAGTCGAGCCATAAAAAAAATCCCATAGATTTTCGTGTATGTCTAGCAGGGCACTTGTAACTACAACATATGACAAAAAAATCCATGTTGTTATGCTTTGATGGATGTCCCTTCAGATATCTGATGTAGTGCATTATTGTAGTGCAAGCCTATTTTTTAGATTGTTTCATTTAGAATCACAAATATTCTCCACAAGAACATTGTCCCTGTTTAAAATGATGGAAATGGTTCATATCTCTCAAAACAATTTCTCTTGCAACAATCTTGGAGATGAATTTAGATGCGGTGTGAAAATTAGAACATACTTGAAGGTTCTTAATAACTCTAATAGTTGTACTAGGGGCCATGTTTAACAAACCAAATGCAATTGCTAACTTTTCACTATGGTTGCAGATAAATGATTCTTTTTCTTCTATTCCACAACATTAAGTAAAAGTCTTAAATCTGGAAATACCCTA
Source organism: Sequoia sempervirens (assembly GCA_007258455.2). Classification (NCBI taxonomy): domain Eukaryota; kingdom Viridiplantae; phylum Streptophyta; class Pinopsida; order Cupressales; family Cupressaceae; genus Sequoia; species Sequoia sempervirens. The sequence continues at coordinate 147,378,212 of VDFB02252616.1, forward strand.
TTGCCTTCATTTTCCAAGCCAATTTATCCAATTTTGTATAGCTCTCCCATTCTTGTCGATGTGATATATCTCCTATAATTTTTTAATTGATTTATCTTTTTGTTGTGTTTGGACTTACTTTTGTAAACATGCAGTATACAATGCACTAAATTATTCTTTCTAAATTGAGACAAATAGTAATTTTGTTGGTTGTATTGAGGCACAACTTCATTCATGGTGGAAAAGGCATACCCTATTGCTCAGATCATATGGCACATTGCACATGAAGGAGGAAATATTTTAGTTGGGTTATTGTTGATTGCATTGAAGGAGAGAGCTTCATATATGGGACACAATCAATACTCTCCTTCTTGGATTCTACACATTACAACTTGCTCTAGGAAGACTACCAAATTGTATAAGTTTTAAGAGATGAAAGGGACATGTGCTTGAATTGAAGGGCTCCAAGCATGTTTTTCCATCATTTTTAAAGTTTTTTGGAGAATTTTCTTTCTTGCGGTCCTTTATGTGCAATATTGTAACTCATATTTTTAGTCTTGTGACTGAAAAATAAAAATTGTAATACTCTATTTCTAAGTTACAACTAGAAAACCTTTCTTTTATTAATAAAGTTCATCGATTTTTCCTTCTCAATGGCCATCTTATTGTGTGCAATTGATGATTGATGTTCTTTTTTGTTTAAATCCTTAATTATCAATAAATTAAAATAACTAAATATACTAATAATTACTGTCAATTGAAAATTAAATTGACTAAATATACTACCAATTGATAGAAATTAGTGAAAAGTGAATAAATATAACTAAATATATGACTTATGAAATAAAAATGACTAAATATACTACCAAATTTATCAAAATGATGATTAAAATTAATGACTAAATACACTACCAATGGACAGAAATCAGTATATTAAAATGACTAAATAAGTGACCAAATTGCTGAAATCAATGACTAAATATATCAGTGAATGAAAAATGACTAAATAAGTGACCAAATTACAATAATCAATGACTAAATATACTACCAAATTGTTCAATCAAAACAAACAATAAATAACTAAAAATGGTTTAGTCATCAATCTAGTCACATTGTAAATGACTAGCAGTAAACTCCTAATGGTCACATGACCATGTTTAGTCATTTATAAGCAGTTTTTAGTAGGTTTTATAGTCAAATATTATTGTTTTTGTACTAGTGTTGGCCATATTTTGGTGAAGATTCTCCCATATTCCAAAAGACTCCTTTAGTCGGTGCAAAGTAATATTTTCCATGAGAAAAAACTGTAGTCCAGATGCTTAAAAAACTTGTAGAAGAATAAAGTGAGAGAAAATAAACCAAAGTAATTCCATATCTACAATCCTTGTCACCACATTTGAAACTGAGAAAGTGCAATATTTGAACATTGATATACCCAAGGCCTAATTTGTTCTCATTCTAGGCCATGTATTGCACTTCCCTACTAAACTTTGTTATTGAAAACCACCAACCAAAATTGATGTCACCCACTCCCACTTGCAGTAATTTATATGTCCAATATGTCAATATAGTTGGACTTCCATAATGCAAACTCCTCCTCTATAGGCTATTCAAATCCAATGATAAGGTCTTCCTTTTTTCTATATGGGATATACCTGACTCTGACCTTATTTTCCTCCTTATAAAAATAATCAAGGAAAGGTTTTGTATGCATGAGCATGTCCATACTATTCCTCAGCATAACCAAATCCATTTCATCACATATTTTTTGGGCCTGGGAAGTTATTGCTTGAGCTACCTAGTCTTTCCACTCTTGTAGGGACTTAATTTCACCATTCTCATTTAGAATGTTTGGAAGAAGACTGAAATTCCAATCATCAAACTTCTTAACCAATTCTCTAATCTTCACCTCTAAAGACTCAATGACAATCAACCTTGTAGAACCAGTTGTATTTGTTAGAAATATTAGGGTTACAAGTATCTTTGGAGGCTTATTTACATCACAAGAGGATGAAACAACCATATCCCTTAGCATTTGAGCCCTTGGAATTCATTTATCCATTAAAGGAATATAAAATTCTTTAATATCTCTATCAAGGTTCTTAATGGAATCAAACATCAAAGCATAATTGGCATGAATACTAATTAATCTTTTCTTTACCCCCTTATTCAAGTGACCAAGCATTATTACAACACTAAGTTAAGGCATAATTTAGCTCTTTTTATTATTAATATTTCCCAAATTAAGTGTGAAAAAGGGATGTTTTTACTACACTACAATGCACATGTATTTGATCACTGATAAGTTGAGCCCAATCGAAGAATTATGTCCCTCCAAGTATAATCTAAACAATGAAATACATCCATTCTTTGAATTCATGAGCTTTTTCATTTCCCCTTAACCTATACAAGAGTACCATAATATCAAAAATATCATTTAGAAAAATATCTCTATGCAAGGTCTTGGGTAATTGGGATTTATGCCTCCTAGGTGTGGCAAGCCATTATCTGATAATTGTGTTCCTATAAGATCCTTTCTTTGCTAAAAAAAGAAGTTTGTGACAAAGTGAAATGAAATACCAATATTTTTAGACATGAGGCAAAAGAATCTCTTTGAGTTTTCATTGTACCAATCTATTGTCACTAGTACTAACTTCTTATGTTTCATAGTCATAATATTTTATACATTTCACCATCAAATCCAGAAATTGAATTACAACAGGGAAAGTGGTTGCTTACAATAAACCACTTCCAATTAACCTTTATGTAATAGGAGAAGGGTTAGGCTTCCCAATTTTATCACAAAAATCATCTAAGCTCACATGCCCTAGCTTGGTATCCCCAATTTTTGACATGGTGTTGGTTAGGATAGAAACATATTTGTAGCCCTGATATATATTTCATTGCAGCTAAAACCCTAGGATATGTGCATAATTTGAAAGGGAAAACTTATGCCAATATAGTTCTTCACTTCAAAATAGAATTCCTAATAATTTAAATCTTATTTAGATAGAAAAATATTACCTTTTAATGCATCCAAAGCTCCAAGAACCAACAACTGTGAAAATTAATTCCTCTTCTCTACTCCAATTCTTTCTCTTGTTTCAACTAAAATGTGCATTTTCCAATAGCTCAAACCACTTTAGAAAATTCCATAATTAATTTTTGAGTGGATGAGCAGTTAACACAATCTTCTACTAAGCTTAGCACACGTAACCTTACATGTCTTCCTTTCATTTCAACTACATTTTAAATATATGAAATGGAATGGTTAAGAAGCACATTTTCGGTAGAATGAAAAGTTTTCACAACCTTGTTGAGGACTAACAAAGGTTTCACAACCATTATAAAATCCTAAAACACTTTATACTTGATGTATTTTTTGTATCACTTCTAGGAACAAAGCCTTCACCACCATCGGAAATGTACTGTCAAAAAATATCATTGCTTACATTTTCACACTTAATCTAGGAGTAATTAATGATAAATTGGTCTTAATGTCACCTTGATCTAGTCTTGTGATGTGTTTTACACTTCCACATTAGCTCTTGGGCCGTTTTTAAGCTAACTTAACTTAACTCTACCTTAATTTAATGTTGTAAAGTATATTTATTTACACCTTCACATTAAATTTAGGAGCCTTGTAAACTAATGGACCTAATCTAGTGTTGTAATGCTTTTTACACATTCTCATGGAATTTAGGGCCCTTCTAAGCTAAATAGACCCAAATTTTCCTTAATTTAGTGTTGTAAAGTGTATTTATTTAAACTTTCCCATTGTATTTTTGGCCCTATTGCATTTATGACCTTTATATCATCATTAATAAGCCCATATCACCCCATATTATGCATCCTAAGACATATTTTAATTAAAAACCTGACAATATCAAAAAATAAGGTTAATTTACATACTCCCTGACACTGTAGCAGTCAAAATAGGCCCTATGGGACCCATTCACCACTTTGGGTGAATGAGTCCCATCCAAGTGGGAACCATTCTCCACAGATGGAAAATGAGTCCCATTTGGCCTATTTTTGAGGTTTTGAGTGGGAAAATTTGATTTTAAGATCAAATTTCTTCTATGTTAGCCTTTAGGATCGAATAAATGGTCATTTGAGTGCATTTCCTATATAAAAAACCCATTAAATAATTATTTCATCAAGCATTCATGATATCAAGTCAAGAAAGCAAGATTTAAGCATTCCAAGACTTTACAAGATCATCAAGATATCATTCAAGATCATTTATGAGGCTTTCAAAGGAAAAATTCTTCATCAATTGTTGCAGCAATCCAAGATCCATCATCATATAAAGCATATCAAGCATCAAGAATGTTATTGAGCTAGTGTTGTGATGTATCATTGAAGATCCAAGATCAACCATTATTCCACACCTATTATTAAGATCAAGATCTACATCCTTCATGGCCATTTCATGTTGAGTTGCATATTTACAAGACATCATTTACAAGACATTATTCAAGGTATTATTGTTTATGTTTCATAGCCTATGTTTCATGTTTCATTTCCTTGTTTCATTGTTTCATCATTTGGTTTAATTACCATAAAGGGGTTTGACCAAGGAAAACCCCTATTCACTAACAATCAACAAGTTATCTCCTCATTACATGTGTGATTGCAAATCTAGGTGTCTTGGAGCTTGAAAGATCATTGAAGATTAGGTTATAAGATTGGAGAAATTTGTTGGAGTTGTCTCCCCATTTGCAAGGTCATAATCTTCACCAAAAGGTCACTTATAGCCTTGAAATCAGAGTTTCAGATCCAAAAACCTGGAGAAGCAGATTGAGTAGAATAAGAAGAAGAGGTTCATAATTTGAATTCTTGAAAAAGTGGAACATGACTGATTCACCACAAGTGGAAAATGAGTCCCATTGTAGGTGTTTTCCATAATTTTTTGTAGATTTAGTTACCCTTTTTCCTAAAATATATTCTTGTGCTGAAATCTACATCTAGGATTGATTCACCCAGGTTGGTGAATGAGTCCCAATTGGTCAAGAAGTCAAAGTTTCTTGCATTGCAGAACCTCTTGCAGTCTTTTTTGGATTTTGAGGTGCACACCATTTATTTTACTGCTTCCCTATTCTATTTTATTGGCATTTCTAGGTTATTTTATAGGTCATTGCATTGAATTAGGGTTTAGTGTTGCATATTACATTTCATTTATCTAAGTTCCAAGTTCTTACTTGGTGGTGAACCCCTTATTAGTTTCTAATCAATCCCTAGGACAACCCTCATGTAATATCTCTTTCTCCCATTATCATGATTTGATTGAGATCTTTAGGGAATCCTTGAATGTTAGTTGGAGAAAGGTGATGTTCTATGTCCTAAACCATAAAGCATCCATTTTTCCACTAATCATTTTAGTAAACTTGTATTTAGACCATAATTTTGATTTGGAGTGCATTATCGTCCTAGATATTTCTTGCATTAACATTGCATTAGGGTTTGCATTAAGTAATTGGCATTCTAGGATTTACAATTTTGTATTAGTGAAATTTCATATAGCTTACATTTTTGCATTTCATTCCATTGAAAATTAAACAAAATCTATATGTGCACTCAGGATCTAGATCATACATCATAAAAGCATAAAAAAAGTTATTTTTTTTGTAAATTTTGAATAAATTCCTTACTGGGACTCATTTTCCACCTTTGGGGAATTAGTCCCAGTGCAAATTTTGCACTATATTTTATAGAGCTAAATTCCCTATTTTTAAGCTTTTTTTTGCTAATAAAACTTTTTTGTTTCAGTTGGAAATGCTTTCCGTTATATTCAAATCATTAGAATTAGTATAACTTATAGTCATTGCAATTGTGGATAGAATTAGATTCTTGCACTTTTCAATTTCAACACTAGTTCATAGTTCAATTAGATTAGATTACAGTCACCACTCATTAGAAAATGAAAACAAAAAAATCAAAAGAAACAAACAAAAAATAATAATTTAACCTTAGAGAAAGCATATAATTTAAACCCTTTAGTAGAGATGACTTGGACATGTTAGATGAAGCCCTTGATGACTTCATCTCACCTAGATCATCCACTAAATCTTTGACACAAGAGGATGCAAGCATTGACAATGATGACGATCATAATTGTTCTTCTCCTGATACCTATCCTATTAGTGATGAAGGTATATTGGTGATATGAGATACAATCATTGAGAATCATGAAAATATTGTTTTTCTTCCTCCTCCTCTCCTTGGAAATATATTACGACACATGAAGTTGAGATCATGGCAACTACTTTACCTAGTCTCTATTCATCTCTCAACACCTCACCTAATTGTGAGAATGCTTTAGTGAAAGAGGAAACAATCTTAGACAATCATGAAAAATACATTTGTAAAGAGGACATGTTAGTGTTAAAAAATCCAATGATTGAGAGTTATAGCATTATTTCTCTCCTTCCTAATGTCCCTAACATTTGGAAATATCTATTTGAGTGAGATGATACAATAATTTGTAACCATGAAACTCATAGTTACTCTTCTCTTGATGCCTCCCTTATTTTTGATGAAGCTACTTTACAACATCTAACCATGAAATGTGATGAACCTCTTGTTTGTCACTTTCCTAAAAGATCTCCTCCTAGGGTAGATATTATGGCACAAGAGAATGAGACCTTAGAGAAAAAGATGAAATTATGGACAAAAATAAAATTTCCTCCTCTCCTCATGTCTCTCCTAAATTGGTGAAGAAGATATTAGGGTGTTACAAGATCCAATCGATGAGAATGATGAGAATCCTAGGGAAAACATTATTGAACAAGAAAATTCCATCAATGATACACAAGAAAATCTAACCATTGATAACCCCCTTACTAGTGATTAATTTATTTTAGAATAACCCACCTTTGAATGTCATGAACATTGAGTTTTTGACTCTCCTAAAAACTCTCCTACTAGGGAAGGTATCATGATGTAAGAAAATGACAACAATGAAACACCTCTTTCAAACAATAGTAATATGGCTTCCTTATATGAAGATGATGAAGTGAAATTAGGCTCCTCTTCACTAAGAGATTGTGAAAATAAGGATAACTCTTTTGAAATCATGCACATTCGATATCCCTTGACACTAGTCAGGTATGTGTAGGAACATCCTGGAAAAAACAAGCCCTTAAGTGGCAAAAAATTCAAAAAAATTAGAGTTAGGAAACTTGACATAAAAATTTGAATAAGTTGTATATATTATTTTAAAAATATGTAAGAATAGAATCTGTAGAAAATTGAATGTAGTTTCTAAACTACTAGGTTTGTTTAAAAAAAAAAAATCTATTTGGTGAAAATTTGAAATTTCAATCAGAGTACTTAAATTTTAGGGAAAAATAAGAAGTAGGTGTCTATCTAACCACCCTAACCACAATAAAATGATAATATTTTTATAATATTTTAGATATAAGTAGAGGACTCATGTCTCGATGTGATGCATATTTTTTGTAATTTTTTTCCAAGTAAATAATTAATTATGATTTTTTATTACAACTTTTAAAAATATAAAAACTCGTATGTCCACCTTTAACTTGGTCAAAACTTCATGAAATTCATTTTTCTTTTTTTAATCCTATAGTATGCAAATCATCTAGAATGTGATGCATGTTTTGGATTCAAAAAATGTGATACCATTTGAAAGGTATAAATGTTTTCAATTCCTATCAATCGGGACTTTAGTCATAATTTGAATAGAAAATGAATAATAATTACTTAATAAATTCAAAGTAAAGCATAATTTATATTGTTGGAAAGCTAAGAATTCCCTTTAAAACCATTTTTCGTTTCATCAATTTTGGGTAAAAAAAAGGTCATTAGCCACATACCCATCATATTGCCACTTTTTGGCCCATCATGATCCTGCACATACCCAACCATAGAAAAAGAAAACAAAATTGAAGAATCCACAAAGTTATTGGAATATGCTTCGGAAACCTTTGATTTCATACCTATATTCATGGGAGAATACAAGATCATAACAAATGAGTCTAAAAAGGGAAAAGAGAAACTAGTAATGGAAATACAAAATTCAAAAGCATCCACTTCAATTCACCTTAGAAGAAAAGATAACATACAAGAAAAACTTTGATGGAGTTGAACAACCACTGGATCTGAAAGAACTAAAAAAACTTTATGAAACAGGTTTTGAAATTATGAAGAAACTTGGGAAAGGATGTGGTATCCATGTCCCTATAAAGCCTAAAATGCAAGAAATGACTAATGATCTTGGTTATTGTCCCTTGAAAGAAAATCCTTCATTCAATGTCAACACTATTTTAAAAGATTCTTCCAAGACAACTTTAACTTTAGTGCATCCTAAACTGATAGATATATCATTAAATTTGTATCAAGTTGACACTTTGTTTACTCATCATAATAAATAACCTTATTTGATACTCCTTTCCATGTAATAGTTGTAGGATCATAACATACTCACTATTGCATGTTTTAGATTCACCATAATTCATTCCCTTTTTGCAAGGAGCAGCATATCATCATCCACTCTGGGCTCACCCTTGTCCTACACTAAGTGGGGGAAAGGGGGTTAGGAATCCTTATCCTTGTATGTCACTTGTCGTTGTCACTTTTGGCTAGTTAATTTCCTTCCATGTGTATATAATAGCAAGCTTGGGATGTGGATTACATGCCTTAAGTTAGCTCACATGTGACATAGTTATCCATGATGTAGTTCAATTTAAAAACATATGACTTGGCATAGGGCTTTCCAAGTTAGCTCTCGTGTCTTCTTTATTGTTAGCATATATCATTTTCTACTTTAAAGTAATTGCTTGAGGCATGGTGTTTAGAAATTTATTTAAAGTGGGGGCATGCATTGGCATTATTCTTTTTCATGTTTCATGGTGTAGTATTCTTATTTTATGTGATGCATTTTTCACTTTGTGGTGACATTGGGTGTGATGTCTTTCAAGAAGCATGATCTCTCTTAGCATATTATATTCCTCTTAGTGGCTTGATGTGACACATTGCATCCCCTATGTTCTGAATCTTTTATTCTTTGATTGGTCCTCTCTTGGAGACATTAGGCATAATGTTCCCTAAGTTAAAGACCTTGCATTAAATAAGAAAGACTCCTTTGACTATTCCTTAGTGTTGAATTTTTTGTTATATGGCCACCTTGCACAATACACCTTGCATTCCTATAGAGCCACCTTGTTTGTTTATGAGCTTCAAGCATATGAATTTTTAATTGCCTCATGAAGCTTGAAGTTTATTTTTGCATGGCACCTTATCAAATTTATCAAGAGGTATAACTTTGGTATGGTTTGAGTGGCAATCCCGACCGAGACATGACTTTCCCCATAGCCACTCGTGTATCTGTGTGAGTGCATACTACCTAGGTGTGTATGCGTCTCACCTCTTTGGATAGTCACCCAATGGAAAACTAGGAGTTTTGTTTCCTTAGAGTGAGCATGCATTTTGGAAAAATAGCTTAGATCTTATCCACATTGTCTTGGAAAAATAGTCGAGGCTTGATCCACCTCTTTTAACTTTTTTTTTTGGTTTTTCTTTCTTTTAATCTATGACATTTCATGTTGGTGTATCTTGTTTTGCTACATATTATACACCTTGTACATGTCCTTTCATGCTTATGTTGGTTTGACGTAGGATCTTGGATCCTGGGGGCTTTGCCACCTTCTTTGATCTTTTTCATCCACATCACTACATGAGGACCCCTCTTGAATGTCTACTTTAGTGTGAGTTTGAAGCAAGTTCATCCTCTCACTAACGCGGGGGCTAAATGTAGTGTCAAAAAATGGCATCGCTTACATTTTCAAACTTAATATCTAGGAGTAATTAATGATAAATTGGACTTAATGTCACCTTGATCAAGTCCTGTGAGGTGTTTTACACTTCCACATTAGGTCTTGGGCCCTTTTTAAGCTAACTTAACTTAACTCGGCCTTAATTTAATGTTGTAAACTGTATTTATTTACACCTTCACATTAAATTTAGGAAGCTTGTAAACTAAATGGACCTAATCTAGTGTTGTAATGTGTTTTACAAATTCACATGGGATTGAGGGCCCTTCTAAGCTAAATAGACCCAATTTTGACTTCATTTAGTGTTGTAAAGTGTATTTATTTACACTTTCACATTGGATTTTGGTCCCTATTGCAGTTATGACCTTTATATCATAATTAATAGGCCCCTATGACCCCATATTATGCATCCCAAAGTATATTTTAATCAAAAACCCAACAATATCAACAAATAGGCCTAATTTACACTCCCTGAACTTTAGTAGTAAAAATAGGCCCTATGGGACCCATTCACCATAGATGGCGAATGAGTCCCATTTGACCTAGTTTTGAGATTTTGAGAAATAAAATTTGGTTCTAAGTTCAAATTTCTTCTATGTTGGCCTTTGGGATCAAATAAATGGTCATTTGAGTGCATTTCCTTTCTAAAAAAGCATTCAAATCATTATTTCATTAAGCATTCATGATATCAAGTCAAGAAAGAAAGAGTTAAGCATTCCAAGACTTTAAAAGATCATTAAGATAGCATTCAAGATCATTTCTAAGGAATTCAAGGGCATAGTTTTTCATCAATTGTTGCAACAATCCAAGATCCATCATCAGATCAAGCAAATAAAGCATCAAGTATGTTATTGAGATAGTGTTGTGATGTACCATTGAAGATCCAAGATCAAGCATTGTTCTACACCTATTGTCAAGATCAAGATCTACATTCTTCATGGTCATTTCATGTTGAGTTGTAGATTTACAAGACATTATTCAAGTTACCATTGTTCATGTTTCATATCCTATGTTTCATGTTTCATGTCCTTGTTTCATTATTTCATCATTTGGTTTAATTACCTAAAAGTTATTTGACCAAGAAAATCCCCTATTCACTAAAAATCAACAAGTTTTCTCCTATTTACATGTGTGATTGCAGATCTAGGTGTCTTGGAGCTTTAAAGATCATTGAAGATTAGGTTACAATCTTGGAGAAAGTTATTAGAGTTGTCTCCCCATTTTTAAGGTCATAAGCTTCACCAAAAGGTCACCTACAACCCTGAAATCAAAGTTTTAGAATCTAGAAACTTGGAGAAGATTGAGCAAACTGAGAAGAATAGGTTCAAACTTTGAATTCCAAAAAGGTAGAACAAGAATGATTCACCACAGGTGTGAATGAGTCCCACTATAGGTGTTTTCTAAAACTATTTGCAGATTCATATACCCTTTTTCTTGAAACAAATTCCTATGTAGAAATCCAGATTTCAGACTGATTCACCCAAGTTGGCTAATGAGTCCCAGTTGGTCAAAAATTCATATTTTCTAACATTGTAGAGGCTCAACTAGTCATTTCTAGATTTCCAGGTACACATCATTGATTTTACTACTTCCCTATTCTATTTTATTGGCATTTCTAGGTAATTTTATAGGTCATTGCATTGAATTAGGGTTTAATGTTGTATCTTGCATTTCATTTATCTTTCCAAATTCCTACTTGGTGGCGAACCCCTTATTAGTTTCTACTTAGCCCCTAGGAAAACCCTCTTGCATGGTCTCTCTCTCCTTTGCATTGAGATCTCAAGGGTTTGTTCTTGAGTGTAAGTTAGTGAAGATTGTCATTCTAGGTCTTAAACCCTAGAAGAAGTGCACAATTTTCCACCTTTTAAGAAGAAAGGGAAAGAAGTTTTGACAACCTTGTTAGAGGCTGAAAAAGGTTTCAAAACCTTCATGAAAATCTGAAATGATTTAACTTTAACTTTGGCAAAACTTGTAAAAGTTGAGACAAATACTTTATACTTTAACAAACCTTTCTAAACTTAATAAAGACTAACTTTAAGGAATAGATTTCAAAATATCAGACAAGAGTGAGGTTTTAACAACCTAGGTGGAGACTAATGAACTTTTGGAAACCACAAGGAGGACCAAATTTTTTCATATTTAGCCAAATTTAGAGTAAGTGAACATGGTTTTTGTAAAGGGACAAAAATTGTGGTAATAATTGGATCTAACTAGGGACGGGGACTAAATAGGAAAAATCAAGGAACCCTAAAACTAGTGAAGTAGACTAGTACTTTATCCATTGGGTAGTAGATTCAACATTCATGGTAAAGATATAGACCAAGAACTCTCAAACAACTGAAAAACATGAAAACCCACTAAAATTGTGAGAAAAACGCCTAAACTAAATATTTAGAAAGGAGACATACATGGATACTCATATTTGGTATAACTTTCAGAGTTCTTTCCCATTGTAAGCAATAGGTAATAGAGTATTATCAAGGTATGATATCTTGAAATTATTTGGGCCATATTCTTGAGTTACCTTGAATGGAACTTTCCAGAGAGAATCAAACTTCTTGTGTGCACATTTAGAGTCTCTTCTTTTACCCCATAGAAATACAAAATCTTTGATCATGAATTTTCTAGGCCTGACCTTCTTATAAAAAAGTTTACTAACTATATCCTAGTGCATTGTGATCTTATCCACCATTTTGTTTCTTTGTTCTTCAATCTTAGAGAGATAGATAATCCTTTTTTTCTACAGCATTACAAAACTTGATCTTCTATCATGGTCAATAGTTTGTTCATAGAAAACTCTAGTGGAAGAGGTAAAGCACTATCTATTCCATCTACCAAATCAAAATAATACCTATGGATTTCTTATGAGTTATCCTATCTACCCACAATTCTTTGAAAAATTTGTTATGCCAATTTTTTTGGTTTTCATCCACTAGTTTCTTAATTATGTCAACATGATTTTTATTACTAGATTCAACCTACCCATTCCCCTGAGGGTAATAATCTGCAAAGTTAGATAAAGAGATTCCATGCTCATAGAGGAAGAGAGATATCTGACAGGAAGAATAACTGGTAGCATTATCAGTGACTAATTTGTAGGGAACTCCAAATCTTGGTAAAATATTTTCCTTGATGAAGTCATAAACTACCTTTGAAGTTTTTCTCTTGAGAGGAATGGCCTCCACCCACTTGGTAAAGTAGTTTGTAGCAGTAAGTATGTGCATATGACCAATACTAGATTGAGAACTGATTGTTCCAATAAAACCCAATCTCCATTGTTGAAATGACTCATCTATCACCACAAGTCTCAATGGAAGTGTTGCTAATTGAGGTCTCCTTGGAAATTTTTTTCACTTTTCACAATTTTCCACCAAATAATATGTGTCCTTAAACATTCCTAGCCAGTAATAATAATGCCTTAATATTTTAAAAGTGGTCATAGTAGAAGAGAAGTGTCCACATACCTTATTATGAAATGTTTCCTATAATCTCTTAATAAATTGGGATTCTTTCAACAGCTTAATTAATATCTTGAAACCCAGAAAATAGCAGTACTAGGAATCATACGCCCAAGGTAGTGTATCAATCCCAGTATTCTTTTTCATAGGATTAAGACCTAAATCTGCTCTCCTAACTCTACTCTTTTTGTCACACTTTGTTTCCAGATCCGAAACCCTAATTTCTAACCTATAGGTGACTTTTCATGATCTTATCAACAAGGAAAGAACTAGGATAACTTTCTTCAATTTTGTAACTTAGTCTTCAAAGATTCTTCAAGCGCCAAGACACCTAGATCTATAATCACAGATGTAGAGAGAGAAAAACTTGTTGATTGTTAGAGAATAGGGGTTTTCCTTAGTCAAACCCCTTTTAGGTAATGAAAACAAATGATGATATATAATGAAATAAGTACATGAAAAATGAAACATGGAACATGAAACATAAATAATGATACCTTGAATGATGTCTAGTAAATCAACAATCTAACATGAAACGGACATGAAGGATGTAGATCTAGATCTTGAAATAAGTGTAAATCAATGCCTAACCTTAGATATTGAATGGAAAATCAAAACACTAGCTCAACAACATGCTTGATGCTTGATAACCTTAATATGATGATGGATCTTGAATTGTTGCAAAAATTGATGAAGAATTCTACCCTTTAATGCTTTAAAGATGCTCTTGAATACTCTTCTAAAGTCTTGTAAACTCTTGAAGACTCTTGTAAACTCAATTTTTCTATAAGGCATGCTCTATTGAAAGTATTAGGTGAAAATGAGTGAAATAAACTTGTATTTATACTTATTTATGCCAAATTTCCTGAAATTACAATAGTACAAGATGACATCAGATCTAGGAGGAAAAAATTTGACCAAGAATTTGAATCAAATTTGATTTTGGGCCACATGGGACTCATACACTACAAGTGGATTATGAGTCCCATTAGGCTTAACTATGGGACACAGTTTTCAAAAATGCTTGGAACGATGTAAAATCAGGATCAGGACCCAAAAACCTAGGAGGGACTCATACACTCAAGGTGGCGTATGAGTCCCAGATCACTAAATTTAGACCACACAACCTAAAAACTATTGAAATATGATTGGATGCTGATTTATATAGAGGGGTTTGAGCAAGAAGTTGGGTCCACATTCAGGGGAAGTATCATTTTTCAACTTTAAAAAAATAGCCATTCATTTTTTAAAATAGGTACTCATTTTGAAGTGTGTACATGTTCCAAAAGGTTTGAAGCTCACAAGAGATGTTTTTTATTTTGATTTAGGCTTAGAAAAGGCATGGTAACCCAATGTACCTAGGCTTAGACCTACAAGTAGAAGGTCAAGGCAATTTTAGGAGAAAAACCTAAATTTGGGAATATCGCTAATGAACATTTTTTTTTTAATCAATCTATAAAATTAAAACCCATTAGAGAACACAATTTATAGTTTCCAAGTATATAATTTTTATTAATATTAGATTATATTTGTTATTTTTAAATTAATTTCTAAGCAAACTAGTCCTTAAACTTGAAATATAAGGGTTTTTTTGTTTTTTAATAACTTTTATTTGGTTAAGTTTTTTGTAAAATAAATTATATGGCATCAATATTCAAAAAATTCTCTACACAATGAAAAAAAAAAGATTCAAAAAATGTTTATTTTAAGTCCAATTATGTTGTCCATACACGTTGATTTTTAAAAACAGCAATTGAGGCCGATAAAAATTCAATAAAAAAAATATTAAAAAAAAATTACAAAATATTTCCTCATCAATATTCATGTTTTTAACTCTCGTTATCCAAAAGTAATTAGAAAAATAATTTTATTTGGTTCAAAAAGTGGTGTCCGTACACGTGCATTGTATGGTAAAAAAAAGGGACTTTTGAAAAGTGGTTTTTATACATCCCTATCAAAATTTAATTTCTATAATTTGGGTATTTGAATAAATTACATATTTGGAGACTAGATTCAAAATGATAAATTTCATATTAATGAAATTTTTTTAAGATTCATTGTGTAAGTGCCTCAAATTTTTAGTCCAAGTGTGACAAATTCTAAAAAACATCAAAAACACTTCCACTTTTTGAGCTTTTTGTGGACCCAACTTCTTGCATCAGCCCTAGGATTATCCTTGGAAGTATGCATTAATTAAGGCATAAAGAAGCCCAATTTATTAATGAAACCCTTGACTAGTGTTGAAAATTAAGAATGAAAGACTTGTGATATAAATCAACATTAATATATCAACAATAAAAGGAGATAAATTAATAAATTGGGCTTCTTTCAATAGTTTATTTATAACAATCTCTTAGATCCATTAATTCCAATAGGAAATAAAAATCTATTATATTATCCAAACATACAACACTCATAAAAAAAAAA
Source organism: Sequoia sempervirens (assembly GCA_007258455.2). Classification (NCBI taxonomy): domain Eukaryota; kingdom Viridiplantae; phylum Streptophyta; class Pinopsida; order Cupressales; family Cupressaceae; genus Sequoia; species Sequoia sempervirens. Next base: position 147,393,873 of record VDFB02252616.1, read on the forward strand.
AAATTCAATAGAAGAATCAGAAAAATAGTCAACCAATTGTTTATTAAGAGTGGTCCTAAGAACTTTTTCACTTATGTGACCCAAATATTGGCACCATAACATACATGGTTCTTTAGTGCTATATATATTGGTTTAATTATAAAATATTGAGGTGTTTAACCTAATCAATGTCCTAATATGAGATCCTCTAGAAACCACCATGTTCTCTCTTACCAACTTGCAACCAAAATTCCCAAATGACATATGTACACTAGAATCATTTAACCTAGATACAAAACATAAATTTATCACAAGTCCTAGAATATACCATAAATCATAAATGGTTTTAACCATTTCATCACTAAAAGATAACTATACCTTTACTTTAGTAACAATTTGCATGATATTATTGTCTCCAGGGAAAATATCCTCCATCATAAATTGCATATATAGAAACCACTCCTTGTGAGGAGTCATGGTAGGAGAAAATTGAATAAGATAAGAATAATCACCAATAGTGTTATTAGTAATACATAATCCAAATTAATAAGTTAAAATAATGAATATGAACATTTTATTAGAAATAAATAAATCATCATTATCATCATCATCAAAAGAATTTTATGTCAGGTAATTGAAAATATTTTTATTGTTTATGCATCCATTCTTCACATGTTCTTCATCAATTGGTGCAGCAATTCAAGATCCATCATCATGTCAAGGTTATCAAGCATCAAGCATGTTTTTGAGCTAGTGTTTTGATGTTGCATTCAATATCCAAGGTTAAGCATTGATTTACACTTATTTCAAGATCTAGATCTACATCCTTCATGGCCATTTCATGTTAAATTGCTAATTTACAACACATCATTCAAGGTATCATTATTCATGTTTCATGTTCCATGTAATTATTTCATTATATCATCATTTGGTTTGATTACCTAAAAAGGGTTTGACTAAGGAAAACCCTTATTCTCTAACAATCAAGAAGTTTCTCTCTCTCTCTCTCTCTCTACATGTGTGATTGCAAATCTAGGTGTCTTGGATCTTGAAGAATCTTTGAAGACTAAGTTACAAGATTGAAGAAAGTTATATCCTAGTTATTTCCTTGATAAGATCACGAAAGGTCACCTACAGGTTATCAGGACTTTAGATCCACAAATGAAGTGTGATAGAAAGAGCAAAGTTAGGAGGGAAGATTCAAGTCTTAACCCTCTAAAAAGGCATAATGGGATTGATATGCCACCTTGGGAATATGAGTCCCAGTATTGCCATTCTCTAGGTTTCAGAAGATTCAGATTAAGCATTGTACATTAATGTAATAGTCCTAGTATTGTCATTTTATGGGTTGTTGGAGATTTAGATTAACCCAATTGATTAATGCATCTCCTCTTACATTTTTTAGTGGTTGAAATAATGAGAACATTGATGTAATAAATATAAGTTTTCACTAAAAGAAAAAGGAGATTAATTAATAAATTAAAGAACAAGGAGATTAATAAATAAATATAAGATCTCAACATTTAGTCATTGGAAGAACATGAACATCAAAGTAATAAATATATGCTCTCAATATATTTGTCACTGAAAGATCATACACATTAATTCAGTAAATGTAAGCTCTCAATTCTTAGTAGCTAGAACAACATGTACATCAATGTAATAAATAGAAGTTCTTTATTTTTAGAAATGATGTGTTTAATATTAATATTAAAAATTGCAAATGATAATTATCCTTACAAAAATGTAATAGATTGATCTAGATTAACATCAAATTAATATAACAATTTTGCAAAAGCAAAATTAAATTCTTCTAACAGAAGAAACATGTGTGAAGAACAATTTTCTTACTATTATCATAAAATTTTGAAACAATATTTAAATATTACAAAAGAATTAAAAAGCATTTCAAATCTTTTTCTAATAGTCAAAACTAACTAATTATGTACTTTATATGTTCTTTTATCTCAAAAAAAAATGGTGTAACTGAAACTATTTTTAAAATAGCTATAATTTTTTTAATAATATTTTCTTTAAAATTAGATGCAAGAATTCTCTTATAAAATAAAAATAAAAATCAATTTATTTTCGCATTGTTAAAATCTTCTTTTAACATTATATTTAAAATTAAATAAATAAATCATTATTAGAATTGAACTTTATTATTATCTAAATTATAACCATAATTTTTAATTTAATGATCTAATTTACTCCATACATAATTAAATATGACTTCAACATAAATTTACTAATTAAATAATATATATTTATATATTCATTATATTTATTATTTATATATTATATATAAATAAAATATTAATATTTTAAAACATGTTTCAAGAGATTAGAAAATATTTAATGTAGAGAGTGTTCTTGTTAACAAGATAAAAAAGAGACACATTTGCATCAGGTTTTGCCCATTGTGGGGTGTGCTTGGTTGTTTTAAAAATTTAGTTAACAGAAGTAGTTAGGGGTGTAATGTGATTGTTTGTTGTTGTATAATGTTATTATTATAGTTTATTAATGTTGCAAAAAAAGAAAAAATCATGTGGGGTGTGTTGTTGTTTTATAAATTTAGCTAATAGAAACAACTAGGGGTGTAATGTGATTATTTGTTGTCGTATAATGTTATTACTATAGTTGATTAATATTGCAAAAATAAAAAGTAAAAATTTATATGGGTGTGCTTGGTTGTTTTAAACATTTAGTTAATAGAAGTAGGTAGGGGTGTAATATGATTGTTTGTTGTTGTCTAATGTTATTATTATAGTTAATTAATATTGCAAAAATAAATTAAAAAATTCAATTATACAAATATATATATTATTTTAATAACTCTATGTAATTTATGTGATATTTATGAAATTTTTTGCTTGCTAAATTATATTATTACATGTATATTTTTTAAAATCTCTAGCTTAATATTTAATGGGTAGATTGATAAATTTTACCTTGATATTTATTATAGATAGATAAATTTTATTGTGATATTTAATAACATCTGGGACCGATTCACTTAGCTTGGCGAATGAGTCCCACTTAGCATTAAAGTCAGAATTCCAACATTTCAGACCTCCTTCTAGTCATCTTCAGTTTCCAGGTGCACACATTCCATCATGTCGCTTTTTGTTTTGTTTCATTTGCATTTTTTAGGTCATGTAATGAAGCTTTGCATTGAATTAGGGTTTAGCATTGCATCTTACATTAAATTTGTCTTTCCAAGGTCTAGCTTGGAGGTGAACCCCTCATTAGTTTACATTCAACCCTTAGGACAACCCTATTGCAAGATCTCTTTCTCCTTTGCATTGATATCTCTATGGTTTGTTCTTGAAAGAGAGAGAGTAAATATTATTATTCTATCCCACAAGCATAGAAGCCAAACAATTTTCCACCTTTTAGCAATATTTTAAAACCATAGATGCAAATTAACTAGTGCAAAACCTAATGCAAAGTTAATGCAAGCTAGATCTAGGAGGCACTCCAAATTAGAAATGATGTGTTCTAAATGCAAGTTCACAAAAATTTAACACCCAAAAATTGATTTTCTACTTATGGTTTAGGACATATAGCAAACACATTTCACAATCATTTCATTGAAGGGAAGTTCCCTAGAGATCTCAATCTAAAGTATGCAAAGGAGAAAGATATCTTACAATAGGGTGTCCTAGGATCTAATTATAAACTAAAGAGGGGTTCACCACCAAGCTAGGGCTTGGAAAGACTAATGAAATGCAAGATCTAATGACAAACCCTAATGATGTGCAAATCTCAATTAAGTGACCTAGAAATGCAAGTAAATCAGAACATAAAATTGTAAAATTAGAAGTGTACACCTAGAAACCTCTAGAGGCTTGAATGAGGAATAGAAATGCTAGAAATGTTGATTTTAATGTTGAGTGGGACTCATACGCTATTCTGGGTGATTTAGTCCCAGACTAGGTTTTCTACACAAAAATTGGAATTTGTTGATGCTTATTTTGAATCTCCTAAAACCCTAAAAAATTGGTTGTATTAGGACTCATATGCCCAAGGTGGCGTATCAGTCCTAATGTGCTTTTTCGAAAGGTTAAGGTCTAATTCTTCTCTCCAATCTCTTCTCTCTCTACCACACTTTGTTTTTGGATTTGAAACCCTAATTTTAGACCTGTAGAATTCTTTTTGTGACCTTGCAAGTGAGGAGACAACTCCAACAACTTCCTTCAAGCTTGCAACCTAATCTTCAAAGATCCTTCAAGCTTCAAGACACCTAGATCTGCAATTACACATGTAGAGAGAGAAAAACTTGTTGATTGTTAGGGAATGGGGGTTTACCTTGGTCAAACCCCTTTGAGGTAATTAAACCAAATGATGAGATAATGAAATAAGGATATGAAACATGAAACATGAACAATGATACCTTAAATGATGTCTTGTAATTCTACAATCTAACATGAAGTGACCATGAAGAATGTAGATCTATATCTTGAATATGGATATGAAGCAATGCCCGCAAATGGATCTCCAATGGTACATCACAACACTAGCTCAACAACATGCTTGATTATTGAAAATGTTGACATGATGATGGATCTTGAATTGTTGCAATAATTGATGAATAAATCTTCCCTTGAATGTCTTAGAAATGCTCTTGTAAACTCTCTTGATCCTCTTGTGAAATCTTGGAATGCTTAACTCTTGAGTGCTTGACCTGATATCATGAAGGATTAATGAAATAATGATTTGATACTTTTTTACATGGGAAATGTACCCAATTTACCATTTATTAGTTCTCAAAGGCCAACATTCATAAAATTTAAATTTAAAACCTTGATTTCCTACTCAAAACCCTAGAAATGGGCTAAATGGGACTCATACACCACCCATGGTGTATGGGTCCCACCTAGGTGGGGCTCATGCCCAAAGTGATGTATGGGTCCCACACGACCTTTTTAGAGAGATAAAGTGTTGGGGAGTTAAGAAATTAAATCTGCTTGTTGATCTTGTCAAGATTTCAGTTGAAATAAGCCCCATGATGCATAATATAGGGTCTTAGGGGCCTATTAATGATGATATAAATGTCACAAATTCAATGAGGTCCAAAATTCAATGTGAATTTGTAAATAAATACATTTTACAACATTAAATTAAGGAACTTAGATTAGGTGAATTTAGCTCAAAAGGGCCCTAAATCCAATACATGTGAATGTGCACAACGCATTATAATACTAGATTAAAGAAAAATTAGGTCCAAGGGCCCTAAATTTAATGTGAAGGTGTAAATGAATACACTTTACAACACCAAATTAGGGTAGAGTTAGGTTTATTTAGATTTAAAGGGCCCTAAATCAAATGTGAATGTGTACAACACATTACAATACTAGATTAAGGAAACATTAGGTTTATTTTAACATTAATCATTCCCAAATTAAGTAAGGAAAAGGGATACCGTTTCCATTGCCACACCTTTTACAACCACTTTCACATTCACATAGGTCCCAAGATGACCCTAGCTGATTTAATGACACACAAATAAAAGGATGATGAGAAAGTGACAGATTTCATAGCAAGATACCAAATACTTTATTCACAAGTAAACATTAAGATTCTTGATGCTAACATTCAACAAATGTTTATTTCCAACTTACAAAACAAACTCCAAAAAAATAAATTCATGTTGAGATTCCCATCCGTTACATAGTTATGTATAACCCTTCGTGATTAACAAAATATGGTGTGTGGTCGTGATGTGAAAAATCCCCTTAGCCATCTTGAAAAGTCTAAATCCACAACTCAAAATAGTTACCAACCTTTCAGGAAGAAAAATAGGGGCTTTTTACAACTTAACTCCAGTCAACCAAGTCAATAAGCTAATAACAAAGTGGCTACTATAAAGACAACAAATCCTTTTTCCTTGGGGATATGAATAGAAATTTTAGTCCTCTACCTAATACCCTTCATAATATCACGTTGCAGCTTGTTGAAAATAATATGCTCTCCTTACCTCTTGTTAAAGAGCATGATCCTAATCTACCATTTCCCATAGGCTTTTGACAAAACTCTTATTTCCATTACCACCGACAAAACGAACATGATACGAAATATTGTAAGCATCTTAAACATCTTGTGTAAGACCTTATCAATAATAATCAACTTCAAATTGGAGCTATGAATGATTAAGGTAATAAGTCAATAGCTCTTCCTAACCAAAATTTACAGATCAAGTTACAAATCCCATGCTAAAAAATACTATTTCATTTGTCAAAGCTAGTGATACAAAGAATGATGTGATGAATGTTGACACGGATGATGAAAATATAAAAGATGAAAATGTGGATGAATCAACTAAAGTGGTAGCATTTATTTAAGCTAAACCTCATAGGGGCTCAATCAAAATGCCTCTTGATATTGCTTTCTCACAAAAAGACATACTTAAGCATGCACCTTATGGTCCTCTTTCCATAGCCAGAAGAATCAATAACATTTCTAGTAATGGGATATTAATTGATCATGTGATCACTGAAAAATTCCTATTTGTGCATGAACTCTATCAAGATACATATAATAAACCGAAATCATGGATCAAGACGCATAATGGTTTTGCTTGTCCTATGATAGGCTTAATAGATCTTCCTTTAAAAGTTGGACCAAAAAAATTAACTGTATTATTCACGATCATCCCACAATTAGACCAATTTCATCTAAAGTTAGGCTATCCATAGCTTCACTCCATGAATTTCATCCCGTTATTTTTGCATAAATGTTTAAATTTTCCCTTTGGCAATGATATTTTACTATGCATCATAGTGGGGTTAATCCTGTATCTTCCCAAGGGAACTTTTCATTGGATTTATTTTGGCTTGAGCCTATTGAACTTATTAGATCTTGTGAGGACTTATTTTTCAAATCCTATCAAAACTTGAAGGTGAAGCATATAGCATATTTATCCCTTAGAAACATGCCTCAACCCATGATTGAACTAAATGTCCTTCAAAACATTCAAGAGTGGCCTATGAAAAAACCTCATGCGATTTCCTACAAGAGACCACGTGACAACCAAAACAATCTCATTGTGCCTCCTAAATTCAAACAAGTTTACAAAACTAAAGAGAAAGTGATTGAATAGCCTCCTATGGTTCCTTTCATTCATTCCCTAAAGGAAGAAAAGAACCCTATGGTTGGAAAACCCACTCGTACATGAACACAAATTGACAATAGATTGAAACAAAATTGAAAGTCTAGAGAGCGTAGGCTAACATCGTGCTATTTCTTTTATGTTACAAAATCAAGAAGAAAAGAGGAACACAAAAAGTTAAAACCCAAACTTACCTAAAGCAATGCATGATGACTCTATACCCTCACCGCAATGTAAACAAGAACCTTCCATGGACATTGTCATTCGCTCTCCTATTGTCATTAATCTAGATGATGACATTGAAATTGCATAAATTGATGAGAAAGTGCATAATGAATTGAATACATTTTTTTCCTCTTTTATGGGCTTAAATGACAAATCTCCTAAAAAGAGTGTTGAACTTGGTGTGTGTCCTAGTTTGCAACTTGTTGTTGTCCCTTTGGCTAGTTGTCTGCCTTAAGTATACACTGATCAAGGTTGGGATGTGGATGACCTACTATAGGTTGACTCACATATGCCTTACTAGTCTTTTGCATTGTTTTCATTTTCATGTTTCTTTATTTGATTGCATGTGCATAATGTGATCCCCCATATTCTCTCATTTCATGTATCTCTCTCTCTTTTTGTGCATTCCTCTATATGTATCTAAATTCTTCTATATGCCATAAAAATTTTATTCTTTTTCATCTATCTTGTGTTTTCCTTTTGGGGATGATGCAAGGCGTCGAGACATTTAGGTCTCTTCCATGTTGAACCAATTTTTTTTTTTTTGTTTTTTCTCTCTATGTGTCATTCTTCCAGTTGTATGAATATTTGGGGAATGATGATAGTTTTGTGCTCTATGACAACATTGTAGCAAAGACATATTGACCCTAAATCCATGGATCCTTTATATATTTTTGGGGGCAACGCTTCCCTCCTTATTCATGACATAGATTTATTTTGGAAACATATGACCTGGCATAGGGTTTTCCAAGGAGAAATCTCATGTCTTCAGAGTAAACATTGGTTACTTTAAAGCAGTTGCTCATAGCAATGGTGTTAGCAACCACTTTAAAGTGGGGGCATACATTGATGGCATCTTTCAAAAAAATTCATATTTCATGGTGTGATTTTATTTCTTGTGATGCATCCTTTTTTTGGTGGTGTCATTGCTTTTGATGTCCTCCAAGAGTGTGATATTTCCAAGTGTATGACTTTCCCTAAGTGGAATGATGCGAAGCAAGGCATCCCATAACTTGAAATTTGATATTCTTGATTTGTCCCCTCTTGGAGACATTAGGCATGATGTTCCCTAAGAAGAACGCTTTACACAAAGCAAGATCCCCTTGAACAAAAACCTACAAACATAATATTCATAAATCATTTAGCATTGCGATGCCTTATCGAAGTTGTCAAGAGGATAACCTCGATATGGTATGGGAGCCTAATATGATTCTCTCATTTTCCACCTTTTTGAGATACTCACCTAGCGGACAGCCTATGGTTCCACTACCCCATAGTGATCATGTGTGTCATTTGCATAGTGGACATCATGTTTTTCTTGTTGACATTTTTGAACAAACAACCTAGACCTAGTCCACATTGTGTTGGATAGACTATCATTTGAAGCAAGTGATCCTTTATTTTCCTTTGTTTTTCTTGGTCTTTGATAGGGTATGATTGTGTATCTTTGTCATTTATGCATACATATGTGTATTGAATGTCTATTTTAGTGTGAGTATAACATGGGATCATACTCTCACTAAAGTGGGGGTAAAATGTAGTAATGAAAAAAGGTATCCCTTTTCCTTACATAATTTCGGAATAATTAATGATATATGAGCTTAAAGTTGCCTTAATTTGGTGTTGTAATATGTTTTTCACATTCACATCAAGGTTAGGACCCTTCTTAATAAAATGGACTTAATGATGGCTTATTTAGGGTGTTGTAAAGTACATATCTTTACACTTTCACACTAATATAAGGCTTTATTAATTAATTGAGCTTAATTGAGCTTAATTGGCCCCTTAAACTCAAATCCAAGCCTTATTTATTGCATTTTTAGAGAGATAAAGCCTAACACTCATTAATAATATTTCACAACACTTAATCTGGCAAGGTTTATGTCCTAGGATAGTGACCTAGGACCCATTCACAACTTGGTGAATGGTTCCTCACTAGGTCCTAGGACCCCCCTTTGCATATTATTTCACATTCCATGAAATAGATCCTAGTTAAGTATGCTATGATGCATTCACCCTATGGTGAATGGGTCATCCTTAACTTAGGACACCCCTTTTTGAACATATTCTTGGTGGTATTTTAGCTATTTGAAATCCTAGATCTGATGTCAACATGTGTTATTTGAATTTTGGGATTAAATCTTAAGACAAGTATAAATATAAGGTTAATTCACATAGTTTCATCTAAGGAAACCTGGAAATTTCAAGTGATCTTAAGAGAATTCAAGTGAACATTTACAAGAGAATTCAAAGGCATTCAAGGGTAGATTATTGAACTTTATTGCAGTAATCAAAGGTCATATCATCATGTCAAAGGCATAATGCATCATGCATGTTGTTGAGCTAATTTGTTGATGTAGCATTGAAGATCTAATTCAAGCATTGTTTCATATCCAAATTCAAGATTAAGATCTACATACATTGAGCCCACTTCATGCAAGATTCCAAATTTTTACTCCAAGATTCAATTGAGGATTGGTGAGTTGTTACACATTGTTATTCATTCATCCTTCCTTCATATGCATTATTTCATTACAAGGTTTAATTACCAAAACATGGTTTGACGAAGGAAAATCCCTATTCCCTAACAATCAACAATTTTTCTTCTTTCTTGATGTGTGATTGCAAGTTTTAGGTTGAAGATGAATTGGAGAGAAAATTTGTCAAAGTTGTAAAATTTGTCATCTTTCTTGCAAGATCATGGAAACTAAGCTACAAACTTATTTTTTACTTTCAAGAGTTGAATGTTCACTTGGGATCTAGGAGTGTAGACATTGAAGAATAAGATCCCACAACTGATTTTCTAAAAATCTAATAGGGACTCATTTTCTACTGGGTGAATGAGTCCTCAGTGAGGCCCGAAACAACACTCTTTCAAACAGGTTCACATCGTTTCAACATTTAAAAACCTTCCTTTTTATTGTTATAACAATTAGGTTTGTTTTCAGATTGCCATTTATGAATTTTACCTCTCATAATTGAGTGAAACATCTTGTCAAAAAGTAGGTGAACCCATTTTGATCAACATCAAATTTTGGGTTCCCTCTTTTTCTATGTTTCAGACACAAGTCAAGGCCTGGAATTAAACTTTCTTGAATTAGTTATAATCAAGGAAGTCCATAGATTTACATAGTGAACCAAATTTTAGGAGATGAAAGAAATAGTTCCGTCTTAAAATTAAGAATTATCCTCATAAAAATAATACCCAAATAAGAAAATTATATCCACAAAATAAATAGACAAAAATGAAACCTTGTTGAAGTACTATACTAAAAATTAAATAAAAAAAAATTAAATCCACTTTCTAATAAACTCTTTTAAGAATTATATGCCATTAAGATCATCTTGGAGATGAGAGATTGGATTGGTCTATTAAAGTGATAAGAATTATGATATTCCTTAGTTATTACTTTACAATTTTTTAAAATCATTTTTATTGTATCACAAAAATAAATTAAATATACATTTTTATTATGGAGGTAAAAACTTTTTAATCACAACTATGAAGTCACATATATGAGACCTCATTCCCAATTATTATTTTTATTTTAATCAAAATTAAAAAAAAAAACTATTTTTTTTAAATATAATAAAATATATGAAAATTTGACAAGAAGATTAATTTGTTAATTGTTAATTTTATTAAAATAAGATTAACTAACTGGATAATATAAGGAGAACAAACATTCATAATGAAAAAATAAAGAAGCAATTAGCTTAACTACAATAAAAAATTATTGAAAATAGTATAAAAAGTATAATTGAATGAATAAACAATATGTAGATAGTGTAAGTTAGTTTTCAACACAAATACGATAACAAGAATAAGTACACATGTGGATTAAATGGCTCTAGGAAAATTCACTACCAACAATTCACTACCAAACAATTCATTGCCATGACAAATTCATCTCATGTATGCATGTGAATTAAATGGCTCTAGGAAAATTCACCCTAAACAATTCATCCATGACAAATTCATTGAGCATGGAAAATTCACCACCAATAAACCAATTATACAACAATTAGTGGAAATTATTCTTTTGTAAAAAAAATATCAATGTCTTTGAATTATATATTAAAAATTGTTAATGTAATGAGTGGTGAATTTTTCACGAGATGAATTTGTCACGGTGAATTTTCCATGAGATGAATTTGTCATTGCGGTGAATTCTTTGCAGTGAATTTTTGGGACTGTTTTTAGTGGCTGAAAGAATGAGCACATTAATGTAATAAACATAAGTTGGCATTGAAAGAACAAGGAGATTAATTAATAAATGAAAGAACAAGGAGATTAATAAATAATAAATATAAGATCTCAATGTTTAGTCGTTGGAAGAACATGAACATCAAAGTAATAAATATAAGCTATCAATTTATTTGTCATTGAAAGATCATACACGTGAAATATAAGCTCTCAGTTCTTAATAGCTAGAGCAACATGTACATCAATGTAATAAAGAAAAGTATTTAATTTTTAGAAATGATGTGTTTAATATTAATATTGAAAATTGTAAGTGATAATCATTCTTACAAAAATATATTAGATTGATCTAGATTAACATCAAATTAATATAATAATTTTGCAAAAATAAAATAAAATTCTTCTAATAGAAGAAACATGCATGAAGAACAATTTTCTTACTATTATCATAAAATTTTAAAACAATATTTAAATATTACAAAAAAATAAATTAAAAAGTATTTCAAAAAAATTTCCAATAGTCAAAGCTAACTAATTATGTACTTTATATGTTCTTTTATCTCATAAAATAATGGTGTATCTCAAACTATTTTAAAAATAGCTTTACATAATAAATAAGTTATATAAAGAAAACTAAAGTGATTATATGCTTTTTAATAATATTTTCTTTAAAATTAGATGCAAGACTTCTCTTATTGCAAAAATTTAAAAAAAATCAATTATACAAATATATATTATTATAATAACTACATAAATTTTGCCTTGCTAAATTATATTATTACGTGTATATTTTTTAAAATTTCTACCTTAATACTAAATGGGTAGATTGATAAATTTTACTTGGATATTTATTATTGATAGATAAATCTTGTGATATTTAATACACACAATTCTAATTTTTGCACTTGACTGTTGAGAAATGAACCAATAAAAACAAAGATAAATGATATTTTAACAATTTTAGAAATAGACAATTAAAAATAAACTATATAAAATTGTTCGTCAAAATTTTAATTCGACATATTCATTCTTGGACTGTCACTAGGGGAGAGGGGCCCATAGTGGAGTGGGGTCCAATAGTGGGGATAGAAGTAGTCCTCAATGGATCCCATAGTGAAGCACCTTAATATCCAATTGCAAAACACTTTTTATCCATAAAATACACAAACTGACAAATCATGTGATGCCACATCAGCACACCAATAAAACATGACTTAGTGCAACACTATCGGTCTCACACTTTTTTTTGGGCCTTTTTTGGATACCTAAACAAAAAACATGTTGATGTGGCATCATATTGATGATGTGGCCCTAAAACGAAATATAGAAGCCCGTGAGTTGTCAAATAAACTATTGTACAAAATTGGGAGTGATTTGAAATTTCCACATAAGATTTTGAGAAAGGCAAAGTTAGGGTGCTCCACTATGGACCCCTCTCCTCTACCAGTTTAAAAAATGCATGCAATGAATGTATTAATATTCTACTTTAGACAGAACTAATAATAATTATAAATCCCAAAAATCAAAATAAAAACCATACAGAAACAATTTGTGACCATGAGAAACCAAAAAAAAAGCCCAATCACATTATGTTGGACACTCTTCCCTACAAATTGCAATCACATTCAACCGTTAAAATGAAATTTGCCACCGCCTTTGAAAGATAACCATTTCTTCACATTCGTTTACCAAACAGTAACACTAATCTCGGACTGTACTGAAATCTAAACTAACTAAAGATTCCCAATAAGATATACAATAAAACTTGTCACAATTTCTCCTTTTCAATGCGAAGGCAATGAAAACCCGTTTTAAATTGATCACTTTTTTAAACACATAAAATGTTAAAAATGAGTTGTTCACTAGATGAAGAATTGAAAGGTGAACAGAAGTTCCTTTCTGTTACTTGGTCGATACTCTAAAAAAGTATTTCAGGTGAAGCTCATCACAAAGAAAGGAATCAGAAATAAGGTAGGAACACATATAGCCATCCCAAATAAAAGTCCGAAACTCTCTGTAGAACAAAACCAATTCATTACATGAAGTCAATGGTATTTTTTCAACCATCATAGAAGAAGAATCCAATGATCACTACACAGTAGCAGTTGTTACGCATCTACAAAGGCTACTCTTGCAATTACAGATAATATTACTGTTCTCCTCTCTTAAAAATCTAGTACAAAGCATGAGTGTTGTTTCTTGGTTTATAATTATTTGATGATGGATCATTGAGTGTGATCTGAAACATTAATCCAAAAAGAAGTACACAGTTAAATTCAGAAACAACATACTTTGATAACATGGACTGTGGAAATCTAATGTTTTTGGTGTAATAATCCTCCTCTATCAGGATGCAGAGGAAATAATTCCATGGTTCTCTTCATTTCTACTTCTTCCTCCTGAACATGAACGGATAAAATTCTGAGTTAATAGATAGATTTTATAATGCAATGATTTTCTTATCAAATAAGATAAATTGATAGAGGAATTATATGACTTACCTCTACATGAATCTTCTCATCCATGTACTTTGATTCTGCAGAGCATGCGGGATCTGAAAAATATATTTCTATATCAACTCGATAACTTGGGAAAAGAAATCTAAATAAATTATATTTTGTTTAAAATTTAAAGCCACAGGATTCTTTTCAGACTTATTACCCTAGCCTGGGCCTAACTTGGATGCTTAACAGTAAACAATCTTAATGAATACATGGGTTGGTCAGATCGCATGGGAGTTAACATTAAGATTAAAGAAATATAAAATTTCATGTTTACATATAAAACCTAATTCCTCAGAAAAATATATGAATACTTTTAACCACAACATATCGAAGAAAATCACATACTTCTGTTTTGTGACTGTTCTCTCTTGCGTTTCTCTCGACTATTTGTATTATGAAACCAATTCAAAACATTTTTGCGTTCCACTCTTCCATATCGTTGCAGCTCGGCAGTAATCTCAGCTATCTGGGCTTGAGATGGTTTTGTGGTTCCAGTAGCCCACAAGCACTCTAATATACTCTTTTGCTCTACTGTTGGCCTCCATCTTGAAGGCCAACATCTCAAGTTTGAGGTCTCCTCTACACTCATGGAAGACTTACCCTGTTTTCGTGCTGCTGCTTAAGTCCATTTTTTTTTGGCTTAAAATTAAGCAGTTAAGTGTCTTCAACGATTTTTTTTAATGAGAATAGGATAAATTGGAATCTTTTCCTATTTTCCTGGAGCAGCAATTGCAGTTAGACATTCTCATGCAAAATTTTATTTATGAGAATAGGATATTTTGGAATCTTTTGAAAATAGGCTGTGGAAAAATGTGGAGGCTCGAAATAAGCTGCTGCATATTAAAAAAATGACATGTGGCTCCACAAATCTCTTTGCCTCCCTTTTTACATTTGCTTCCAATTTTTCCCTCCAATTTATTAGTACTGGCTGCTAGCTGGCCAAAATAAGCTAAGCAGTCGCATGGGACATGCAAGCATCCCATGCAAGCTGTGCAAAAATTGCGAGGCTAAAAATAAGCTGTTGCTACATAAAAAAATGCCATGTGGCTCCACAAATTACTTTCATTTTAATCGACTGCTTGTAAATAAGCAGAAAAAATAAAGTCATCGGACAATCAGTTCTACAAAATAAACTAAACAGCAACATAGAGACCTGCCCCTTAACCTGAACACTACTGCGAGCAAATAAAAGACTATCATTATAATACAAGAAAGGAAGAAGAAATACTCAATTGAAAAAATTATTTACTGACCTGCAGACTTTCCTTGATCCATTGAGAGCTTTTCACTGTAACAACCCTGCAAAGAAAACTTTAAACTAAATATGGAGCCCTAGCTCACAAACCTGCACATTCCTTTACGATGGATAAGAATGCATTGAATAAACTGGGCATGGGCAGAGACAATAAATAGGTGAATGTGCAAATGGAACCACTACGAGGGTAATTAAATGACTGAAAAGTTAAAGTAGGGTAACGGATGGAAACAAATAATTCAATTGATTGCTATATTTTATATTGAAATAAGTGACCTAACAAAATTAAATGGGTAAGTAACAGAAATAATGTAAGAAAATAAAGTCATTTTAATAAAAAATTAAGTTAATTTAATAATGTTTGCAATATGTAAAAGAAAAATATAAAGTTTTAATGAAATTCTAATAATATTGAAAATAGTAGGCAAGCATCTAAAATATATTTTTCTATTTTTTATTGTTCCAAATCAAAATCCATCAAGGTTAATTGTTCTATAGAATGATTGTGTAATTGGAATAAATCATTAGAATGAACTTTTAGTACTATCCCATGTCATGCCATCAAATCATGTCTAAAAGTGTATTTAATTGGATAATATTAGAAAAGTGAAGGAGCTCAAAAATAAAATACATTCTTGTAAATTTTCAATTTGAAAGGAAAATTTCATTACTTCAAGACAACCCCTACATTTGTGGACTTGTATAATAAAGTAGAAAATGATTGTAGGTTGCACATGACTAATTGGATAAGTTCATGAATATGCATCATAACACATCTAAATTAGATGTATAGGAGTATTTTTAAATTGATATAGTTGAGATAAATGTAATGAGATATGTGTATGTGTAAATGAATGAAGAGGATAGTGGAATCAGTTCAAATTCATATGTAATACCATGTCATTTTTCACCATGTATATGTATTAAAATATTACCTATAAATTGAAAAACTAAATGAAAAAATAGTGGGCTATGCAAATTTATCTATTGTAATTTACATCCACCTTTAGCGGCATGTGAGTCCTAAGAAGATCATCTATCACAAATTATGTAAAACTCACAAGAATACATATAAAATAAATATTCAAACACTAGGATATTTTTATGACATCTATGTGAAGTAATGGACCCTAAAAGGATATGATCATCTATTACGTATGTCTTTCTTCAAAAGATGATCTTCTACAAAAGCAGTATTTAAATATAGGAATATCAATCACAAGATCTACTCTAAAAAATGGTTGTATCTATAGAATTTCCTTCTACAAATGCCTTATTTTTATAATATGGGTCATTAAAACTACCTATCTATTTTCTTATGTAAATATAGGAAAGATAGCATGATAGAGATACCCTCCTTTAAAAAATTATTAGAAGAGTGGAAAACTATATATGAAAGGTAAATGTAATCTAGCCATGTAAGCTTATAATCATGTAGATCTATAAGGAAAATATTTTTTAAAATAATATTTTAGATTATTTTAATAAGATGTATGTATGAAAAAGGAAAATAAATTTTATATTTAATATGGAATTTAAATTATTGGATTAGTAGAGGCAGATAAGCACTATCAATCTAGATTAAGTGAATATGTACTCATTGATTGAGTAAAGTGTCATGGAAATTTAATAGGATGGAGAGACATTGAGTATTATAAATTTGAATAATGATGTCAATTTTATAAATCTTTAAAATATATCTATTGTAAAACATAGAAAAATATACCTCTGTGTTGATGTAATTGCATGGATATTTTTATACATATTTTTCCTATCAAAGGAGAAGTTTTTTGCCTTAGATAAGTTTCATAGCATATATTTTTTGGTCATATTCATCATAGAGATCTATAGGAATATTTACTACAAATTTTCCCAATAAAATAATTTATTCTTTTTTTTTGTATAATTTAAAGGACTAGTAATATTAATTGATACCTTGCTAGGTTTCTCTACTACTAAGTCATGAAGACACTACACCTTGATCAACCTCTTTCAAATCTCTATTTTTACCTTCATCTCTTTCTAGATCTTCACGAGCTATTTTGAGTTCTTGATTCATGTCAACGATGCACTCTTCTTCTGTAAATCCAACAGTAGGTATATCTTCCAAAGGAGTAGAAAATATTCTAATAGCCATGTGTTCAACCTCCAATATCTTCCCCAAAGCAATTAAGCTCATTCCAAGGATCTCAAATAGGCCCTCATTTTAGATATTTGGGGGGACCATTCTTGCATCATATATTTTTCTTGAGGGAGCACTACTAGGATTGATAATAGGAAGGGATGAGGAAGGATGGATGCTTAAAGGATGAGAATGATTTCATCTTAAAGGACCTAATTTAGGAGATATGTCCTCTTCCAATTTGTTTTTATTTCTTGCATAATTATTTTATTATGAATGATCTTACTATATGTGTGAGTGTTTTGTATAAGGAACTTGTGAAAATAGTGTATCTTTTGTAAATTTGGTAATGTTTTTTTTCCTTTGTGGTCTATATGTGAATTTAGGAGCAAGAGTGCCCTCATTTTTTTTTGTGGGTTAGAGCTAATACCAAGCCATTTGTGATATATTTTTTTGTGTATCCCTTTTTCACTCCCTTATTGGGGTTGCATATTTTTGTTTAAAATTTTTGTTATTAAGGGTTATCCTAACTTGGGATATGGCTAGGGACTTATATGGCGTAGTGATCACATATCAATTGGGTGGAAATAATTTTCTCCTTTCATTGGCCTATTCCCCTTTAGAGCTTATGTGGATTGTATTAGATTATAGAATTATTAAAGAGAAATATAAATTTGAAAAAAAAAGGAAGGTGTTTTTCAATGTTGTATAAATCAACATTACAATATATTATGAATATAAAAAGCATCTAAAAAGAAATTTTTATTTAAGTTCTTAAAAGGTAATAGAATATTTTCTTGAGTCTAAAATTATTGATATGAAATTTTGAACCCTTTATTTTAAAAATTGTTGATTGTTAGAATATTTATAAACAAAAATTTTAAATAATCTTCAAGTGAAAGAGTTGAGTTGAAATTTATTCTTGTAATAAAAGTAAATTTTACATGTAAATTTTGATGTATTCATTAAAATAAAGATAATAAAGGTAAATAATAGGATGAAATAAAAGAAAAATGAAAAAAAAAATGTATCTACATCATCTTGTGATGAAATAGGATTGTCAAGTATTCTTGCCTCTTATACTCCTCTTCAATTATCTAAAAACAAGATTAAAATATGAAGAGAAACTATTTGTGTTTATCTTTCATATTTAGGGTAACATTTAGAGTTTCCCTAGATCTAAGGGTGAGAAAGAATTCCATCCTATGGATGAGACTTAATATTCAACCTTTAGAAAGACTAATTAATTGATTGTAGTGTATTTTAATTAATTTAATTTTAATTTAAAAGTAGACTAATTAATTGATTGTAGTGTATTTTAATTAATTTAATTTTAATTTGAAAGTAGACATGTGGTAGGGGTAATGTTATCTTGGTGGCAATACTTAAGCTATAACTTAAGTGATCTTTATTTGATAAAATTTGAATGTGAGTTGATATGGATTTTATAGTCAAATAGGTTGAAATATTAATATATTTTTAATATGTAATATTATCCATAGAGTATAATAATTTAATATTATATTTAAATTTGTTATATAGGATGTAAAGAAAAAGTTTTTAATATTTTAAATTTAAACACTAAACATAAGGGTTTTTGCAAGTACATTAGGGGTGGAGAAGGTTGACCTAAAACTATACTCCATACTCAACTATGGTCTATAATAATATTTTAAATAGGAAAATGGAAAATAATAAAAAAAATAGTTATTATATTTTAGTGTCAAAAAGCAAAAAATATATCCTAGATTTATCCTTTTGGGGATTTTCTAGATATAGTTGTTAGGCCTTATTAATAATTTCTAGATATGTGTGTTAGGAGGTCTATTAACCATTCTCCTACTTACATATATACAATGACTAGATGCTAGACACATAAGGCCTCATATTTATTGGAATTTATCCATGTCTCGCCTAAAGCATGTTGAATTCTTCACCCTATGATTTACCCCATGAAGTACACCCTATGATAGATCCCAACTAAATCTATGCATATAATTAATAAGAATACACATATTATCTAATTACAAGACTATTCACATAAATTTTTCTTCCTATTCTATTGATTAATATCAAACATAATTATCTCAATGTTGTATTATTAGAGGTGTATATAGGCACATATCAATTAGAACTACCTAAACTATTCATATAATCATGCATAATTATAATTAAAGCACAAATTTATTTATTGTGAACTACAGCTCACCTATATCATAAAATACATTTTTAAAAAAATATAAATTATGCATGATTATTTCATTATCCCTAATTATGTGCATGACTAATGCCTTACCATGTGCTCTTTATCTATATTTAGCTGCTACTATAGCCATTATTGAATTATACATTAAAATTTAGTGTTAACATCCTCCTAACACAATTATGTGTTATGTCCTTTGAATAGATAAAATCCATAATATACTAAATAGAAAATCATAATACAACCCAAAAATAATAGAAACTACAATCTTAATAAAAGCCCAAAACTTATCATATTTGTGCAAGCTTGAGGGAATCTACCAAAATTGTATTTTATAATAAATTATTGCATCATTCAATTTTGGATTCCAAACACATCCTAAGTGAGTTCCATATTGGTTTCAGGTTCGACTCCGCTCCCGAGTTTACCCAATTGGGACTAGCTTGTCAGTTGTTAGGTCCCCTTGCAGGGGACTAGTCTCACCCCTACCCACCCTAGGGACGCAAGATACGGGCTGCTAGGCTATTGGGCTGTTGGGATGGGTCATAGGGATACCCCTGTCATTAACAAAAAAAAATACTAGAACTCATTTGTTTCTCATACTTTTAATTATATTGTAGTGTATCACTAAAAATGTCCACCTCTTTTGTATGATCATCTAAATTCAATAACAATCTTTTATCATACATCTGTAATGTTGTATTCCCTTATTTCAACATAGTGGTCTCATCATCTCAATTAAATGTAGTATATCAAAAAAGTTGATTAAAGTATTGGAACTATGGAAAGAAAGAACATGTGAAGAATGGATGCATAAACAAGAAAATATTTTAAATTACCCCACATAAAATTCTTTTGATGATGGTGATGATGATGCTTTGTTTATTTATAATAAAATTTTAATACTCATGATTCTTAGCTTATTAACTTGGATTATGTATTTCTAATAACACTATTAGTGATTATTTTTATCTTTTTTAGTTTTCTCCTACCATGACTCCTCACAAGGAGTCGTTTCTACATATGCAGTTTATAATGGAGGATATTTTCCCTGGAGATAATAATATCATGCAAGTTGTTACTAAAGCAAAGGTATAGTTATCTTTTAGTGCTGAAATGCTTAAAATCATTTATGATTTTAGGTATATTCTAGGAATTGTGAAAAAATTATGTTTTCTATCTAAGTTAAATGATTCTAGTGTACATGTGTCATTTGGGAAGTTTGGTTGCAAGTTGGTAAGAGAGAACTTGGTGGTTTCTAGAGGATCTCATATTAGGACCTTGATTAGGTTAAATACCTCAATATTTTATAATTATACCAATATAAATAGCACTAAAAAATTATGTATGTTAGGGTGTCAATGTTTGGGTCACATAAGTGAAAATTTTCTTAGGACCACTCTTAATAAACACTTGGTTGACATTTTTTCTGATTCTTCTATTGAAAAAATATATTTTTGTGAGGGTTGTATGCTTGGAGAATATAATAGATTTTTAGTTCCTATTGGAATTAATGGATCTAAGAGATTGTTATAAATAAACTATTGAAAGAAGCCCAATTTATTAATGTATCTTTCAACCACTAAAATTAGGCCAATTAAGGCATACAGAAGCCCAATTTATTAATGTATCTCCACTTATTGTCTCTAATAAAACCCTAGGATACATTATTGTAAGATCTCTTTCCCCCTTTCTATCTTTGGATTGAGATCTCTAAGGTTTCCTTGAGTGTAACAAGTGTGAAATAGGAACCCTACCTTTGTGCTCCATTCCTTAAAGGCGGGGCATACTATTTCTATTGCTACACATCCTTGTTTACATAGTAAAAAGAAACAATTGTTTCACATATTTTGTAAATTCATCTCATATGCATGGATGATAGAAGAGGTTGCTTCATTTTGGTAGTTTTGATTATAGTTACAAACCTCCCTGAAGAAGGTACATAAACCCTCAAGTTTTATGTAACTTTCTTGAAATGTTGTCAATGTTTCTTGAAGTTTTTCAATATTTATTGCTTCAACAAGAGGGGTTGTTTTCCATGCAAGTTTGAACTTGCATTCAACTACATGGAAACTGTTTGTAATATATGAAGAAATATTTTGAACATCAGTTCCAAGACATTTTGATTTATTGATAGATGGGCATTTCTTTGGTAGCATGGTTGCAGAATCTATTGGAATGAAGGGGGTATGTATACTTTTGGTTGTATCTTCACTAGAGCTTGGAATGATGACATTATTATTTGCATGCTTAGCCATTTCTTGAGACAAAAATGAATACATATAAGGTATAAGAATAAATCAAGACGTAATTAAATAAGAGGTGTAACATAATTTCTTTTAATTCAAACTGAGTCAAAAGTAAAAACAAGTTAATTCACATTTTAGCAAAAGAAAGATCACTATAAATTGAAATACCTATAATTAAATAATGTATTAATGTAATTAAAAAATAAGAAATAAATAATTTAAATATTTAAATAGATAGATGTTTTAGTAAATTACAATAATTATTTCAAAGTAAATTAAAAAATTGTGACTTTTTTGAAATTTAAATATAAATATAACTATTTAGACCAAGCAATCATAATATTATTTTAAAAATAAATTTAAATTATATAAAATATAGTATACAATTTATTTTAAAAATTAATAATAAATAGTAAACTTATTAATAAGCTTCATAATTTAAATTGTGTATATATTAATTGTTATTATTAAGTATATTAAGAATGATATGACCTTCATAGATGCCCAAGAAAGAATTACTATAGATAAGGCAAAAAAAGATGACATAATTGTGAAATCTAGCAAAAGTGAAAGAGATGTAAGCATACTTGATGGTGGAAATGAAAATAGAAGGGACACTCATGGTGAAAATGGAAGAGTGAAATATCTAAATGCAAGTCATTCAAAAAATAAAGCTTCCAGAGATCTTGAAAATATTACAAAAATGATAGGAACTACATCTATCATGTGCAATAAAGACTATAATACTAAGAAAGCAAAATCCTCAAAGAATAGCTCATCCAAAATAAACCAAGAGAGGAATGCAAAGGTTGTGGAAAGAGGGATAGATAAGTGGTTGCAAAAGGTAGTAAGATTGAGTAGAATGTAAGGTATAAAGGGCCAAAAAAAAAAGAAAGATAAATTGGACACTAATGACATGTCTTATGTGAAGAAATCTCTAGCCTAAAAATAAGAAAGTTGCTTCTCAAAAAAATATTGCCAAAAGTTGTGGTCATAATCCAAGTATGTAACAAACTTGGTCTATAGTTTAAGTTGTACACTTTTAAGTAATATTCATAAGGCTTAGAAAATCTTGATCACTCTCTAGAATAGCCCATTAAACATGGGTTGTGCTTGAATGCACTGCATAATTGATATAACACAACCACTTTGTATATCAACCAGAGTTAACAAAATTTACATGTCTAAGTACAAAATTCTTGGCTAGGATGAGTCACCTCCATCTTGGATAAAAAAATAGGAATTTCAATGGGGGGGACCAACAAATAGGTAAGGTACCTTGGGATACCTTCTACAGTTAATCCTAACTTAAAAGAAATGTGGTTATGAATAAGTAACAAAATAGAAAAAAAGACTAAGGGGTGGAACAAACAACTTACCTATCTTTGGCTGGTAGAATTCAGGTCTATCAGAAGATCCTCTCTTCCTACATCATCTATTTTTCTTTAGTCTAGTTTTTTAGCAGTTATCAGGTGAATGAAATCCATAAAATAATTAGGAACTTTCTTTGGTCAGATAGTAAAGGAAAAAGGAAAAAGCATGTCGTAAATAGGAATGGTGTTCTATAGATAAAGCTAATGGGGGCTTCAACTTGAAAGGCTTAAGGCTGCATGGCATTGCATTAGTAGCAAAATGGGTTTCCAAGGCTATGGAAGGCAATGAACCCTAGAAGGTATTAGTAAGAAACATCATTTAGCTAGCTATCCCCAAACAAGTTAAGGCATGGAAAGGACTGCTAGTTTATGATATTTCTTAAATAAATATCCTATGTATCCAGCTAGTTCTTCAGTGTTTAAAAGTCTTTGGAAAGCATTGGAGATAGTTAAACCCAAAGCTTCTTGTAAAGTAAACAATATCTTAATAAGCAATGAGGTTAAATGTAACTCTTATAGTTCCATTTGGTGGAACTTGGTCCATAAGAATAAACCACTAGCCTTACTGTAAGGTTGTTTCGCCAAGAAATGGAACCTAATGGGCATCAAAACCTTTAAAGATATTCTAATCAACGGGCAAGTCAAGAACTGGGAAAATATATTCATCAACCTCAACCTACCTATTTCCAGCTCTAGAACCTACAATATCCTGATTGAGGCCCGCAAAGAGACACACTTCCCTATCAAAACTGACAAGGATCTTAACCTAGCTTGTGACCTTGTCTAGAAATATGGCACTAGGTTAACTCAAATCAAAGCTAAATCAATATATAAAGAACTAGCTAGTGTAATTACTGTTACTGACCATGCTAACCAATGTTGGGGGACTGACCTCCCTAATGATGTGTGGTATAAAACCTTTGATTCTATCTAGCATAGCATCATAGAGCCCAAGAAGGCCTATTTTAGACTGCTCATTTTATTGCATAAGTTACCATACAAAATTAACTATGTTCATGTTGACATTTGTAGCATTTGCAAGATTCTTGAGACTATAAAGCATATCCCTTTTATTGTTTGTATGCTAAGGAAATGTAGAAACTTTTATGTAATGAACTAATGATCTGGTATAAAAATGATAAGATTGAGTATAAAGATGTTTTATTCAATACTAAGAAACTAAGCAAAGAATTTTTTAAATGTTTTGGATGAGTTTGTCTACTAAAGTATTATGGCATGTATGGAAAGCAAGGAATATAGATAATTTTCAGGGGTGTAAGAGGTTACTCACTGAGACATCAAAGCGACTCACATTTCACAATTCATCTTGCATGTCATTTTACACCTGGAGTTCTCCACGAAAAAGTTCCTAAGGCTATTCAAAGAAGGCTCGATGACAGTCTTCAGGGAGGAAGTAAAATGTGGACATGCTCATTATTGCAACCAAGAAGAGGCCAATGCCTTCATGAGAGCATTGAATGAGTTCCAAGGTGTGTTCAATAATGTATAAATTCTAAGAGGTTCTCACATACCAAGTCCCTAGGAGGACGAAGATACCACCTCAACCATTGAGGAAGTAAGGTCCAGTGCCTAGCCAGCGGATAGGATGCCAAATCCAAATGATGCTAAAGAATGCAGTAGGCACTATAATGACTAAATTTGTTTGCTTATTAATAGATAGATATCTCTATTAACTCTGATGTGTATTTTTGTAATATGATGTACAAAGTGGTATCACTGCTGACAGTCTAGCTATAAAATATATCAGCTAATAGGATGCACGTCCCTTATTATCCGAGCTATTAAACATCTAATCGTGAATGTCATGATCTAACCACTACTATGGCAGATGTGTAATTGTTTTTTATTTACTATACTTAAAACAAAAAAAAATGTAAATCTTAATAATTGTACATTTTAAATTTATAAAATAATATTATATAAAATATATTATTAAACATTTCATGAAGACTATTCTTAAAGTAAATTTATTATCATGAAAGTTATTTTAATGAAAAAAATAATAATAATAAATAAATAAAAAATACAACACTTCTAATACAATTTAGATATTTTTTGTAAATGTTAATATTTATACAAAAAAAATTTATTAAAATTAACAATTATGAAAATTATGTAAATAATATATTCATTATTATAATTTAAATTTTAGCATATTAGCTTAGTGGGACAAAACGGTCTATATTCTATTTGATATTTAGAATAATTATTTAATGTATTATAAAAAACTAAAACATAAATATGCAATAAGTTGGTCATAAAAATGACAAGATATAAATTTTAATTTTAAAATTTTAAAATTGAAGATTAAACAATAAATTTTGGTCAAACTTTATCAACTATTATTTTTACTAAAAAAAATTATTATTTTATTTAATTTATCTAGTTGTAGTTTAACTTATAAAGATAATGTATAAGGAAGAACCTAAAATCCATTCCTAAAAAAAATGACAAAACCATAGTTCACACAAAACATTTTAGTCAATCATCTTTACAAGAAATAATTTTTTAAATTTATAAATTTAAATATTTTACATTTCAAAACCAACTTATTAATAACTGATTCAAAAGAATAATAATAAAAAAACCCTCATTATAGTTCTTGCCTAATGGCAAGTACTAAAATATTGATCTCTTTGATTTTTTTTTAAGAAATATGTTTTAAGACTTATTAAACTCTTTTTTATTTGGTCATATATTTTATTTGTTTTATATTTTTAATATTTTTGTATGTCAATACTTTAATGGCTTTTGTTGACATTTTCATGACATTATACTCCACTACTTGTTGCCAATTGTTGTTTTTGTAATTACATCTCTCAACAGAATAATTCTTAAATAAATAACAACATAATAAAATAATTTTTAACTAAAATTTTAAATAATTCTTGAAAATAAAAATAAAGCAAACAATGTAAACAAAATGATTCTAAATTTAAATAAAATAATATTAAATTAAAATAAATTAACTTTTTGATAAATAAAATAACTAAATATTGATCTTTTGACTAGGGATTTGAATATCAAATTTCAAAATTAACTAATTAAATTACAAAAGATTTTTTACCGACAAATCATTTTCTACTACGAATCCAACTTGAAATCAAGATCATCCGTAATATTGGAAGAATTTGTGGATTGCAGTACTACATAATCAAAACTAGCCATTAAGTGACTTTTTTGTTTTGGACGTTTTAACACCATCAATCTTTGAAATCGCCTCACAAGGCTCAAATAGCTCGGCACATTTTACATAGAGCTTGCATTTTCCTGTTATTCTTTTATCGGGCACTGGGAGAACTGCAACCTGCACTGTTCACTGAATACTTGGCGGTGGAGAATTGTTTGACATCTGGATTATCTACAACAACATCAACAATCGGAATTGGAGATTGTCCTTCCAATATCTGTAACACCTGTTTCATGTCAGGCCTGCACTCTGGTTGAGGATGAGAACACACAACTCCCAACTTAAGCACCGTCTCCATCTCTTCACCATTATATTCTCCCCCAAGCTTTGTATCCACCGCATCCATTAACCTCCCCTCTGCATACAGCTGCCTCACCCACTCCACCAACACTAGTTTCTCTGCTTCAACAAATTCATCTAGAGGCTGTCTTCCACAAGCAACCTCCAGCAACACTATACCGAAGCTGAATACATCTGTGCCTACGGTGGCTTTTCCTGTGCGCGTGATTTCCGGTGCCATGTAACCCAAGGTTCCTGCTACAGCACTCGTTTGGGGTATCTGAGTTTGGTCATGCAAACGGGCAAGCCCAAAATCCCCCAATTT
Source organism: Sequoia sempervirens (assembly GCA_007258455.2). NCBI lineage: Eukaryota > Viridiplantae > Streptophyta > Pinopsida > Cupressales > Cupressaceae > Sequoia > Sequoia sempervirens. The sequence continues at coordinate 147,420,913 of VDFB02252616.1, forward strand.
TGCATTAAATTGTGAGTCAAGCAAGATATTTTGAGACTTTAAGTCTCTGTGCACAACTACACATTCCCATTCTTGGTGAAGATACAACAAACCAGCAGCCACTCCCTTGAGAATGCTATACCTCTGCGACCATCCAAGAACTTTCTCTGGGTCGCCGAATATGAATCGATCCAGACTCCCATTGTGCATGTAATCATAAACAACAAAGAGCTGAATCCTTTTCCGACACCATCCCTGAAGCCGAACAAGATTCCTGTGTTGCAGACGCCCCAGGCTCGAAATTTCGGCAACAAAATCCCTCCTTTCTTGGTGGAGATCTCTGGTCAAACATTTTATAGCAACTTCAAGCCCTGTGCTGGGGAGAACTCCCCTGTAAATCTTCCCAAATCCTCCTCTACCTATCAAGTTTTCATCACTGAAGCCATGTGTGGCGGTTCTCAGCTCTTTGTAGGGAATTCTGTGGGGCCAGAACTCCATCTCCCATTCGTCCAAAACCTCTCTGCTTGCTCTGTTTCAACCAATACCATACAACCAGACTACCCAAAACGACTAAACTAAGTAAACCTACGGAAACCCCAACTTTAATTCTTACGGATACCTTCGTTGAGCACTTGCGTGCGAAGGAAGGAAGATGGGATAGATCTAGAGTTGGTGCCATGCCGTCCGAATTGAAACTCCAAGCTAGAATATAATGCTCTTCAACAAAATCAGGTCCTGTAGCTGCAGAAAATCCCACATACATTTCTTCTTTGAAGATGTCAGCAAGGTCAATATTTTGCGTAGAAATCAGCGGATTCAGAGGCCTCGACATCCCGGCTAAGGCGATGGTAACATTGAGATTGTATTGATGACCATCGTAATCAATCCATGCTTGAATGTTCTGCCCGCTTGCCATTTTCAATTCCTCAAATTGTTCACCACTCTGATAACCTGCAGGTTTAGACACTGTGGAATTGATGGTGTTGAGATCGACTCCGATGTGGTTGCCATCGATGTCATTGTTCCAGATGTTGAGGTGTGTATCGAATTCGACTGCAAATAAATGGTTGTCTTCCCTTCCATCACTGGACTTATTTAACAGACCGAGATAGCCACTATCAGATGCGCTAACAGCGGACCCGTAAGGGGATATCAGGAAAGTTAGTCCATGTCCAGAGTTACTAGAAACGGGCACTATGGAGAAGACGAATGTGGTACTAAACGATGAAATGAAATTATTAGTCTTCAAATGCAGGGGATCCTCCAAAAGAACACGCCCCACTGCTTTTGACGACTGATCGGTTAGCTTCAGCACATTCGAATTGATTGAAGCGCCACGCAGCAAAATTAAACCACTTCCGTTGAATTCGTTGAAGAGAAAAGAAGACGGGAACTGGGCATTGGCCCCAAAACAGAGGAAGAAAAGAAAGCCAAATACTAAAAGTGCCATGGCAGTCGGTATTGCAAGAGCCTTTTGCACAGGCAACCGCATATTTCTCATGCACACGAGAACAGAACTTACAGAGATTTGTTCTAAACTCTAATCATACAAGCGAATCTCACGAGCTACAGAGTACAGACGAATCTACTTCAATCTTCTTTTGTTTTTTCCGAGTGGATATTGTCTATGCAGCATCACATTTGACCAAATCAGAATACAATGATTTTTTATTTGTCAAATGTGCATTCTCGGGTAGGCAATGTCTATGCATCCCTCAAAAGGGCCATACCGTATTTATTAATTAATTAAAAATAAAGAATGTATTGTATATTTATTTTTAATTAATTAATAAATACGGTCAAATGGTCGTTTTGAGGGCTGCATAGATAATTCCCTCTAGGTAGACATTCAAACAATTGAGAAGGGGCGGCTTGTGGATTGGGAGGACCAATCTGTGAAGATGCAAATCAGTCCACACATTGGGGAAAGAGCTTAAAATACAAAAAGGGGATATAGACTCCATAAGAAGTGGAGGTGGGGTAATAGATTATTTTGTTAAGTGAGTTTATCTTACGTTTATCTTAACAAACAAGAGCCATTAGTTTTTTGTTTTTTTTTTTAAAATTCAATTGACCTTGAAACCTACAAAATCATTGTTTGGTTGAGGATCAACAGATTTAGTTGTCTAAATGCTTATCACACTAGTAGATCTCACATAAGCATAAAAGAAGGTTGCTAGAAAAGGAGTTTCAACATCATCAAAGCACTTTCTCATCAACAAGACCTCTGTCCTTTCTTTGGAAATCGAACAACTTGCCTAGCATACATTCTTGCTTGCACTAGTTAATTTTTCTACAATAATGACAAAGTAGGTAATCACTACTATGGAATCAATAGGACAAGAAACTTAGGAGACACTTTATAATAAAAACGAAGTGTGTTGTGTTACCAATGACGTTATTGATGACATATTGTTTCACTTGAGAATGGATAGTTTAGGAATGAATTGAGGGCCCTAAATAGATGGGATAGATAGATATATCTTCTCTAGACTAGACAGAAGGAAGTTTGAGGCTTACTAGACTAGAGATGATTAGGGACTTAAGGGCTTAGCTAATTTACCAATCATTGGAACATATCTATGTAAGGCATAATACATAGGTTAAGGTCGCTATTTGGGGGTGGGGGGCACTTATGACTAGCTCTTCTATAACTAACAGAATATCAAAGCGATATTTATGTTTCGTATCTTGGCTTTAAGGGGAGAGTAGTGAAAAAAAAAGTTATCTATATATGTTTGGACCACCAAAGAGTAGCTCATTAATGATTAGTGAAAATTGATTGGATGAAATGAAATATACTAAAACTAAACATAGATATCTATGTTTCTTATCTTGGCTTCAAGGGGAGAGTAGTGACAATTTTTTTTTATCTATATATGTTTAAAACACCAAAGAGTAGCTCATTAATGATTAGTTAAAATTGATTGGATGGAATGAAATATACTAAAACTAAACATAAACATGAGTACATCCTTATAATCTATCTATTATGAAGGTAGAAAGAAAAGCCCTCTCCTCTTCCCCTCAACCTCACTCGGCCCTTATAAATAGCTACTATATAGAGGTGAGCCCTATGAATTACCATTTATACCAATTTGTTATCAATGCTATAAGCAATCTCTATGGGCTGATGTGGAGGGAGACTCTCTATAGTCTATCTTCACTTTACATTCGTGGTCAATTATTAGCTGAGGGGTATTGTATTGATCGAGGGGAGGTACGAACTCTTGGGAATTGGTGTGAAGAAGAGGGAGAGAGTCGCACTTGTGGGACTATCTAAAGCGTACTTCTCTACTGAAATATCTATATGCGACTTGGGAGATCAAGTTGGAGGATTGATCAATCAATTGGTTTCCAGAATGCAATGTGTCTACCTCTCTTAAAAGGTGGGCCCTACATATTTCAATGATAGACTTGACCTAGATTGAGCCCCCCAATTTTAGAATTGTCTAAGCAACATACAAAATGGCCATTTGACCATATTTATTAATTAATTAAAAATAAAGATACAATACATTCTTTATTTTTAATTAATTAATAAATATGATCAAATGACCATTTTGTAGGCTGCTTAGACATTATCCCCAATTTTGAGAATACCTACATTAGCAGTTGGGTAGAGCTCCATGACTAGCCCCTTGTTCATTAAAAGAGAGGCTAAGATCAGAAGATCCAGAGGCCCTTCTTTCCCCTGATAGATTCTACAATCAGCCCTAATGAGGACCTGTTATCCTTGGGTTTGTTTTCAATTGAGAAAAAGGAAAACCATGACTATGGAAATCTTGAAAGTAATGTGTTAATTCACGCCTCATTAGATGAGACAACCTGAACGTCTGAATCACAATATTCAAAGGTAATGATCATATCTGTTCAAGTAAAAAACTAAATTTCAAGCGAAGGTATTAACATTTTTCTTTTGATTTGTCAAATTATCTTAGGATTTGAGGTATACATGTTGTTATATGTTATATGTTGGTATGAATGTTATATGTTGAAAATTTGACAAATTATCTTTTCCCCCTCTTCTTGAAAATTATTTGTCAAATTTTCAACATATAACATTCACACCAACATATAACATATAACAACATATAACTTGAAAATTGTGTCCATTCGCCAATTGTTGATTCTTAAAGAAGAGGGGGAAAATATAATTTGTCAAATTTGAAGGTATTAACATTTTTCTTTTGATTTTTCAAGTCCTAACAAATCCCAAATGCTTCTTGAGTCAAGGCACCAATGACGGTGTTCACAACCCAAGTACCATGTAAAGTAGGCTCTTGGGGACCCAACAATTGCATGTTAGGTTGGGAGGGTGGTGAGTTGAGAGGGTAGCTATAGGTGCTCCAAGGAGTCATCCAATCAAAGGGCTTTTGGGATAAATAATCATATTGATTCTTCTAAAAAGAGATAATAATACCTCAAGATATAATAGGCATTGCCACTTGGGTGATTGTGAGGGGCCATAGCTCAATTATTACATTATCTTAGTTTTCATTTTTTAAAGTCATTGGATTGTAGTAGGTAGTGTAATTAAGGCACATATTCTCATTCTTATTAATTAAATTGTAACTTTTAGGTATTGTTCTATTGCCTTTATTGTAATTTATCGTACAATCTACATTTAGACAATATACACTTAAAGTTAAAAGAAAATCTAATGGAAAATATCATCTTGGGAACATGGATTATAGTCATTCTAAGGTAGAATAGATAATAAATTTCTAAGACCAGTTTTCAATCGAAATTGGAGACTAAGTAATTGAATTATATTGTAAAATGATGAATAGCCCTCACCATGGCTAAATCAATGCTTACACGTAAGATCATGTATCGTTGCATTGGCTCGCACCCACTAAATAGATACACCATTTCGTCAAACACTACACCATTGAGTTGACTGGTACTTCACTTGATCGGTACACCATTCCCCTCCTTTGGGGATGGGCTGGACCAACTATATATATTAGACTCGCAATTGAGGTAGCTATACCATTTCGAGGTGGCAATGCTTTCAAGCAGCCTTTTTAACTCATAATGCATTTATAAACAATTTATTGGATTTGAGTTTTTGAATGTTCACATCTAGACTCTCTTATTTTAATTATTGAGTTATCATTTTTTTAAAATATATGTTCATGACTTATTATCACTTATTGATCATGCGTATTAAAATAAATATCAACATTTTCAAATAGGTAGGTATCAAATGTACTAAATGAGGAAGTATGTATATTGTTGTATCAACAATTTTATATTTTTTTTACTTTATTTTCAAAGTATTTATATCAATATATTTATATTATTTGATAATTAATATAATAATATTATTAATTATAAGTATTCCAAGAGACGCTTTAGAGTACCATGTTTTATCATGATGTGATTTTATACATTAAAGAAACTCAAACACAATAAACATATATTTAAACAAGCCTTATGTGGTGGCATAGTACTTATCTTTTAAATATTGTAAAAAAAGAATTTGTTTTGCCTTGTAACATTGTATTAAAAAATTATAATAATTTCATTTTCTTATTGATATAATATATTATGTCAGTTACATTATATTTATATAGTATAATATTATATATAAATAATATATAATTATATTTATATTAGATTAATAATCAATAATTAAATATAAATATTAATAAATTAATATATCAAATACATTAATAATGCTTATTAATATATTATATATGTTATTATTAGGATTGTATCTACTCCTATCATGTTTGGAAATTTGAATAATTTTTAAAAAACATATCAATAAATAGTTTAAAATAAATATAATAACAGGTTTGTTTTAATTTTTTATTTATGTATTATTAATAATATTATTATAAATATAATCTATATTGATTTTATAATTGTATATTTGAGATTTTTAAAATAATATTATCTAAAAATATTATAAATGTTCATTTAATAAATGACTTTTTAAAATAAATTTATAAATTATCATTAAAATATTTTTATTATACAAATTTTTAAAAATGATATTTATAATTTTTATATTAATAATAATAGTAAAAACATAAACACTTCTTAAAAATATATTTTTATAAAGAAAAATATTAATAATAAATAAAAATCAAAAATCAAAATACAAATTAAAATTAAACATATTAAAAAAATTATATTATTATAAGATATGGCATATTAATATTTATTATTAAAATATGTAAATCTTAATAATTATACATTTTAAATTTATAAAATAATATTATATAAATATATTATTAAACACTTCATGAAGATTATTCTTAAAATAAATTTATTAATTATCATTAAAGTTATTTTAATAAAAATAATTAGAATAAACAATTAAAAAATACATTTATAAGATACAATATAGATATATTTATAAATGTTTTGAATATATGGGAAAAACGGGTTTTGAAGGGACTTGAACCCCTTTACAACCAAAGATACAAAATGCTGCTCAAGAGAAACTATAGTAGAACACCAGCAGCTGCCCAAAAAATTGACACAAGAGAAGAAACAAAATTGTTGCTCGAAAGATAATTTAGTAAGCTAGCAGCAACACCCAACAACAACAAAACAACAAAACAAAAAGAAAGAAACTAAGACCCAACATTAGGAAAGCAAACAACTAACAGAAAAATAAACACGTAAGACACTATTTCAAATTGCTTATTAGCCACTTCAAGCTCCTTCCTTCTATGCATTTCAATATATGTATAAATGTTAATATTTCGACTCCACTCTCGGATTTAAGAGGTGGGACTTCTTGCGGGTAGGGAATCTCACCTGCAGGGGACTAGTCTCACCCTAGCTCACCTCAAGTACCCAAGGTGAGTGCTGTTGGGCCGCTGGATTGGGTCATGGGGACACCCCTGTAGTATAAAAAAAAAAATTATGTAAATTATGTAAATAATATATATATATATGTATGTATATATATATATGCATATATGTATATATGTATATATGTATATATGTATATATGTATATATAATATATACATATATACATGTATATACATACATATATATATGTAAATATATATATATGTATGTATGTATGTATGTATGTATGTATATGTATGTATGCATGTATAAATATATAGATACATACATACATACATATATATATATGTACATATGTATATATATATATATATATATATATATATATATGTATATGTATTTATATATACATACATATATATGTATATATATGTATTTATATATACATACATATATATGTATATATATGTATTTATATATATATATACATATATATGTATATGTATATGTATATGTATATATATAGACTGCAGGAATTGGTTGAGTATCCATCCCCTATAAACTACAATTCGCCTGGTAAAACTCTTTCATGTGATCGATGGCACTAGCGTGACACACCCTCCGGTGCCACGAGGACGGTGGGGAAGACTAGACCTCTTGACCTCTTTCCTACAAAAGGATGCTTTATCCAATTGAGCTAGGCCCGTCACCCCTATGTAAATAATATATTCATCATTATAATGTATTCTTATATTTTAGCTTACCACTAAAATGGTCTATATATTATATTTTATATTTATAATAATTATTTAATGTATTATAAAAAAATTGGGATGGCGATGGTGTGTAGGGGTGTGTGGGTGTGCTACGACCTACATCGCATGCAGTAGGGCCCTGCGTACCTATACCACAACCATTCCTGGCCTTTTTTTCATGATTCACAAAGATCTTAAGCTTAAACAAACACACTCAAACTTTACAGGGAGCTCAAGATTAAAATTTAAAAACAATAGTCCAAAATTATGATTATTCGCAATCAATGATAGGAAGATCAAAATGGAAGAATTTATTACTCTATGGCTTATGTCGATTACAAAAAACTTGAACTCTGAAATCACATTCTTTACAATGCATATATCATATTTGTCCTCAATGATCAGCCTGATCACATACACATCACCATCACTCAAATGAGACTTTGACTCTTCTTCCAGATGGTCAATGTCACCAACTCTTGAATTAATCCCTTGCTTCCATCATTGTTTTCCTCTCAACATTCCAAACCCCTATTCTCCTTCAACATCAAACCAACCCTTGTTTCAGCATCCCTTCTCTTCAAGTACTCATCCCCCTTCCAACTGTCAACTACCAAGAGTTACCTCATTTCCTAACTATTGAATTGTCAAGAAGATTTAGCAAAGAAGCTTTACACACATTATGAATTAAATCATATAAAAAAAAAGAATCTAACAACTAAAAGAAAGAGAAAAACCAAAATGGAGAAGAGAGATGAGAGTGATGCCCTGCATCAGACTCCCTAGGTAGGAAAAAGTTCAAGAGCTCCTACTCGTGAGATCTGCAACAGAATAACCCAACTAAGAGAGCTCAAAATCGGTGAGCCAAGAAGCATCTTCCACTGGATGATCAATCCACTTCACTAGATATCTGAAGTACTCATGTCTTCAAGTTTTCTTCCATAATTGTGTATCAAGAGTGCATTCGATGTCTTGTGGAGAAGATGAAACACCTTGTTGTTTCTCACTGTTTGAAGGTTTAGTCTCTACTGCACCATCCTCAACATCTCCCTTATAAGGATATTGATCTTCTACATTAAAAATAGGTGAAATTCCAAGGTTTGAAGGTAGAGATATCTCATAAGCATTATCCGAAAATCTTCTAAGAACTTTGCAGGGTCCCATCTTTTTCATTTTCAGTTTGTTGTACTTTCCTTTAGGAAATATTTCCATCTAAAGGTGAGCCAATACAAGGTCTCCAACCTAAAAATGTATCTCCCTCCACTTTTTATCATCATGATATTTATATTGCTAATTATATCCTATATTGGTTTTGACCTCATCATGGAGATCATGAATGAGTTCAGCAAAATCTTCACCTTAGATTGCACTTTTCCTTTCCATATTACCAAGGTCTCTCAACTCATACACCCCCCTTGGAGGGATACCATACACCACATAAAATGTACTAAATCTAGTACTTCGATTAGGAGAATCATTAAATGCAAACTCGACTTGAGCCAAAGCTAGATCCCCATTACTTGGTGTTTTCTTATCAATACACCTCAACATGTTTCCAAGACTTTGATTAACAACTTCGGTCTACCCATCCATTTGGGGATGGTAAGAAAAACTAAAACTCAGATTAGTGCCCAATTTATTCCATAGGGTCCTCCAAAATTTACCCACAAACTTAGTATCCCTATCAGAGATGATACTTTTAGGAATCTTGTGTAATCTCACTACTTCTTTAAAGAACAAATTTGCAATGTTAGTGGCATCACTAGTTTTCTTGGAAGGTATTAAATGCACCATTTTTGAGAACCTATTTACCACAACAAAAAATTGAATCATTTCCCCTTTGTGTACGAGGAAAACCCAACACAAAGTCCATACTCACCAAATACCAAGGCCTAGTTGGAATTGGAAGTGGCTGATATAATCTAGCATTTTGGATTCTCCCTTTAGCATTCTGAAAAACGCTACACCTTTCAACATATCTCCTCACATCCGCTTGCATCTTTGGACAAAAATAATGAGTGCTCAACTACAAATTTAAGTCTTATCTTGTCCAAAGTGACCAACAAGACTACCACAATGCTTTTCCTTCAACAAATTATCTCTCATGGACCCTTTAGGAATGCATAATTTATTCCCCTTGAACAAAAGACCTTCTTGAATCATATAATCATCCCATGGCCCTCTATTCCTGCAAATAGGATCGCTACAAGCTTCAAATGCTTCCTTAAAATCTGCATCCTGTGCATACAATTCCTTCGAACTTTCAAATCCCACACTATTAGTTTGTATTTCACATAACAAAAAATTATTTCTACTCAAAGCGTCAGCAACTTTATTCATTTGTCCACTTTTATGGTTAAAAAAAAAATTAAAACTATGGAGATACTCAACCCACTTGGCATGCCTTTGATTCAATTTTTGTTGGTTGTTGATAAACTGCAAAACATGGTTATCCATTTATACAATGAATTCTTTGGGTAGTAAATAATGTATCCATTTCCTTAAAGATTGAACCAAAGCATAGAACTCCAAATCATAAGAAGAATACTTCCTTTTTGTATCATTTAGTTTCTTGCTATAGTATGCTACTGGTTTACCTTCTTGACTTAGGACAACCCCAATAGCCAACCCACTAGCATGAAGCATTACACTCTACTTGAAACACTTTTTCAAAATCAGACAAAGCAAGAATGGGATTCTCACTCACATTTTGCTTCAAAAAATTAAAACTCTCTTTAGCCTTCCTAGTCCATACAAATGGCCTCTTATTCCCTTTTATAGTTTCAAGAATAGGTGCTAGCACATGACTTAAACCTCTAATAATTTTTTTATAAAAACTTGTGAACCCATGAAAGCTCCTTACCTCCATTATACTCTTAGGTGTTGGCCAATCGATGATGACTTGTACCTTTTCTTTGTCCATCTTCAATCCCTCCTTTGACACCACATAGCCCAAATAAACTAGTTTGGTCTACATAAATACACACTTTTCATATTTCTCAACAACTTCTCCTCTTGTAGCCTCTTCAATACCTACTTCAAAGGCTCAAGATGCTCCTCCTTAGACCTACTAAACACCAAAATTTCATCCAAGTATACAATCACAAATTTACCAAGGAATGGTTTCAAAACCTCACTCATGAGTTGCATAAAAGTGCTAGGTGCATTAGACAATCCAAAAGGCATATAACAAACCATTCATACAAACCATCACTAGTATTAAAGGAATTCTTCCATTCATCCCCTGTCTAATTTTTATTTCGTGGTAGTCACTCTTCAAGTCTATTTTAGAAAAATATGTGGAGCCACTTAAACAATCCATTAAATCTTCAATTCTAGGAATGGGAAACCTATATCTTATAGTAATTTTGTTAATAGCCCTTGAATCAATACACATACGACATTCTCCTCCTTTCTTTGGCACTAGTATTGTGGGAACAACACAATGGATTAGGCTTTCCCTCATCAAACCCTTCTTCAAAAGGTATTCCACTTGCTTCCTTATTTCCTCATTTCCCATAGGTGTCAACCTATAAGCAACCTTGTTAGGAAGGCTAGCCGCTGGAATCAAATCCATCTAGTGGTTGATGCTCCTCATAGGAGGTAATCCACTAGGAAAATTAGATGCAACAATATCCAAATGTTCATTCAAACTATCTTGCACTTCAAGAGGAAAATCATCAAATTTTGTAGTAGTAAATACACTCCTAGGTTTAAGAACCAAAGCATATCCTATTTCCTCATTCTTCAAGTCATGAAGAAAATCCTTACCACTGACCAACATTACCTTACTGTTGCTACTACTACTTTTGTCCTCTTCGGGCTCATTCATAGGCATCAAGGTATGTTTCACTCCATCTTTATCAATAGTATATGTGTTCTCCCGTCCATTATGTACTACTTTCCTATTAAATTACCATGGTCGACCAAGCAATACATGGAACAAATCCATAGGAATCACATCACAAAGAACACTATCTTTATAATTATCAATCTGAAAATCAACATGGGCCTGTTCATTTACTAACGATTGATGACCTTTTTGCAACTAGGATACCTTATAAGGAGATGGATGCTTAATTATTTTAAGATATAACTTTTCTACCATCTCTCTTGCAACAATATTATTTGTACTACCACTATCAATGATTATTCTACAACATTTACCTTTGGACTTACACTTGGTTTTGAACAAAACTCACTTTTGGACTGATTCTTGGCTTTCCTTTTGAGGCTTCAACAATACAATCTTTAGCAATAATGATTCACTCGATTCTAGTTCCTCTTTGTGGTGAACAAAAGACCCCACACTCTCTTGGTTAGCATGAAGAATTTGATTACTTCTTTCAAACTTGGAATGCCCCCCTTGAGATGATTCAAAGCATTCCCAACTCTTGTGTCCATATTGGTTGCACTTAAAGCATTTTCTAGTGAACCCTCTACCTCTACCTTAAGAACCACCTCTTCCATAGGATCTACCCCCTTTGTTTTTAAATCCTCCTCTATCATTATTGGTTGCTCCACTAGGACTTCTAGCCTCTTCTCCTTGATGATGTTGTTTCCCTCTACTAGTTTGCTACCACCCTCTAAAATCTCTTCCTCGCTTCTTCTCTTGCTGACTTTGTTTGCTTTGCAACTTTTCCTCTACCTTTAAGGAAAGTTGATAAGCCTCTTCCAGTCTTCTAGGGGACACAAGGCTTAATTCAGCTTGTAGACTATACTTTAGACTATTCATATATCTGGAAATTTTCTCAACATCTTTGTCACTATGCCCTGATCTAACTACCAACTTATAGAATTCCTCCATATAATATTTCATAGACATGTCTTTTTATTTCAAATTATGTAATATTTTGAAGAGATTAGTTTGATAGTCTCTTGGAAGGAACTTATCCTTCAACTTCACCACCATCTAATCCCAAGAGTTAATCTTTTCCTTATTATTTCTTCTCCTCTCAGTTTGGAAAAAGTTCCACCACATACAACGTGGCCCTTCAATCTAGTGCAAGAAAATTTCACTCTTCTTTCTTCTACTACACACTCATATTCAAAATACTTGTCTAAATCATTGATCCAATCTATTAGATCTTCACCATTGAGACTTACCAAATAGGTAGGAACTTCTATTTTCGGTTTGGAACCCACATTCATGATAGTCCTCAACAACCTTTCCTCAAAACCTTCCTTGTCTCCTTGTCCTCCCTCATTGTCATCTTGTGGTTGTTCTTCCTCATCATCATCATCACTTGCAACTTCATCTTAAGGGTCCCTCTTCTCTATGCCCTTTGCAAGGAATCCATTCTTGCTATCAAATGTTGCAACAACTCTTCACCATGTTGTTCCCTTCTGTCTCTTCCTCGGGCTCCTCCTCTTCCCATTCTCCTTGGAGGTATTTTATTCAGTCACCAATGCCCAATCACTTTTAGGCTCTGATACCACTTGATCAAAAGTCTTGTTGATCACAGAGCAATATCTAATTCACAGATATCTCAAACCTAAACAAACACTCAAACTTTACAGGGAGTTCAAGATTAAAATTTTAAAACAATAGTCCAGAACTATGATTATTCGTGATCAATGAGAAGAAGATCAAAACGACTGAATTTATTACTCAATGGCTTTTGTCAATTACAAACAACTTGAACTCTAAAATAGAATTCAGATCATTTGATAGGGGCTTTATAATTTATATCTTATTTGGCCTCAATGACTAGCCTGATCACACACATATCACCACCACTCAAATCAGACTTCAACTCTTGAATGATTCCCTTGCTTGCACTGTTGATTTCCTCTCAACATTGAACCAACCCCTATTTCAATGTCCCTTCTCTTCAAGTACTCATCCCCCTTCCAACTGTCGATTACCAACAATTACCTCATTTCTTAATTGTCGACTTGTCAAGCAAATTCAACAAGGAAGCTTTACACACATTGTGAAACGAATCATATAATAGCAAAAACTAAATCTAACAACTAAAAGAAAGAAACAAAACCAAAATGGGGAAGAGAGATGAGAGTGATTCCCTACATTAGCTATGTTCTTGAAACTAGGGTGTTGTTTGGGGTTAGTTTCTGCGCTTGAGGCTGTGTGGGGGCATAGAAAAAGTTTGTGAGTGTTTTTATCTTCTTTTTTTGTTGCTTCTTTTTTCTCAATGTTCGGGCTGGTCTTTAGGCTCGTTTTTGTTGATTTGTTTGTTTTTGGTGGGTATAGAATCCTTTATGCAATATTTTTCCTTCAGCGAGGTTGTATGCAAGAATGTCTCGTTCTCATATGTGTATACAAGTACCATGAATTTTTACAACAAATATTTGAATGGAGAAACCGAGCCAGTGAGTGGAGGTCCACATATCTCCAAATCTAGTGGATGTTTGGAAAGGAGTCTTGAATGCCCAATGTTGGTGATTCAATCAACTTCTATTGAGGAAGACATCAATTATTTGGTTAATCATACTTTGATTTGCAAATTTATGGGATTCAAGTTTTGCTCCCCTTTTTGGATTCCTAGGCATGATCTACTTGGAGCCCAGAGGGCAAGATGGATATTATGTTGGCAACTAACAATTATTTCCTAGTGGTTTTCAATTGCTTAACTGATCAAAATAAGGCTTTTGAAGTCGATCTGTATTTTTACAACCAAGTGGGCTTGTGTATAAAACCATGGCATGTTGGTTTTAACCCATCGAAGGAGCTCCCATCTCGTATTCCTATTTGGGTGCGCTTTCCTTGCTTCCCCTTGGAAAAAAAGGAAATTTCTTATGCCCGAGTTTACATTGAGATTGATTTGAATAACCATTTGCCAAATTCTCTTGAGATTCACCTTGGTTCCAATTCTTGGATAAAACAATTGGACTATGAATCTCTATCCTTTCGATGCCAAATTTTTCATGAATACGACCCTCTACAAAAAAAGTGTCCTATGGTTCGTCATTTTATGTCCTCACTAGCTCAGCCTTCTTGATAGCCTTCCAAGGCTAATAAGGGGAAAGATCATGTTTCAGGTGATATTCTAGATAAGGAGGGATTAATACCAATTAAACCTCACAACCAACATAAAGGGTTGAATTGAACTCTAAAAGATAGACAAGAGGATGGGCTTTTCAACCGCTTTGATGTCCTTGATGAATTGGGTCTGCAGGAAGTGAATCTTGGTTTGTTGTTCATCTAGGGTTAGAATCCATGGAGGGGGACAAGGTGATTTCCAATGATGTAGAGGATCAATTGGTTTAGGAGGCTGGTATTACTAATGCGTGTATGGCTCTAGAACATGGTTTGGTTCTCCTAGTGGCACCGACCAGTTTTTAAAATTCAAGTAGAGCTATGGATCAAGTCTTGGAAGGCATGAATTTCCCAATAGGTAAGATTTTTTGGGAGTCAAGATAAGGGAGTAAAAATTCCCCCTCTCTTGGACTTCAATAACAGAATCTTAAGAAGGGGGTTAATGAGAAATATCTCAAGGTTGGGAGGAAGAAGGGTCAAGATAAAATCAAATTAATGGGTGAGACATTGGTGGAATCTGGGTTGGTGAAGACTTTAGACTCCCATTTTTCCAACTCTCAAAAATGAATATTCTCTCTTGGAATGTAAGGGGCTTGAACAATGACCCTAGAAAAAATTTGTTCAAGATTTGGTGAAAGCCTATGTTTTAGATATATTATTTATTTAGGAGACTAAGGTGTCAATGGAGAGTATGGGTAACTTGGCTTCCAAAATTTGGTGGCGAAGTTAGTGTGAGTGCATTGGAGCTCAGGGTAGTGTTGGGGGATTACCTTTTCTCTAGAACCCTATGAAGATTTCTCCTCTTTTATGGATTTCATGTATGTCTTCCATCTCTATGGTGGCTTCTTGCTTGGATATTGGAGAATCCATCTTACTCTCTAATTTTTATACCCCAACTAATATTTCTAGTAAGGCATGTCTTTGGTCTCATATTTAGTATATCCACTCTATTTATCCTTTCCATCCCTGGATTTTAGCTAGGGATTTTAATGATATTCTCAATTTGGAAGAAAAAAGGGGTGGACTACAGAGGTTGGAGCCTTCATCTTTCCTCCTCAAAGACAATGTTTATAGTCTTAATCTTGTGGATGTGAGGACTAGTAATGACCTATTTACTTGGAGTAACAAAAGATTGGGTAGATATTCTATCTTAGAAAGACATGATATGTTTTTCGTATCTTATTTTTTGATAGGTGGTAATTGGACTACCAGTTCTAAAATTTTAGATTGGAGGGGATCAGATCATTGGCCAATAAAATTCTTTGCTTCCCATGTTCGTGTCTTGAAGAATCCTTCCTTTAAGTTTCAACTTATGTGGTTGTGTGAACCCTAGCTTTAGGAGCTAATGTTTGTGTGGTGGACCCGTGGTAAACCAGCTTATGGAACTGCTATGTATTATTTTGTCAAGAAGTTGCAGTATGTTAAGCTTCAACTTAAAAGGTGGAATAGGAAAATTTTTAGTAATTTATTTTGGGCCAAGTTGGAGGCTCAAGATCATTTGGCTGTTATAACCCATGAGATAAGAGACTCTAGTATTTCATATGAGCTTCTAAAGGAGGAGGCTATTTCCTTCAAAGATTTGGAGGAATGGGAGCTATGAGAGGAAACATTTTGGAAACAAAAGTGTCATGTTGAATGGCTTCAAGAAGGCAATAAAAATACTACTTTCTTCTTTAATTCTATCAAGGTCCACAGGCATGGGAATTTGATTTCTTCTCTTAGGTCTTCTCAAGGTGTCTAGTTTGATTCCTTCTAGGAGATTTCTAGGGAGGAATGACATTATTTTGTTGCTTTGTTCACATAGGATTCTCCTCAAGCAGTTGATGAAGAGAACCACATCCTTGGTTGTATTCCTTCTCTTGTGTCTTCGAAAATGAATGAGAACCTTATGAAACACATTTATCTTAATTATCTAGAGGTTGTTTATTTTTAGATGAAGAAAGGAAAAGCTTCAGGCCCTAATGGTTTTCTAGTTGAGTTTTTTCAAGAATTTTGGGAAGTTATAAAAATTGACCTTCTTGATGTGGATCAGGAATCTCATAATAGTAAGCAAATGTTGAAGGCTTTGAATGCTGCTTTTCTTGCTCTGATTCCTAAATGTGAAGAGGCTAACAAAATGAATTTGCTTAGACTGATAGCTTTGTGCAATGTGACCTATAATATTCTTTCTAAGCTCATTGTAGAGAGACTTAAAAGTATATTAAAAATCTCATCTCTGAGGAGTGAGGAAGCTTTGTGGTGGATAGGAATTTTTTTGATGAAGTGGTCATTACTATGAAGACTATTCACTCTATGTTTGCTTCTAGGGAGAAGGATATGTTTATTAAGCTTGATATGGCTAAAGCCTATGATAAGGTTAAATGGTCTTTCCTTCAAAAGGTGTTGTGTGCCTTTGGTTTCACTGAGGAGTGGGTCTCTTAGGTTATGAGTTGTGTTACTTCCACCTCCTTATCTATTCTTGTTAATGGTGAACCTTCCTCTTTGTTTGGGGCTTCTAGAGGTCTTCGGCAAGGAGATCCTTTATTGCATTATCTTTCTATCCTCATGGCTGAAGGCTTGGGGTGTTTCCTTAAAAGTCATTTTTCTAATGGACTTATCTAGGGATGGAGTTGGGAAAATAGAGTGCCTCCTTAGTATCATCTATAGTTTGTTGATAATACTACATTGATGGGTGTGGCTAAGATCAAGGAAGCGACTAACTTTCATTGGGTGCTGGACAATTATCTTAGGTGTCAAGGTAGAAAATAAATGAGGTTAAATCTTTTATCTTTTTCTTCAATACTCTTTTGCTCATCCAACAACAAATTGATCACATTTTCAAATTCCAGAGAGGAGTGTTACCTATGGTTTATCTTTGGGTTCCTCTCTCTATTGGCCCCCCTTCACAGGTGACCTAGAAAAGTATTTTGGATAAGTTTTGGTTGTGGGTGAATCATTGGACTCATAGATGGTTGCCGTTTGTTGGTGGGGTGTTGCTTCTGAACTTTGTCATTCAAGTGCTTCCCAACTATAGCTGTATGCTTCAGGTGACTCCTGGGAGTTTCATTAATGAGTTGGATGCTCTTTCAAGGCATTTTTATGGGTTGAAAACTTGGCTTCTTCAAAGTGGAGTTTGGTTAAATGGGAGATAGTTTGTAGATCAAAATAGGATGGGGGCCTCAAGGCTTAAGACAAGCTAGTCTTGTCGATTAGGCTTTGGCTGCCAAGCTCTAATGGAGATGGCGCAACAATCAGGACTAGATTTTGGCTAGGATTTTGTCTACGAAATATTTTATGGGGGTGGCAAGAGCAGAGGTTCCTCGTATTCATTTGGTGGGTAAAGGCTCTATCAATTGGGATACTCTCAAGCGAGGTGCTAATTTGATTAAG
Source organism: Sequoia sempervirens (assembly GCA_007258455.2). Lineage (NCBI taxonomy): Eukaryota > Viridiplantae > Streptophyta > Pinopsida > Cupressales > Cupressaceae > Sequoia > Sequoia sempervirens. The sequence goes on from VDFB02252616.1 coordinate 147,438,795, forward strand.
AAAGGTTCATTATGGATTTACAACAGGGAATTTGAAGCACTTTTTTGGCATTACTCCTAGGATTTCTTTCCTCCTATTTTGGCTATGTACCCAAATCTATTAGATCTTGGTCATTTTCTCTCAGAAGCTGGGTGGTCACGGGTGGTGGATTTCAAACATTTTGTTATTCTAGGAAAGGTGGAAGTTTCTAGATTGAAGCACCTCATAGAGTGGCCAGTTGGTGGCTCTTTGGAGGACCATGCCGATTTAATGAGGATTTTAGATGGTAAAGTATGCAGCTCGGTTAGGGTGAAGGACATCTTGACTTGGGGCTCAGATCCCAAGGGGGCCTATTCAGTTGCCTCTGGGTATTAGGAGTTGTATTTTCATAAGTATGGGGGGAGGGAAGTCAACTAGTGGAAGCATCTATGGAACAAATTTTCTTGGCCTAAATGTAATTGTTTCTTATGTACTCTAACTTGGAACCAATGCCTCACGTGTGACAATCTTCAAAAATGTGTATTTTAGGGTCCTTCCATATGTGCTCTATGTGTTAATAATGAAGAGGATCTCTCCCACTTATTCTTTTAATGTTCTTTCTCTAGAGATATTTGGCATCTCTAGTAGGGTTGTTGGAGGAAATTTTTTGTTCATGCTTCCTCCCTAGTTGATTTTTGGAGAATTTTGGGGAGGCCTCTAGCTCAGACCCCCTTTCTTTAGATTGTGTGATACATAGGTCCCTCCTTCATACTATGGAAAATTTGGCTTGAAAGAAATAGAAGGATTTTTAGGGGATGTAAGATGGCAATTCATCAGCTATGGCAGAGAATGGTCGGTATAGTTCAAGAGACTTTGAGTGCTAAGTGTGAAGTGTCCCTTCCTTTAGATAAATGGGATGAAGAGATTATTCAGAGGATGGGTCTTGTTGGCATCCGGTAGGGGTTTCCTTGCTGCAAAAGAAGTGCTAAAGTCTGAAAGAAAACTTAGAGGGAGGGTCATTAGATTCCCCCTCCTAAAGGTGTTTTAAACATTAATACCGATGGTTCTTCAAAGGGTAATCTTGGGTATTGCTGGAATTTGTGGTGTTGGAAGGGATATGGTTGGTAATGTCATTTTCTTCTTCTCGATATATAAGGGGAAGCAAAGTAACAATTTGGTGGAAGGTTTTGCAATCTTATATGTTTTTGAGAAAGCTTGCGCTCTAGGATGGCAGTGGATTATTTGTGAGTCAAGTTCACAAATCTTGATTAATATGTTAAATAGTCAGTCATTGGTAGGGGTCAATTGGTATCTGGCCTCGATGGCTAGGAAGATTCTTAGATTGAATTCCATGTTAGATGTTGTTTCCTTTATTCATATTCCATAGGAGTGAAACAGAGTAGCTGATTGTTTGGAAAAATGGGCATCTGAGACTGCTAGGGGCCGGTAGGTGGAAGATTGGGAGAATTTATCCCACAAGCATTCCCAAGATCTTGCCAGGTTGATTTTTGAGGATAAGAATGAATCATGGTTTTTGGAATGAGCTTTCTAGGTTTGATTGTTTATGGGGTTATGTTTACACCCTAGGGCATTTGATTGGAGTCTTTGACTCCTCCTTTGTAGATTTTCTTTGATTTAATAATTTCTTACCCCCTTTTTATCAAAAAAAAATTATTATAAAAATTCAAACATAAATATGCAATAAGTTGGTCATAATAATCACAAGATATTAATTAATATTTTAAAATTTTAAAATTGAAGATTAAATAATAAATTTTGGCCAAAGTTTATAAACTATTATTTTTACTAGAATAGTTATTATTTTATTTTATTTACCTACTTGTAGTTTAACTTATAAAGATAATGTATATGGAAGCAAGATAAAATCCCTTCCTTAAAAAATGGCAAAACAATAGCTCACACAAAACTTTTTAGTCAATCATGTTTAGGAAAAATAATTTAAATTTAAAATAAATATTTTTACGTTTCAAAACCAACTTATTCATAACTAATTAAACAAGAAAAAAAGAACTCATTATAATATTGTCTAATGGAAAGTATTACAAATATTGATCTCTTCAATTTTTTTAAGAAATATGTTTAAGACTTGTTAAACTCTTTTTATGTGGTCATATGTTTTATTTGTTTTATATTTTCAATATTTTTGTATGTCAATGTTTTAATGGTTTTTGTTGGCATGTTCATGCCATTATACTCCTCCTTCTTACCACTTGTTGTCTTTGTAATCACATTTCTCAACATAATAATTCTTAAATAAATAACAAAATAATAAAATATTTTTTAATTAAAATTTTAAATAACTCTTGAAATAGAAATAAAATAAATGTAAATAAAATAATTTTACAATAAAATAAAATAATTCTTTGATAAATAAAATAACTCAATATGAATCTCTTCTAAAAATTTCACTATCAAATTAACTAAATAAATTATAAAAGTTCTTTACCAACAAATCATTTTATTGAAATGAAACAACAAATACTTTTATTGCCGTACTACATAATCAAAACTCACCATTAAGTGACACTTGTTTTGTTTTGGGCGTTTTAACCCCATCAATCTTTGAAATTACCTCATAAGGCTCAAATAACAAGGCACATTTTTACCTCGGACTTGCATTTTCCTGTTATTCTTTTATCGAGCACTGGGAGGACTGCAACCTGCACTGTTCACTGAATACTTGGCAGTGGAGAGTTGTTTGACATCTGGATTATCTACAACAATATCAACAAGCGGAATTGGAGATTGTCCTTCCAATATCTGTAACACCTGTTTCATGTCTGGTCTGCACTCTGGTTGAGGATGAGAACACACAATTCCCAAATTAAGCACCCTCTCCATCTCTTCACCGCTATATTCTCCCCCAAGCTTTGTATCCACCGCATCCATTATCCTCTTCTCTGCAAACAGCTGCCTCACCCACTCCACCAACACTAGTTTGTCTGTTTCAGCAGATTCATCTAAAGGCCGTCTTCCACAAGCAACCTCCAGCAACACTATACCCAAGCTGAATACATCTGTGTCTACGGTGGCTTTTCCTGTGCGCATGATTTCCGGTGCCATGTAACCCAAGGTTCCTGCTACAGCACTCGTTTGGGGTATCTGAGTTTGGTCATGCAAACGGGCAAGCCCAAAATCCCCCAACTTTGCATTAAATTGTGAGTCAAGCAAGATATTTTGAGACTTTAAGTCTCTGTGCACAACTACACATTCCCATTCTTGGTGAAGATACAACAAACCAGCAGCCACTCCCTTGAGAATGCTATACCTCTGCGACCATCCAAGAACTTTCTCCGGGTCGCCGAATATTAATCGATCCAGGCTCCCATTTGGCATGTAATCATAAACAACAAAGAGCTGATACTTGTTCCGACACCATCCCTGAAGCCGAACCAGATTCCTGTGTTGTAGACGCCCCAGGCTCGAAATCTCGGCAACAAAATCCTTCCTTTCTTTGTGGAGATCTCTGATCAAACATTTTATGGCAACTTCAAGCCCTGTGCTGGGCAGAACTCCCCTGTATACCTTCCCAAATCCTCCTCTACCTATCAAGCTTTCATCACTGAAGCCATGCGTGGCGGTTCTCAATTCTTGATAGGGAATTTTGTGGGGCCAGAACTCCATCTCCCATTCTTCCACAACCTCTCTCTGCTTTCTCTTTTTCAACCAGTACCATATGCTCAGACTACCCAAAACGACTAAAATAAGTAAACCTACGGAAATCCCAACTCTGATTCTTACGGATACCTCTTTTGAGCTCTTGCGTACGAAGGAAGGAAGATGGGTTAGATCTAGAGTTGGTGCCATGCCGTCCGAATTGAAGCTCCAAGCTAGAATGTAATGCTCTTCAACAAAATCATGTCCTGTAGCTGCAGAAAATCCCACATACATTTCTTCTTTGAAGATGTCAGCAAGGTCAATGTCTTGCATAGAAATCAGTGGATTCAGAGGCCTCGGCATCCCGGCTAAGGCGATGGAAACATTGAGATTGTGTTGATGACCATCGTAATCAATCCATGCCTGAATGTTCTGCCCGCTTGCCATTTTCAATTCCTCGAAGTGTTCACCGCTCTGATAACTTACAGTTTTAGACACTTTGGAATTGATGGAATTGAGATCAACTCCGATGTGATTGCCATCGATATCATTATTCCAGTTGTTCAAGCATGTATCGAATTCGACTGCAAATAAATGGTTGTCTTCCCTTCCGTTACTGGACGCATTTAACAAACCAAGATAGCCAGTTTCCGATCCGTTAACAGCGGATCTGTAAGGGGATATCAGGAAAGTTAGTCCTTGTCCAGGGTTATTAGTAGTGGGCACCATGGAGAAGACGAATGTGGTACTAAACGATGAAACAGAATTATTAGTCTTCAAATGCAGAGCATCCTCGAACAGAGCACGCCCCACCGCATTCGTCGACTGATGTGTTAGCCTCAGCACATTCGACTTGATTGAAGCGCTCTGCAGCAAAATTAAACCGCTTTCGTTGAATTTGTTGAAGAGAAAAGAAGACGTGAACTGGGCATTGGACTCACAACAGAGGAAGATAAGAAAGGAAAATACTAAAAGCGCCATGGCAAACGGTATTGCAAGAGCCTTTTGCACAGGCAACCGCATATTTTTCATTTGTACACGAGGACAGAACATCTCTAAACTCTAATCATACAAGCCATTTAGAAGGTGCGGCTTGTGCATCGGCAGGGCCGGCCCATATCAGACGCAACTCAGTCAACACATAAGAACTGCAGAAGAGGTAATAGATTATTTTGTTCATTGATTCTATCTCATGTTTATCTTAACAAACATCTAAAGTAGTTCGAGAGTCATTATCTCTCCGTGTTTTATATCAGTCGACTTTGAAACTTTCAACACCATTTTCTGATTGAGAATCCATAGATTGAGTTGAGTTATCTAAGTGTTTATCACACTAGTAAATCTCACATATGCATAAAAGAAAGTTGCTAGAGAAGGAGTTTTGATATCATTAAAGTACTTCTCATAAACAAGACCCACGTTCTTTTCTATGAAAGCTAACGACTTTCTTAACATACATTCTTGCTTGCACTAGTTAATTTTCGACTATAATGACAAAGTAGGTAATCACTACTATGGAATCAATAGAAAGTAGGTAATCACTACTATGGAATCAATAGAGGGGAAAATTAGGAGATACTTTATAATAAAAACAAAGTGTGTTGTGTTACCAATGAACGTTATTGATACATATTGTTTCACATGTGAATGGATAGTTTAAGAATGAGTTGAGGGCCCTAAATAGATGGGATAGATAGATATATCTTCTCTAGACTAGACGGAAGGAAGTTTGAGGCTTACTAGACTAGAGATGAGTAGGCACTTAAGGGCTTAACCAATTTACTAATCTTTGGTAGCTATCTATATAAGGCATAATACATAGGTTAAATCACTATATGGGGGTGGGGGACACTTATGATTAGCCCTTCTATGGCTCACAAACTATCAAAGCGATATATATGTTTGTTATCTTGGCTCTAAGGGGAGAGTATTGAGCAAGGATAAAACTATATTTATATCGGTTAGGACCACCAAAGAGTAGCTCATTAGTGATTAGTGAAAATTGATTGCATGGAAAGTATATTAAAACTAAACATGCGTGTGGGTTTCCTATATCTATCTAATCTAAAAGGTAGAAAGAAAAGACCTCTTCTCTTTCCCCTCAACCTTCTTGATCACTTATTAGCTACTATATAGAGGTGAGCCCTATGAATTTCCCTTTATACCAATTTTTTATTGGTGCCTTATCATAAATTCTCACCCCTTCCCTTATATTGTGGTTTATCATAATTTTTAAAATTTAAATCTAAGAGTCATCTTACAATGAACACCCACTAGCTTATACTATGTGATGGCTACCAAAGGTTGGCCAATAAAACAACCTCCTGGCCACCATCAAGGCCAAGTTATGGTTTGCAATCTATGCTAGCTACCAATAATATTTCACAACCATTGAAAATAACTTCTACTCAAGGTATTATAACGCTTTCATGGGTTCTCCATCCATAAAAAATTAATGGTTTTCGTTAGACTTAGAAAAAAATTACATCTAGAGGATAATTAAGCAAGCACACCAAATCAGAATGGAATCGCTTGTTAAGAGTATGATTCTTTTCTAGGTTTTTGAGATAAAAAGAAAATTTATTTGAAATTTGAGAATAATCCATCAATGTCTAAATATATGTAAGAGTGGATAAGCAAATTTATCCTGTGATTTCAAGGTCGCTCCATTAATAATTGAATATTTTCCATTAAAGGTTACCTACTTCTATATGACAAGAATGGACATAAGCTTCATATTTTCTATCAACTAAATAATGGGCAAGGGCCCAATACCTGGCGATTAATGGTTGCATATGTGCCAAAGTATAGAAGACTAGAAAATACAAACACATTAAGTGAATAGTATTGAGTTGATTACTTCTCCATTAGAGCTCATCAATCAAGATAAGACTAAAGAAGCTAAAGCTCACATTTGATATAAAGAAAAAGTAATATTGTGCATCCTTTTGTACTGAAAAGAAGCTAAAACCTTTTAGGGGTGTACAAAAAGCAAATTATAAGAGACTATTTATGTGCCTTGCAATAGAAAACAACAGTAAGAGAAAAATGTGGATGATCTTTAAGGGTAGACCTACTAGAAACAATCATGTCTATAATTTGTTCCAAAATGATTTTGAATCATTATTACAAATTTATGTAAAAATAGAGATGCTCTAGCTCTATTTGTTTGTAGGATGACCTCTCAAATATAGCACCCCTATTTTTGTTGAAGTAGCATAGACATGTGGTTTCAAAAAAGAATGTAATAATATCAAAATCAGTTAGGTCCCTATTTCTACCATTGAATCCTAGCCAACTAACCAACCATGTGAGAGGCACTCATCTAGAAAATCAAGTTGTTTGTCACTTAACCAACATCTTTTTAAAAAAAATAGTCATTTTGTATCATGCTAATCCTTTCCTTGTGGAATTTGGTATTTAAATTACAATAGCTAGTATAATGGCACAAAACTATGAAGAAATATGTTGTCCAATGTATAAGGTTTGTGAAGAAGAATGTAATAATTTTAACATATGAAGATGGTTAGACCTCTAATATTCACTCTATGTACAACTAGCTCTATCAAACATTGTATTTATAGCATCAATAGTAGTTAGTTTCCATTCAATACCAACTTAATAATTTTTTGAAGAAAATTGTCACAAAATAACCTAAAGAAAAAGAAAAACAAAACAAATACAAAATTAAAACCACCAAATAAACATAAATTTCATTTTATAGTTCAAATTATATCTATATGGAGAAACATGAAAGGAAGCCAGGTACGTGGAAAAGCTTCCAACACTAATCTATCAGAGGAGAGAATGTGCAAATTTTGATAGATTCAAACCCTAAAACAATTACAATAAAGAAGATGCACATTACAGTTAAAGATAAAATAATATCAGAGATACAATTAAACACATAACACCAAATATACGTGGGGAAAATCCTTTCAAGAAAAAAACCCTTTCGGGAAAAAAATCCCCACACTCCAAAAGCTTAAACAATGTATTACCTGTAAACAACAATTACAATACACTTGCAGTGCAAGCTTCTACTAGAGTTTATCAGTGTTACAATTATGGAGTAAATCTGGTAGCATAACAATATCTCAACAAAATTTCATACTACTACAAAATACACAAGTGCTCAATATGTGCAAGATATGCCAATATGTGCACATATGGAAAGTACACATGTGGTTGGAAATGAACTAGTAGAGTTTGACAATTATAAAATAGTGGCATACAATTCAAAAGATGGTAAAGAAGCAAAAGGGTGTGATTTGGTTATTCAAAAGATTCCAATTTATCAGTTTATGTCTACATTTTGTAACAGTATAGTGTATGAGTATGCAAGGCATACCAATAGAGCTTGATGGTTGGACTTGCAATTCAAGTTATGAAAGGACACATTTCCACTTGGTTGAATTACTTCATTCATCAACTTTGTAGAGAACTATAGTCTACAACCACAACGTGAGGTGTAATCACAATATTACAACTCCACATAGGTTTCTATATTTCTACACATAGCATTCATTCATTCCAATGATAGTACAAAGGATGAGAGAAAGATCATAAGGGAGTATCATTTTTGTATATTAGTGATCATCACACACATTCTATAGAGTTTGTGCAAGGTTACTTTCAATTGTTCTACCATGATTTGGCTATAAGGGGCATATCATACAATTACCATATCATATGGTCGAATAAATATGCATCATAATTCAAACATTCACGGATGTTCTATTGGTTGAGTAGGATGCTTAATATTACAAGTTTCTAGCATATGTAGAACTTTTGTGAGGCAAAGCATGGAAAGGGGGAGCATGATGGTGCACGAACATGTATCAAAAGAGCCATAGCATGAGAAGAGTTAAATTATAAAGACAATGCAAAGTTGAAATGTGTAAAAATTAATTGTTGAGTGGTGTAATGCTTCGATGGGTCCAAGTAATGAAGGTAAGTCTTCAGTTCATAGATTTTTTTGGTTGATAGATGATACTAACATTGCACCATATGAGGGTTTTTGTACACTGTAGGATCAAGTGAGCTACACTCTTTTAGAAGCTGAAATTTAGGTTCATGGAGTATCCATACACGGAAGATGGCATGCTTTTTTTCTTCATGTACAATGTGAGCCTAGAATGAGTGTGTGTCAAAGGAGTGGGTTGACAAATGGTGGTTCAGTTTTCTTAGCCCACTTGACACATATCGGCCCCTCATGGCACTCGAACTAACATAGATGGAATCATTAGTTGAATTTGATCATTCATATTAGATCTAGTTCAATCAAGTAATATATCTACAAGTGCATAGTTTTTGAAATTCCTAATATTATCTTACTTTGTAGTGTTTTTTTAATGTTGACTAAATTCATCTAATTTTCTGCACATATCAATGTAGGCAATCTTTATGTAATTATTGCAGATGAAGACAATGTAGAGGGAATAGATTATTACTTGTATCATTGTGTTGAAGCCAAAAATAAATTGGAGGCTCTAGTTACATATGGAGAAAACATCAAATACCCTATAGGCTCGATGGTTGTTACTGGGACATGGGTTAGAAGGTACCCACATAAGAGTGTTAATGTTTGGCTATTTCAAGATTTTGACACGCATCAAAAGATTCTTCATTACTCAAACCTTGTCATGGCATCCAATGTTCATTTGATACAATATTGGGGTAGACCTTTGAACAAGACCTTGTGGAGGGTGTGTGAGTTTGACCATGAGGCAATACTTGACACAATAAAGTGTAGAGAAAACCCAGATGATTTGTTGGATTAATTTGTAAGTATGCATATTGATTCTGTAAAGTCATGTTATTGATATTAATGTATTGTAGTTGATAGTTAGACCTTCCATTTATATATTTCAAGTTTACATATTTTTTGGTTCCAAGTTTACATATGTTTGTCTTTTTTGTTGTTATTGAATTTTTACACATACACAGTGAATATTGGGCAAATTATATGCATATTTATGGTTTCACCATTTGACCATATTGATACTTCAATTTGAAAACTTGACCTTTGTAGTGTTAGATTATACTTGAAAGACATTTTATCCTATCCTATCATATCATATATATCCAATCAAGTTATCATCTTTTATCTGATCTCATCACCCAATCATAATCCAAATCATATTTTATCAAAATCAATCTCGTCAAGAGTCTGTCTAGATCATAATCCTTTTTATCAAAATCCCCATCAAATAATTGCTTAGGTGATTATCCAAGCCTAAGTAAGCATATTCAAGACTTTTCTAAGTGATTATCCAAGCTTAGGTAAGAAAAGAATCCTCTATCCAAGCCTTACTCAAGTGATTATCCAAGCTTGAGTGAGAAACTCCAAGTCTTGCCTAGACGATATTGGTCTTGTATTTCCCTTTTCATCATTATCCCCTTCTCATCATTATCCCCTTTTCCATCCATTTTATCATTATCCCCTTTCCATCCATTCTATCTCAATCACACTTACATATCAAAATCAATACCAACACGTCCCCTCACACACCCAAAACATTTCATCACATATCCCACAACCTCAACATTATAACCCTTCTCCTCATATCTCAACACCTCCAATATTTTAATCACATTTCTCCCTCTTATGAATACAAACACATATCATCCTCACAACCTCCCATATCCAAATATCAATAACCACCCTTCATAATTGGGCAATGGGAAAATGACAATGCATAACTAGAGAAACAAGTAGTAGAATACATGACATGAAAAAAGGAATCTACAGACACCTAAAAATGGTCTAGAGAATCTAATTAATTAAATATGATTTATTTGATTAATTAATCCTAAATTCATCTACTTAGTAAATAAATAGAAATATTTATTTATGTTAAGTTCACTATTAATTCTTCTATTTTATCATATTATTTCCTCTTAATTAAATAAAAAAATACTTTGTTTTATTTAATTATTACCATTATTATTTCTTCTATACTTTATCCATTAATTCTATCTTAAATTAAATACAAAGCTTCAAATTTTTGTGTAATTTAATTATCTTATCATATTTTCTTCTTAATTAAATAAAGATAAAAAAATCTTTAATTTAATTATCCTATTCCTTCTATTTTAATTTAATAAACAACTTCTATAGTTTGTTTTGTTAAATTATTAAAACTTCCTCTTTTTGATAATTTAAATAAACCAAAAATATTTAAATAAAAGCATAAATCAAATCCCTCTATTCACTCACCAATAAAATTAGATTTTTCAAATCTAATTAGTGTAACTGGCATTCACAGGAAAAGCCTCGAGGACAAACTTGCAGGAAATCCTCTCAATCGTCTTCCACAAATCTTTCCTCTCATCTTTCCTAGTGTTTTCATGTGGAGGAATAATCCTCCATGATCAGCTCCACCTTCTCATCTCTTACCATTAAAATCTACAGATTGAATCACAGCCTCTGCTGTGTTACCCCTATGCAAAACTATTGCTAGAAATCTATATATACAACATTCTAAAGCATGAAAATGATCCGAGAAATCCCAATTTATGCAAATTTACTCTACAGGAATACAACCAAGCAACCAAGCAATCATAAGCATTAGCATTAGCATTTTAGTATCATCATAGCATCGTGGCATCATTAGATTTCATATCACGACAACATCATTAGTTTTTACTATAGATTCCATTTAGTAGGTTTCATCAGGATAGTTTACAGTAGTTTCATATCATTTAGAAATCATTAGCAATCATCATATCATTACATTTAGCATCAATTCCATTCTCTAGATAGGCATTTTAAATTGTTACGGTGCTTATGAATCTGAGAGCTTCTATAATTTGATAAATCTTTGGAGATAGGAGACAATGAGACGTCTTCAAGCTTTTCAATGTTTCAAATTAGTTTAAATTGATGATAATCTTGATATAATGTCTTATTAAGAAGTTTTTACTTGTTCTTTTACTTTTTACTTATTCACACTTACATTTTGGCACCCACCGTGGGGCCGTACCCCATGTTTTCAACAAGTTTTTCTAGAAAGTTTTCATACAAGACTCTGGCGTAATCTATTTTAGCGTGATCAAAAGATTCTATAGCACTTTTGAGAGAAACTATAGTGCATCGACACTCTGTTCTAACACTTTTGGGTAAAAGTATAGCGCTTTGAAAGATTGTTTTAGTGCTTCATTCCTACAATCTAGCATAGGCCGACAATAATATGCAACATTTGTTTTAGCCCATTTCTAAAATCCTATAGCGCTTCGAGGTATTTCTATAGCACTTCAGGTGATTTCTATAGCGCTTTTGAGTATTTCTATATAAGTACTTTGGAGCACTGTCATAGTGCTTTTGTGTAATTCATTTTCTACATCTGGTGCATCCGCGGCCAACAAATTTCATTTCTTTAGTTGAATTAAAAAGAATCAATCTAGGATAGAAACTTCTTCAGTTGGTTTAAAAATGAATCAATCCTAGGATAGTTACATTTTCATTTGGATTAAAACTTTACCAATCTAGGGTAGTCACCAGATTTTTCAATTTGGGATTTAAAAATGAACACCATGTCTTTTTGTGAAGGAACATCTTCACATAGATTAGAATTTTTTTGTTTGGGCTCTAAAAATTGAACAAGTGTTTTTTGTGTTTGAATGGTTGATAGGCATATTCTCTCCCCTTAACTGGGTGATCCAAAAATCTAGACTCATCCTTTTTATGAATTCTTCAAGTTTTATTACATCCTTTAGAAGGCCTACCATAGTGGGAAAAAGTACTCACCCTATGGGAATAACCTAAGTGGGTTCAAACCAAAGCCAGGTTTTTCCACCCCACTATAAAATTTAAAGCAAATCTAGGGAAACCCACTTTTTTCGGAAGTGTGCAAGATAACCATCCCTAAAACCTTTTCTCTAAAGGTTGGGAGGTCTCTTGAGGGAGTCCATTATTGCCACTCCGAATGGAAACCCTTTCTAAGAACCTAGTATAGTATCCAGCCGAGTCAGTAACCAAACACTGTAATACTCGCAGTGCAAGGGGAGGGAAGAATCTGCCCCCAAGACGCTCACCATATAATTTCCATGGACCATTTAGAAAGGGGATCGAGAAATCTAACCTTGAGTACATGTCTAGAAAAGACAAAAACACGGGCGCCCTCTAGGGGGTGACACGACTGTGTGAGTTGACACAATTTTAAGATGTGGGCTGTTGAGTATAACGATGACCTTTTGACTATTAAGAGTGAGTCTGTCTAAAGTGCTTTATTGTTATCAAACCAGTGAAAGTAGGACCATGCATGGTTCTTTCAAACATACACTATCTATTTAGATTACAAAATCTTAATAATAATTATCTTCATTTGAGTGTTGTGTACACCAAAATCATTAAAATTAGATAAAAGATCATCCTGAAGAATACAAAATCAAAATATAGAATACATGATTAGAGATTGGAAAACCACTAAGTTTTTCAAGAAATCTCTTGCCAAGAGAATTAGAAAACCCAAGACACAACTTAGTTACAAAAATATTTTGCAAAGATGACGTTTCTTGTATCAGAATAGGAAGACTTCGCTTCATCATAGAACATTCCTCCATAGGTTTCATGATTTCGATAGGGGTTACACTGATGATTATGCTGTAGAACCTTTGAATTCACAAGCCTATATTTAAAGAAGCACTCTTTCATAGGAATCTAACCATAAGTCAACGTATTCGTCAATCCTCCATTCCATAACCTGCCATAGAATACTCCACAAGACCTGGTCAGTTCTTACCCGATAAACAAATCTTTGGAAACCTTAGGTTGACATCCAAAATCAAGGAGTTACCACCTTATGACCATTTGGAGACCTACATAGGTCTCCCATTCAACAACCAGGCCTTATACCACCTATCATACAACTTAGCCTTATACATCTTGAGAAAATCCAAACCGACATTATCAGTAGCTTACAGGCATTTATTTTTGAGGAAAAAAAACACCCCATTAGTTTCTTATAGCATCCATTGTTCTAAACAAAGAAGAAGAAAAGAAAAACATAATAGTAGGAAGACCCATGCTACTACCTCCTACCTAGGAATAGGTAATAAATATCATTACAATAAGGTATTGAAACCATCATTCAACATACCTTATGACCATTTGGCAACCTACAACTCCCGTTCAACAACCAGGGCTAACCACACCAATATTTCAGCCTGGTAATGTGCACATTGAAGGCACTCAAACTGACATCATCAGTAGTTTGAGAACATTTATTTTTGAAAAGAACAAAACACCCCATCAATTTATCACAGCTTCTATAGTCTTAGAAGAAGAAGAAGAGAAAGTAGACATAGCAGCTGAGAGACCCATATTGCCACCCCCTGCTTGGCATTAAATAGAAACTGTAGCACTTCTAAGGAAAACTATAGCACATTTGAACTCTGTTTTAGCGCTTCCAAAGAAAAGTATAGCACTTCAACCCTCTATTTTAATGCTTCTGAACAATCTTACAACTCTTCTATCAATAGTAAACCAAACTGTCAGAAAATTCTAGTGTCAGCACCATTCTAGTGCTCCTGATCCATATTTTAGCAGAAAAACATAGCGCTTATGCACTTTGTTTTAATGCTTTTGAGCTATGTTTTAGACCTTCTACACTATTTTAGAGCGCGTTTGCCAAAAATTCTAGCGCGTCTGTGTTCTGTTTTAACACTTCTACCCTATGTATTAGCGCGTCCACAAAAATAGAAAAATAGGGAATCTTCCAAAACAACTGTCGAACATATTGACATCAGAAACATAGGATTTTAACAGTCAGAAAGATTTTATAGATCAGACAGTGTCCTAAAAACCTGAAACAAAGTAGGTTCTTACAAGTTAAATTGTTTCGCACAAAACACCAAATCTTGCAAAATACAAAGTGTTCAATTATCAAAACAAAACCTAGATTAGTGAGCCAAGTTTCATCATTAGGATTTTGACATCCTACCATCACGAAACAAAAACTCGGTAATCAAAAATTTTAATTTAGCCTCGTCAATAAAATACATCATTCTATTGGGCTTCTTTAAAAATAGAATTGACACTAACACCACATAGAAGATCTAAGTTTAGTTAAAAAAAACAAAACTTGTATGCCAATCTTAACAAGGTTGCAAAGGAAAAAACTTAGAGAGAAAGAAACTGAAAATCTAAACATGACTGAAGAAAACCCTTTTTCTGATACCAACAACATGAAAACAACGAAATAACACAAGAGGATATACAACACGCCCAACAAGACCCAAATTTTCATAAATTTATGGAAAAGGTCTTAGAACAAGACATGGAGAAATATCTCTTGATATTAGCAGAATTAGGTGCCAAACTTCTAAAATATTTTGACATCAATCGGTTGAAGGAAACACCTAGAACCAATGAGATGGAACCAAACCACACACAAGATACAGATCAAGTGGTTTCCTTGACAATTCAAATGCAAACCCTACAACAACAGGTTCAAAACATGCAAACATGAACCACAAAAACATATTTATTAAAGGAAATTTGTCCTTACCCTTTTCATCCATGTGTGGATATGATACCCTTTCTGAGGCATTGTGAGTTTCCTAAATACAAAAAATACAATGGAAAATCAGACTCAATTGACCATGTACGAGAATTCAAAACAATGAGCCTCAAATTTGCACAAGAGGATACATACCTCATGAGATTATTTCCTAGGAGTTTGGGGGCCCATTGTATGGAATGGTTCTCAAAATTACAACTAGGGATTAGATCCTTTGAAGAATTGGTCAACAAATTCATTTCGCAATTCTCCTTCAACATCACACATGACATAACCATAAAGGATCTCTATAATCTAAAACAGAAAAATGGTGATACATTCTTATCATTCTTACAACGATGGAGAAAGTTGTTCGCTAGATATCCTCGATCTATACCTGAAGAGGAGAATATTGAATTATTTATAGACATCTTAAATGATCAGATGAGTTATATACTTGAATTGCAATGTCCCCCAACATTCAAAAAAGTAATTGAGAATGGTCTCAAAATCGAAGAATCCTTAGTCAAACGAGAAGTGATTAAGCACTACAGTGAAGCATCCAACAATGGAAATCACTATGGAAACAACGACAAGCCAAATTTTTGGAAGAAAAAAAAAATACTGGAAGCAATGAACCTACAACTGACAATGTAAAACCAGTATTCAATTTGACAGCAACAACTGCCAAATAAAATCAAAATGAAAACCAAAACAACAACACCAACAATGGAGAATCATGACCGTCATACCAAAGAAAATCAAATCGATGAAAATTCACCCCATTAGGACAAACATTGGAATTAGCAATGAGAGAACTCATTTTAAATAAACTTATTACTTTACCAGAAGCTTGAAATTGGGAGCCAAAGGTAAAACCATAATGATGGAATGATGCAGATTATTGTAATTTCCATAAGAATAAAGGACATAAGACAAATGACTGTATGCAACTAAAAAACCTAATACAAGACTTGATCGAAGCCAAGAAGGTGTTTGTTGAAGGGCATCAGACAAACAATGATCACACTGCATTTACCAATCCATTGCCCAACTATGAAAAAGGAGAGTCTTCTTCTAGTGGTAAGGGAAAGATTGTAAGCTATGCCTATGACGCCACCATTCTTTTCCTCTATGAGGTAGAAAAAAATGACATTGATACTCAAAAGGATAACACAAACATCAATAACATTGAATCCCTGAACATAATGCCAAGTGCAAACAAATTTGATAATCAAATCAATGTCTTAAAGATCAGGGAAACATAAGACCATCCATAAGTCAATATAACGACAAGGGGGCAGTCCAAATTAATACTAAAAGGAATTTCCTCAAAAAAAAAATGCTCCCCCATCACATCAATTCAATATCATAGACCAATTACAAAAGATACCCACGCAGATATCCATTCTAGAACTTCTCAAAATTTCACCATCACACAAAGAAGTTTTAGAACAGGCTCTAGTAGCTACAATGGTCCCAAATAATTTAGATGTTTTTCAATTCCAAGCCATGGTGAGACATCTCACCACACCTCATTGTTTGTCGTTCTCTGAACAAGATGATGTATCTTTAAATGACCCCCACAATGCAGCCTTGTATATAGAAGTTTTAATCAATAAACACCGTGTTAAAAGTGTTCTAATAGATGGAGGAGCTGGTTTAAATATTTGTACCTTGAAACTAATTCATGCATTAGGCTATTCTAACAATGCCATTGACACCTAGAGAAAAATAACAATAAAGGCATATGATTAAGAGGAAAGGTCTTCCAAAGGGCTTATTATACTTCCAATTCAGGTAGGGCCGATTGTCAAAAACATTTTTTTCAAGTGTTAGACAAAGATCTAACATACAACATACTATTAGGTTGTCCATGGATCCATGACATGTAAGTGGTACCTTCAACATACCACCAATGTCTAAAATTTCTAGTAAACGGATAGGAGGTCACCATATCAGCCAACAACAGCAATCCACAGACTTGCAGCATGTTAAAAGCAACTCAAGACACTCTGGTACCTCATAACAGAGAAGTCAATACTTCTACTTCATCCATTATTCACAGCCAACCCAATTTCATATCTAAATAGGTTGAGAAGAAGAATCTAGAGAAAGAAACAACTATCACGAACACATAAAACACTGAAGGTCCTATAAATGAATTATCACAACTTTCAGAAAAGGTCCAGATAAAGGAAAAGGGTTTAGGAAAATATTCTCTTGAGCAATCCTTTTTCCTATCACAGCAGCTACCATCACCAAAAACATATGGACAACCCATATTAAAATCTCCAAGTTCATCACAACCCATCACAGCTCTAAATGAGAGGTTTATTAAAGTAGGTACACTCAAAGATGAGTCAGAAGACAAAACCATTCTTAGTTGGCTATACAAAGACGAGGAAGCGTCAACATCAGCGAATGTCAACATCAAAACAAATCAGTGTGGAAAAGGAAAGGCCCTTTTAGATAAAATGGGTTACAAAGGTCAAGGACCAATTGGCAAAAGAAAGGACGATATTATTGAACCCATGGGTATGTGCAGGATCATGATGGGCCAAAAAGTGGCAATATGATGGGTAGGTGGCTGACGATATTTTTTTTACTCAAAATTTATGAAACGAAAAGGGTTTTTAAAGGAGATTCTCAGTGTTCCACCAATATAAATTATGCTTTACTTTGAATTTAATAAGTAATTATTATTCATTTTCTATTCAAATTACGACTAAAATCCTAATTGATAAACTAATTGAAAAACATCTATAGCTTTCAAATGGTATCACATTTTTTGAATCCAAAACATGTGTCACATTCTATGCTTTGCATACTATAGGATTAAAAAAGGAAAAATTGAATTTCATGAAGTTTAGACCATGTTAAGGTGGTCAGACATGTGAGTTTTTTATATTTTTTAAAATTTATAATAAAAAATTCATAATTAATTATTTACTCAGAAAAAAATTACAAAAAATATGCATCACATCGAGACATGAGTCCTCTACTTATATCTAAAATCTTATAAAAAAATTTATCATTTTATTGTGGTTAGGATTCACGCATTACCTACTTCTTATTTTTTCCCTGAAATTTAGTACTACTACATTGAAATTTCAAATTTTCACCAAATAGATTTATTTTTTAAAAAAAACCTAGTAGTTTAGAAAGTACATTCAATTTTCTACAAATTCTATTCTTACATATTTTTGAAATAATATATATAACTTATTCAAATTTTTACATCAAGTTTCCTAACTCTGATTTTTCTGATTTTTTTGCCACTTAAGGGCCTATTTTTTCCATGATGATCCTGCACATGCCCCCATTCAACCTCTAATATTATAGCCTAAAGCAAAACATGATTAGGCTACATAGTTGAACAAAAAGAGGAAGAAACCTAAAAAGCAGTGGAAAGGATACTATAAATGAGAGATGGCTCCGACACAGACTCCAACGAATATGAATGGGATCATCTACTGCTACATCTTATACTGACAAAGAGGTTGATGTTATCCAAGTATATACACCCTTACGAGAGGAGGGACAAGGTTCAAGAAATAGAACATTTGTTATGGGATTGACAACAAATATTGATGACTCAAGGTAAGACAATCAGACATCGAGTGAGTCAGAAAACTTGTAGGTGAGTACTGTCATAGACCTCGAACTTCCTACCAATAACTTTGACCACCTAGCTATCATGACACTTACAATAGTTGACCTTATTCAATATAATGACTCGTTACCTTTAATGCACCTTGAAATTATTGACTAGGAACCCATCGAACCTATTCTTATACCAGTCTTTTCAAATGATGACACCATCATAAATTATCTTTGCAGTGACAAAACTAATACAAGTACTATCCATAACACTAATATCGATGCTTTACAACAAGATGGTTCCAAATCTTTTTGTTGCAAAAATGATAACAGGAAAAAAAAATCTAATGATGAAAACCTCTCTAAGGCAGCATTAGACATTGAAAAGAGAAAAATAAAGAACGTATCCAATAATGAAAATCTTTCTGAGGTGCTAAAGGATGGAAGATTTGACACTCTCCTAGAACATTACCATGACAGATCATCAGTACTAGTAGAGTCAATATAGTCTATAAATCTGGGATAATCTGAAGAGGCAAAGATCTTACATCTAGCAACATCCATGACAAAACAGGAGAAGCCAACATTCACCAGACTCTTTGAGTAGCGACACATAATTTTTGCATGGTGTTATTTTGACATGCCAATATTAGATCCACAACTCCTAATGCATCATCTATCACTACCAAAGGGAATCAAACCAGTCAAACAAAAATTGAGAAAGATGCATCCCCACATTGCCCTTATGGTTAAAGCTAAACTAAATAAATTATTGGATGCAAGTTTTATCAAGTCCATAGATTATGCAGAATGGATCTCAAACATTGTGCCAGTATCCAAAACTGAAATAGTATCAGAATATGCTTAGTTTTTAGGGATTTAAACAAGGCATGCCCAAAGGATGATTTTCCTTTTCCCAGCATTGACATAATTGTTGCTCTAACAACAAGACATTCCATGTTATCTATAATGGATAGCTTCTCAGGATATAATCAAATAAAAATAGCACCTAAAGATCAAGAAAAGACAACATTCACTTTCCCTTGGGGAACACTCTATTAGAATTTCACGCCTTTCGGATTGAAAAATGTAGGTGCAACATATCAATGAGCAATGACCACAATTTTCCACGACATGATGCATACTTTCATGGAAGATTATGCGGATGACATCTTAGAAAAATCACACACCAGGGAATGACATCTAGAAATACTTGATAAAATCTTCACTAGATTAGAAAAATTCAATGTAAGGTTGAACCTGAAGAAATGTATCTTCAAGGTGACATCAGCAAAACTTCTTGGTTACATAGTGTCAGAAAAAGGTATTGAGGTGGATCTAGCTAAGGTTAAAGCAATAATGGAGATGTCTCCACCTAAAAATATCAATCAATTACGGTCCCTACAAGGTAGGTTATAGTCCATCAGGAGATTTATCTCCCAGCTAGCAGATAAGAGTCATCCATTTAATCATCTACTTCATAAAAATGTTTCATATAAATGGGATCATAACTATGAAACAAATTTTGGTCAAATAAAATAGTATTTGGTGTCACCTCCAATAATCATGCCACCCATAGCAAAAAGACCACTATTATTGTATATTGTAACAACTGACATATCTTTAGGAGCTCTATTACCACAAGAGGATTCTAAAGGAAAAGAACAAGTAGTTTACTACATCAGTAGGATTCTCAACGGATATGAAATAAACTATACATTCATAGAAAAGGCTTGTTTAGCAGTGGTATTTGCAACCAAGCAATTGCAACACTACATGTTGACTCATACAGTCAGGCTCATAGCAAAAATAGACCCATTGAAATACCTACTCGGTAAAGTTTCTCTAACAAGAAGACTAGCAAAATGGGTCATGATCTTAAGCGAATTTGACATCCAATATGTCAATGGGAGAGCCATCAAAGGACAGGTAATAACAGATCAGCTAGTTGAAGCTCCATTATAGGATCATCATCCAATGAACATTGAATTTCTAGATTTCGACATCATGAATATTACAACACAACAATGGAGGCTTTATTTTGATGGATCATATACACAAAGAGGAGCTGGTGCAAGAATTCTATTTGTTACACTTCAAGGACACACCATTCAAAGATCCTATAGGTTAATGTTTCCATGTACAAACAATATAGTTGAGTATGAAGCATTGATTATCGACATCAAAATAGCTATTGAATGGAAAATCATAGAAATGCAAGTGTATGGGGACTCACAACTTGTCATTTATCAAGTAAATGATGAGTATCAAAAAAAGAATGAGAAGCTCATGCCTTATAAGTAAATGATAGATTCAATCTAAAAAAGTACTTCATGGATATCAAGTTCAAGCAAATACCAAGGGAAGAAAACAAAGCTATAGATGCCATGGCAACAATTGCCTCCCTTTTGCAATTATCAGAAAAGAAAGGTCGATATGAGTTTATGGTTGAACAAGTACCTAATCCTACATAGGATAACCCTGATTCACAGAACATATGCCACATAACCAACACTCAACCCTCACAATATGGAGAGATCTATACTTACCTCAAAGATAAAATTCTTCCTCTTGATCTCTCTAGAAACCAAAAGCATAACTTTATCCATCAATTGACGCGACATACATTAATTGCTGACATCCTTTACCGTCGAGGTCTAGATGGTACTCTTCTCTGGTGTCTAGAGCATCATGAATCTGAAACATCCTTACGAGAGGTCCATGAAGGTATTTGTGGGACTCATTCAATTGGGCTAACCCTAGCTAAGAAACTCCTCCATTTAGGGTATTACTGGCCAAACATGGAGAGGGAAGCATATCAATATGTAAAAAAGTGTCAGAAATGTCAGATTCACAATAATCTAATTCATGCGCTGGCACAAGAATTACAACCTTTCACATCCACATGGCCCTTTTTTCAATGGGGACTAGACTTCATAGGGAAAATAAATCCTTCTTCATCTAATGGGCACAAGTTCATCATCACAACAATAGAGTATTTCACAAAATGGATAGAAGCAGTTCCTTTAACAACTGTCACTGGAAAAATAGATTTCATCTTTCATACTCAACTACCTCATCTATCGATACAGGGTGCCTCAATCCATTATCACAAACAATGGTAGGCCTTTTAAAAATTAGGACATCCAGGAATTATGTGAAATTTCCAGGCATAAGCCTCAAATAAAACAATCCTAAAAATACTGAAGAAGATGGTAAACGATGTTGGACGTGATTGGCATGTTCAGTTAAATCCTACACTATGGGCCTACAGAACCAACATCAGAACACCAATAGGAGCTACACCAAATGCCTTGGTGTATGGATCAGAGGCCATTCTACTAATTGAGGTATAAATACCATCATTCTGTGTATCACTGAAGGGTATCATAGCAAATGAGGATTACAAAGTTTCAAGGCTATAGGAAATAGAATTACTGGATGAACGTCATCAACAAGTAGTCAATCAATCATAGGGTAAAACCTAGAGTCTTTCAAATTGGAGACTTGGTACTAAAGGAAAACCCTAGGAATCACCACGATAGAGAAAAGAAAGGGAAGTTTGAACCTAACTAGTTAGGTCCCTTTGTAATCATATTAGTGTATGGACTAAGAGCATATCAAATTTCTACACTAGAAGGGGATATGTTTGATGAACCTATCAACAGTATCCATCTCATAAATTTCTATACCTAAATCACATAGTGCATGAATTAGTTTCTAAAAATAGTTATCTTGATGAAAACCTGGCAAACAGGCATCCTAGTGACAGGAAAATACAAAAAAAAATTAGAAAAATACAAAAATACAAAAGAATCAAACATAATGAAAAAGTGCAATAAAAACATATAGTGAAACCTAGAAATAGGTGCTATTTATGATTTGAATCAGCTCTCCTATCTATTGGACACATATCATGGTCGTTACTTCCAACATCATTTTTTGCATCCATTATCATATCATATCACATGGTCATGTCTCACTCTAGCTTGGGGGAAACATCTGAAGATCATTAGGGGAAACATAAATCTTGAGCTTAACAAAATGGACAAAAGCAACAAAAAGAGAAATTGAAACACAACCCAACATGAAACATCAATCACCATCAGAAGCACATCAAACATCCACATCACATCAAAAATCAAAAAACATGTGTCTATGTCAGTCAAACTACGTGGTCTCTATGTGTATAACATAAGCAAGGCTAATCTTTGATCAGCCCCTGAGGCCCCTAGGATAGGTCTTTAGGTTAGATTTGATCCAAAATCTCAAAAACACAAAAACATCACAAAATCAGGATGGATGATCTAATCTGAATAAATGATTGAATACTATAAGTAAAATTTGGATAAGTTGTACTTTGATCATTGTTATCATTTCTTTGGAGCAACTCAATGATATATTGAACTAGAGAAGCCAGGAAGAAGAAATGGTATTTTCTTTGTCTGTTGTCTATGAATTAATCATAATTATTATGTGAATCATCATGGGAAACGCTCTACAAATTATCATGAATGACATTCTAATTCACATAGGAAAGTGGTTAATCCTTGTTTTTTTTACGCAAGAAATGCTCAAGTCATCTTGGTTTAATTATACCTCAATGCTTTTGTTCACTTGTAATATCAAAAATCATGAAAGTAGTGCTTAGGTCATCATCGGTTTACATTATACCTTTGATGCTTGTACTTACTTTCAACATTTTAAAAGCTCATTGATGATACAAAGCACACAAGTATTGTTAAAATTCCTATGTTTACATGTATATTTGCATAGTAAAAGTAGACTGTATCCATAATAGTGTCACATTTGTAGAGAATTTGTTACAAAAATTGGTGAATCATTCCTTAAATAATTATCTTTTATCATAATAGACTGAGCATACTTGACATTAACAAAAACATCCCCATATTCACATAGTTGCATCATCATATTCATTTACATACATTAAATGAATTTACATCATCATTTCATCATTCATAGATTTCAATCAAATCATTTTTATATTATCATCATATCATAAAAAAATTCTCAACAAAACATATATCTATATCATTCCATTTTCATAAACATACATC
Organism: Sequoia sempervirens; assembly: GCA_007258455.2. Classification (NCBI taxonomy): domain Eukaryota; kingdom Viridiplantae; phylum Streptophyta; class Pinopsida; order Cupressales; family Cupressaceae; genus Sequoia; species Sequoia sempervirens. The sequence goes on from VDFB02252616.1 coordinate 147,462,556, forward strand.
ATCATCATAACTCATTAAATCCATCCATTTATTATATCACATATTCATATATAATCCATCCATTTGATCATAAAATCCATCAATTTATTGCATCATGTATCATTCAAACATTTTCATCCATATATTTGCATTTACATCACATATAGTATATCATTTAAACACATCAATCCATAATCATGTATCAATATAACATGCATCCATACATTACCTTTATGTGCATCATAGATAGAACACCATATCAAAGCATACCATCATGATAATAAAACCATCACATAGCATATAGAACATCGAAGAAAATGCATCCATCGGAGAATCATATAGAACACATAATAGACAGAAAAATATGTTGCATCTCATATGTAAACAAAATCACAATGTCAAGTATACAATGATGTTTAAAATGAAGAGAGATATAACATCACATATGGATGTATATCAAAATAATCAAAATGTACATCACATATCAAATGTAACATAGAAAACAATCATATGTTGCTGACTCCAGATGGTGTACGCATAGTAGGATTGGGACCCCTACCACCAGAGGAACTGGGATCCCTAGGATCTCTAGGTAGAGGCTAGATAAAACCTGCACTGACAGTTCTGGATCATGGCCTGGCAAAATGAGACCTCGCATAGCTAACTCTCTGCTTAGATGGAACTATGTCATAATATCTCACTCTATAAAACTCAATCTCCTTGCTAATACGAGCAACCTCTCGCATGTAATTTGCAAGGGAGGTACCATCTACCAGTCTCTATAATCTATCGGCAGAAGCCTGAGCACCCTCTGCTGCAAACCCGGTCACATCCCTCTTGGCTGTCAACGAAGTAACCTGAGCCTGGGCTGTCTTAGCTGTCTGTTTGGCTGCATCCCTCTCAGTTGTCAATGTTGCAATCTATGACTGAGCTGTGACTAACTGAGCCTACACAGATGATAGAGTCTCTACATGCGACTCAACCTATACCTGCATCTAAGCCTGGTTCTACTCTAGTAAACCCTGAGCCTGAAGAAGCTTCTCCTAAATGGTCTCTAACTAAACATGAAGATCTGCTATCTGAAGCCGCTCTGAAACACCTCCCACATCCTGCCTCTTGCGAGGCATGGTCTCACCAAGAAAATCTAAAGCAGGGCCTGACCTAATTGCAGCCTCTCCACTATTAAATATCTCATCTCCACTACTCTCTCCACCAACATCCTCCTCTACCCCAATATCCTCCTCTACCCCAACATCCTCCTCAGGCTCGACATCTACCTCACCAACCACATCAACATCCTCTGCCTCAACTCCTCCAACATCCTCTCTCCTCCATCTCTGACCATGCGCAATGGGAATATCCTCCTCTACAGGTAATGGGGCAGGCTCATCTGGAATGGTAAGCTGTGGAAATGGATGCAAAGCAAAAAACTCAGCATAATCTGCTGTAACTAGAGGCTCGACAATATTTGGTCGAATGCCCCGCACAAATTGTTGTAAAGCCTGAAACTCCTGAACTGCCATAGCATATGAAAAACAAGACCCCTAATATGTTGTATCTGACTAACGATGAGCGTAGTGAGCAATACCCTGGGGCATACCTTGTACCATCCCATACTGTCTGTAAACATGTTTGATCAAGAATCTCTTTAATACCCGATGAGCACGACCAATTAGGATCATCGACTGAAAAAGAAATGGTAGCTAACTATCATCATCATCCCAATGATCACAATCTAAGTAGGGACACCATGTCACAGACTCTATATCATCAAGAACTCTCCTCCAATACTCTAACTTACCTAGTTTAGACTAGGTAAGCTGACCGGTATATCTAAACACATAAGGTCTCATGGGTGGCCTCTGTCTAACTGGAACTAGACGTGTGACAACTATGTGCTCCCATGCCCATACCTAAAGCAAAGTAATGCCATCCAATAAAATCCAACCACTAAGATACACAATTGAATGTAAATCATGATATAAATGGGCAAGCATACACATGCCCCAAGCAAATCTATTTCCATGAACAACCATACACTCCAAAACTCGGCCCCAACCAACAGAGAATCCCTTAGACCTATGATTAGGACTAAGGAATCCACCGATGAAACCAAAAAGTATTGTAGGAAAAGTGGCGTATGCATCAACCATCTCACGCCATGGAATCCACTCTCCAGCAATACGATCATCTTGAAACACTCTAAAAAGAGCATCAGTCCCAACCTACTCTCTCAAATCATATATGACAACATCTCCAACAATCAGAAGCTACAGAATCTACCAGAGATCCTCTGGGGTGACTGCCATCTCACCAGTAGGAAGGTGAAAGGTGTTGTGCTTGCTATGCCACCTCTCAGCTAATGATGTCAACAAACTGCGATTAATCCTAATCTAGGAAACATATAGAAGAGGATAAAATCCACAACGTGTAATAATAACCGTCTCAAGTTGTGCCAACCGTTGTATGAGATCAAATGTCTAGGGGAAACACTCTTGAATCTAGAGGTTCCCCAATCGCTCCTATTATCATAACAAGATCAAAGTTAATCAATTCATGTCAATCATCAAATAACATCAAATACCATATCAAATCAAGTCAGCTCTTGGTGAGATTTTGATAAAATCTCATGAGCACACATCATTGAACCTCACCTATCATGAGGTCAATCATCAATCCATCAAATCAACCTCATCTATCATAAGGTCATAATCGATGCATAAAATTAACCTCGCTTATCATGAGGTATGCCAATCATAATTATTCCTCACCTATCATGAGGATAGTTATCATCAAAACAAACATCATACCTTGCCTATCATGAGGTCAAAAACTCATATATATTTGATTAGACAAATCATTCATATCAAACCAACAGCTGATACAATCAGAAATCAAACACATCAAGAATAAATTGATGAAAATCACAACACTTTGATTTAAATGCGCTTAAAAAGGCATTAAAAGCACTAAAACAATGGCATGCACCATTGCATCAGATAAAAGCGCTATTACAGATGGACAAAGTGCCATTTTATCAAAAGCACCATTCTATTTGGTTAAAGTGCTAACATTTTTTATAAAAGCGCTAAAACTCTAAAAGTGCTAAAATAGGGGGTCGAAGCGCTAAAAAACCTAACCAAAGCGCTAAAGTTATGAAAGCACTAATGTATCCTATGAAAGCACTACAATGGCTATCTAAAGCACTAAACTTTGCAAAGCGCTAACCTAACCTACAGATGCACTAAAATAGACCTTTGAAGCGCTAAAATTCAAGAAGCACTACAACAAAACTTAGAATCGCTACAATGGAATGGTGAAGTGCTAGAACGAATTCTAAAAGCACTAAAAAGAGTTCAAAGAAAAAATCCAAAAATACACAAAAACAAGGAAAATGCACGAAAACTAAGAAAAAAATAGACATACCGGAGATCTGAATGCAGTCGGTCGCTAATGTCATCGAACATGATCAAAACAGTGGGTGTGATATGGAATCGGCATCTCACTCCAAGTGGGACAAGAATCTCTCTCACCAAGTTTTCAAAAGTCACAATGTACAAATGATGTTGAAAAAGACCTTTTTAACCTTTTATAGGTTATTTGAAAAGGGATTTTTATGCGATTGATTTAATTTTTAAAAGGGGAGATTAATTAAAATTCATCCAAGACCACTTTCTTCATCAATTATCGGGAGATAAATTATTTTATCATCAAATCTTCATCAAATCTACATCGAATCATCAGAAAATCATAATTTTTTTGAAAAATTATGAAAAATCCAAAAAAAAAAAAAAATCATTAATTTATCCCCTGAGGGGGCATATATCCATCAATCACCTGAAAATCATGTCTCAGGCATTCTAATTTTTTTTTTTTTGTCGATACTCGCAGTAGTAGCATAAGATTTTCTTTGAAGCAATGTGTAAACACATCACTTCAAAGAGGGGGAAAATGTAGACACCTAAAAATGGTCTGGAGAATCTAATTAATTAAATATGATTTATTTGATTAATTAATCCTAAATTCATCTACTTAGTAAATAAATAGAAATATTTATTTATATTAAGTTCACTATTAATTCTTCTAATTTATCATATTATTTCCTCTTAATTAAATAAACAAAATACTTTTTTTTATTTAATTATTACCATTATTATTTCTTCTATACTTTATCCATTAATTCTATCTTAAATTAAATACACAACTTCAAAAGTTTGTGTAATTTAATTATCTTATCATATTTTCTTCTTAATTAATAAAGATATCCTAAAATCTTTAATTTAATTATCCTATTCCTTCTATTTTAATCTAATAAACAACTTTTATAGTTTGTTTTGTTAAATTATTAAATCTTCCTCTTTTTGCTAATTTAAATAAACCAAAAATATTTAAATTAAATCATAAATTAAATCCCTCTGTTCACTCACCAATAAAATTAGATTTTTCAAATCTAATTAACGAAATTGGCATTCGAGGGAAAATCCTCGGGGACAGACCTGCAAGCAATCCTCTCAATCTTCTTCCTCAAATCTTTCCTCTCATCTTGCCTAGTGTTTTCATGGGGAGGAACAATCCTCCATGATCGGCTCCACTTTCTCATCTCTTACCATTCAAATCTCTAGATTGAATCTCAGCCTCTGTTGTGTTACCCCTGTGCAAAAATGTTGCTAGAAATCTATATATACAGCCTTTTGAAGCATGAAAATGATCCAAGAAATCCCAATTTATGCAAACTTACTCTACAGGAATAAAACCAAGCAACCAAACAATCATAAGCATTAGCATTAGCATTTTAGTATCATCATAGCATCATGGCATCAGTAGATTTCATATCATGGCAACATCATTAGTTTTTACTGTAGCTTCCATTTAGTAGGTTTCATCAGGATAGTTTATAGTAGTTTCATATCATTTAGAAATCATTAGCAATCATCATAACATTGAATTTAGCATCAATTTCATTCTCTAGATAGGCATTTTAAACAGTTACGGTGCTTACAAATATGAGAGCTTATGTAATTTGATAAATCTTTGGACATAGAAGACAATGAGACATCTTCAAGCTTTTCACTATTTTATATTAGTTTAAATTCATGTTAATCTTGATCAAATGTCTTATTAAGAAGTTTTTAGTTGTTCTTTTACTTTTTACTTATTCACACTTACAAAATCTACTCTTGAGAAGTTTAGGAAGGTGCATGTGTAGTATGTGCAATGGGAAAATGACAATACAAAACTGGAGGTAGAAATTAATAGAATGTATGAAATAAAAAGGAATCTACTCTAAAAACACTTGAAAAGAAGAAGACCAAAGTGAATGAGATAGATAATGTATTGAATGAAGAGATTATTCCTACTATAGGTGGATTTGAAAAAATGAAGTCAAAGATTCTTGAACTTAAGACTTCCATGGAGAAAATACAACTAGAAATAGATGATAAGGAAGAAGTAATATCAAATGTAAGTGCAAAAAAAGAGAATTGATGTGGTCAACACATGAAAGTATTCAAGACATTGAAAACTCTATCAAACAAAGGGATTTTGTAGTCCTAAGTGTTGATGATAGAGCAACTAATCTAAAGCTCAAAGTAAAAGATATGAAAAAAAAGTTAGAATATCATGAAAAGGAATACCAGGGGTGTTAATAGGTAAGAGCAGTACAAAGATGAGGGAAAATGCATTAATGGTCAAGTTGCAAATGCAAAAGAAATGCTTGGAAGTGTTGAAATTGAAGCAAAACAACTAAAGACTAAAATTAACCAATTAGAAAAGGAATTAAAAGATAAGAAGAAGATTTTATCGTCATTGAAAATGAGGTTAGTCTTCTCTAAAAACACTTGAAAAAAAAGTAGATGAAAATGAATGAGATAGATAATGCATTCAATGAAGAGATTCTTCTTGCTCTCAAGAATTTTAGGAAGATGCATGTGTAGATTCTTCTCTATTTTTTGTGTGACCAAATCGATAGTTCCAACGCATTCAGATGGGTAGGTTTATGCTAGGAAATGTCCTATTTTGCACCCAAACATGTCAAAACAGTTTGAGCTACATTGTATTGGTGAAGTCTCTTAAGAGACCAAAGATCAAAAAGGAAACAATCTTTGATGAGATATTACTCAGATATCATATCACTTTAAAAAATTACATCTAATGGTACATGATCATGTAGGACCCCTCTACGATTACCTCTCTTGGTTTTTCATATCTCTAAGGCATTTTCCCATGGTGTCGAGTTTTTAGTTGATGGAAAAAAAGCATTAGATGCATGTAGTGTATTGTTGCAACGTTGGTGTAACTTTTGTTCTATTCGTTGTGTGAAAAAAACAACAGTTCCAACACATCTGAATGGGTAGGTTTACACTATTCAAGGTCATATTTCACACCCAAACATGTTGGAACAGTCTAAGCTACATTGTATCGATGAAGTCACTACAGTGACCAAAGTGCAAAAAGGCAACAATCTTTGATGAACTATTAATCGAAAACTGTGTCACTTAAAAACATTTCATCTAATGATACAAGATCACGTAGGGCCCCTCTACAATAACCTCTCTCTATTTTGGATACCTCTAAGGTGTCTACTCATGGTGTCGAGTTTTCAATTGATGGAAAAAGTGTTAGATGCATGTAGTGTAAAGTTGCAATATGGTGTAACTTTCATTCTATTCATCACATGAACAAACCAAAAATTCCAACACATCCATATGGGTGGTTTTATGCTAGTAAAGGTCCTATTTTGTACCAAAACACATTGAAACAGTCTAAGCTACATTATACCGGAGAAGTCCCTTAAGAGACCAAAATACAAAAAGGCACCAATATTTTAATGAGCTATTACTCAAAAACCATGTCACTTAGAAAAAAAAATTTGAGGCTATGGGATCATGTAGGGCTCCTCTACAATAACCTCTCTTGGTTTTTGATATCTCTGAGGATTTTTCCCATGGTGTCGAGTTTTCAGTTGATGGAAAAAGGGTCAAATGCATGTAGTGTAAAGCTACAAGGTGGTGTAACTTTCATTTTGTTCATCATGCAACCAAACCAACAGTTCCAAGACATTTGGACAGGTGGTTTTATCCTAGGAAAGGTCTTATTTTGCACCCAAACAAATAGTTTGAGCTACAATGTATAGATGAAGTCTCTTAAGAGACAAAAATGCAAAAAGGTAGCAATATTTTTTAGGCTACATGATCACATAGGGCCCCTCTATAATTACCTCTCTTATTTTTCCATATCTATGAGGTGTTTTCCTATGGTGTCGAGTTTTCAATTGAGGGAAAATAGGTCAAATGCATGTAGTGTAAAGTTGCAAGGTGGTGTAACTTTTGTTCTATTTGTCATAATAGAAAACCAATAGTTCCACCACATCTAGATGGGTTGTTTTATGCTAGGAAAGGTCCTTTCTTACACCCAAACATGGCAAAATAGTCCAAGCTACATTGTACCAGCAAAGTCTCTTAAGAGACCAAAATGCAAAAAGGAAGCAATATTTGAGGAGCTATTACTCGGAAACCATGTCACTTAGAAACATTTTTTTAAGGCTATTTGATTATGTAGGGCCCCTCTACAATTACCTAGATCTCATTTTTTGATATCTCTGAGGTGTTTACCTGTGGTATCAAGTTTTCAATTGATGGAAAACAAGTCAAATGCATGTAGTGTAAAGTTGCAAGGTGGTGTAACTTTTTTTTGTTCATTGTGCAACCAAATGATAGTTCAAACACATTCAGATTGGTGGATTTATGGTAGCAAAGGTTTTTTTTCACACACAAACACATCGAAATAGTCTAAGCTACATTGTAACAGTGAAGTCTCTTAAGAGACCAAAATACAAAAAGGAATCAATCTATGAGGATATATTACTCGAAAACTATGTCATTTAAAAACATTTTTTTTAAGGATATAGGATCACATAGGGCCCCTCTACAATAAAACCTCTCATTTTTTTATATCTTTGAGGCATTTTCCCATGGTGTTAAGTTTTCAGTTGAATGTAGTGTAAAGTTGCAAGGTGGTGTAACTTTCATTCTATTTTTTGTGCGACCAAATCGACAGTTCCAACATGTCTACATTGGTGGGTTCATGCTAGGAAAGGTCATGTTTTACACCCAAACATGGTGAAATAGTCTAAGCTACATTGTATGGGAGAGGTCTCCTAAGAGACCAAAGTGCAAAAAGTCAGCAAACTTTGGCGAGCCATTATTCAAAAACTATGTCACTTAGAAGCATTTCGTTTAATGTTATGGGATCACATAGAGCCCCTCTACCTCTCTCAATTATTGATATCTCAAATGAATTTTCTTGTGGTGAAAGTTTTTTTGTTGCTCCAAAAATCATCAAATGCATGTAGTGTAAAGTTGCAAGGTAGGATACTTCTAATTTTTTTCTTTATGGGGCCAAACCATTAGTGGAAACATGTACATTTATGCACATCTATGCTAGGAATGGTCAATTCCCTTCATTATAAAAAGGTCACAATCTTTCCTATTTGAAGGGTCACAACTTTTCGCATTTGAAATGTCACAACCTAAATCATATTAACACTATTCGTGAGAACCTAAATTAATTTATTTCCAATATTTCCTAAGGTTGCATTTTTAATTGAATTCTTCAAGGATATTATGGATGTCTTTCTAAACAATCAATTGCTATCCATTTTATGTTAGTTATTATCAACCTATAAACCATTTCGACATACAATGTTGTCAATACACATGGAGTAATCTTGTTGAAGATACATATAGTCATGAAGAAAAAAAATAGATATACATAATACACAAAGTATGATGCATACACATGAATACATGTAATACGTGAAGTATACAAATTAAGCATGAAGCATAAATGTGAATACATGTAATACATGAAGTCTACACAAGAAGCATGAATCATACACATGAAAAAATGAAGTATACAGAGGAATCACGAATCATACACATGAACACATGAAGTATACACAAGAAGCATGAAGTATACACATGAATAGTAGCATGAAGCATAAACATGGAAAGGTAGATGTCTTCCAAGAATTATATGACAAACTTTTCGAGGTATGAGGTCACATGTAATAGTCTTTCTCATTTTTAGTTGCATACTTCAAAGTGCATTGTATAATTATTCGAATTTCCTTACCATTCTACAATGATCCTAGAGAGTATGGGCTTAGATGTGTAGTGGTAGAGAGACCTAGGTGTTAGATCGCATCATACATTATTACATTCATATGATTGATTTAATGTTCAATAATCTTACAAGAAAATAATATTCAAATTTTATATATTTACAATTATATAAAGGAAGAGTGCATGTAATACAATTGGACTTTAAATATTTGAAGTAAACCATCTATAAATATCCATTGAAGCATGGATTTATAATGCAAATATGGACACCGTCAATAAAAATGATGTGTATTAACCAAATATCCATATAGGCATACATCAATATATGTCGATATAAGTATAACATATATACAAAATAGCCATATAGGATTACAATAATGCCATATAGGCATACAACAAAGGAATCCAATAAAAGATCCATTCCCCTCTGGGTGAAGAAAATAGATCACATGCATTCTTTGATCTTCAAGGGGATGGAGACACATATGAGAGCGGTCTACTTTGAACTTGATGATTGCTCCTCCTATTCAGTTCATTATGGAGCCTTAGTTGTTACAATAAAAGGTATAGGCATTAATATATAGAAATTACATTATAAACGATGAAATATTTAACAAAATAATCACTTACCACCTCCAAATGATCTCTCTCATTTTCCACAACAACAGAATTAGGTTGTGGAATTCTAATGTCCTATAGAAACCATCTAGATAGAAATTAATCTAAAAATCAATAATCATTTGATTTTCCAATAATAAATAACCATAACAATGAATGGGGTGATCCCACAATAGTGGTTTACAATTTTTGGCCAAACTGGACACTAAAATTTTTATTTTTAACTAAATCTTCACATTTTAGCACCTATAGCGGCTAAACCATGAGGAATTTGAAGATGATGCAAACTAGAGTCTCGTCACATTTTTTCTATAGATTCTAAAAATAGTTTTGTCAAATTTTTTGGAATTAGATTGCACTTCTTTTTCCATCTCCCACAAAAACTTGTTTTTTTCAGAAAACAACATTTTTAAAAAGTGACGCACACCGTATAACGAATAACTTTTTTTCCATGAAGGATAAAACTCCAATTCTTTCTAATTTACATTTGTGACTCTGATATCTAGTGATTCCACTTGATTAGATAGTTTTTTATTGAATATTTTTCTATAATCAAGTTTCAAAGTCAAACCAATGACAATTTAGACATAGCATGACTGTATAACGCGTAACTTTTTTTGTATATATCGAAATTCAATTTTTTTTTTTGGATCAAGGACTTCAATATCTATTGCACTCACATTTTTCAATTTTTTTTGATAATTTTCTATTTTTTCACATTTGTAGAACAAAGACCTTCATTTTCAATGAAAAACCTATGTTTAATAAAACTAAAAAAACAAATACATAATAAAACCAAAACATATTAAAATTATATTCGTTGGATAGCTTGTTATGAAGACTACCTGATTCCAGTTGGGTTTGTAAAGATTCCCCCATTTTCATCCTCAACCTGAGCTTCAAAGCGTAAAAATTTAGGTATTTTGTATGAACAGAGTCAAAAATTAGGGAAAAGGTGGGTTCGCTAGAACCAGGAGGGTTCTAGCGAACCCCTAGGGGTTCTAGCAAACTAGGGTTCATTCAAACCCCCTTCAATATGCATTTTTCCTTTTATTTTTTGGGCTGGAAATGTGGGCCCAGTAATTAATGGGTTCACTCTAACCCCTTTATGGTTCGGTCAAACTTGTAGGTTCATGCGAACCCCTAAAACCAATATTTTTTCCATGGGGTCATTTTTTCTCAATTTTCCTTCCTCCATCAAATTGTAAACCACTATTGTGGCTTCACCAAATGTAATTTAAAATTTACTAATCTTCCTCATACCACTATCAAAATAATGAAGCTATCAATTACAAAAGACACACCATGCTCCATTTCCATATGAAGATTAGGAGGTGTCTCCACCCGCATCATCTATTTAAATAAAACAACATTATTCAATTACAAAAACTAGAACAGTGATGTAGGTCATGGCTTATAATGTATGTGATAGTCAACAAAATCTTGAGAACTTTGGTAGACATGTATGAAAAATGTGGTAGCATAGACAAGGCAATGAACTATTTGAAAAAAAATTGAGTGTACTTTGATAAAATGCTTTGGTAGAAATGTATGGAAAATGTGGTAGCATAGACAAGATAGTGAGTTGTTTGAAAAAATGCCTCAAAGAAATGTGGTCTCATGGTGATGGACATCACCATGAGACCACATTTCTTTGAGGTATTTTTTCAAACAGGCCATTGCCTTGTCTATGCAATTGCTTACTATTATGCTTTGATAGATTTTTCCCAAGCATCTATAGTTTCTTTGAAATCGCTTGTTTTAGGATTTTAGCCATAGCAACAAGGAAGTGAACTGTTGATAAAATTCCTTGGTAGAAATGTATGGAAAATGTTGTAGCATAGACAAGGTAGTGAGCTATTTGAAAAAATTCTTCAAAGAAATGTGGTCTCATGGTGATGGACATTACCATGAGACCACATTTCTTTGAGGAATTTTTTCAAACAACTCATTTCCTTGTCTATCATATTGCTTACTATTATGCTTTGATGGATTTTTTACAAGCATCCATAGTTTGTTCGAAAGCACCTATTTTAGGCTTTAGCCATAGCAACAAGGAAGTGAACTATTTGATAAAATGCTTTGGTATAGATGTATGGAAAATGTGGTAGCATAGACAAGGTAGTGATCTGTTTGAAAAAATCATCAAAGAAAGGTGGTCTCATGGTGAGACCACCTTTCTTTGAGGATTTTTTCCAAACATCTCACTACCTTTTCTATGCTATTACTTACTATTATTATTTGATAGATTCTTTCCAAGCATCCACAGTTTGTTCAAAAGCACCTGTTTTTAGTTTTAGCCATAGCAGCAAGGAAATGAGTTGTTTGATAAAATGCTTTGGTAGACATGTTTGGAAAATCTTGTACCATAGACAAGGCAATGAGTTGTTTGAAAAAATACCTCAAAGAAATAGTATGATTGCATGGTCTTCTTTCTCCTTGATAGTCTCATTATGCATTTGGTGGACTTGATATTTCACCTTGGGTATGATATGTATAGTTATTTGTATAAATATTTTCTTTATAGGGTTCATTATCTTGTTGATCAAAAAGGATAGTGTAATTGTTGTCATTAGAGAAGGGTTTCTTTTTTTACTAGGGAACTCATCAAAGTAAGAGTGAAGCATGATTATGAATATGGATTAAGATGAACAATGCAATGATAGAGATTGTAGATAAAGGTTTTTTGTCGGATAGCTCAATGGATATTCCAATTTATATGGTGGATTTATTGGTCTTGGTAGATAATGGTTTGTATTTAAACTTTATGGGAATGTTGATGTCATGGCATGGTAACATATGGGAATGGAACGGACCACTTTGTGGAGGCGGTTGTTGCCTATCATGGTTTGAAAATGGCCCATTTAAAAAGTTACAAGAAGGTGTGGCTAGACGGGGATTCTCTAATTATAATTAAGAATTTGAAGAAATGTTTTGTGCCCTCATGGAGTATTGAAGCCATCATCTTAGATTCTATTGATATCCTTAATTATTTTGAAGAATTATATATATCTCATATATTTCAAGAAGGAAATGAACTTGTCAATAGCTTAATCTTGGTGTAAGGGGTCCTAGGGAATGGGAGGGGAACGAAACTCTTCCCATAGAGGCAATTGTGTGTATAAATCATGATGTTCAAAATTGCTAGCTTGGATGAAGATCTTTTATTGGTTGGGGCTTGCATGGCAATGTTCATGTGACATGTAATTATAAGGGGTGATGGCGAGCTAAATTGTAATCAAGTTGATGGTACTTTGCTTGAAGTCTGTAAGGGGAGGCATCCAAAAATCATTACTAACCTCTACCATATTTCTGTTGCCACATGGATTGTGGGCACTTATCTCTCCTTCTCAAGATTTCTTCTCATAGTTTGCAAGGTTCTCAAGCTTTTGTCTTCTGCAAATTTTGGGGCTATTGGTGGAAATAGGAACTATTCAGAGCCCTTTTCCTATGAATCTGTGAAGAAAAAGAAGGAGGTTTGTTGTATTCTGGAGAAAGGTGGGTTAACACCTTATTTGGAAAGATTGCATGGAAACAGCCTACAGGCGATTGCATTGTTTGCTAAAGCTTGAAATAATAGGTTATTGAAATTGGGGGGTATAGATTTTGATGTGAATGAAGATTTCATTTCTAATATTACTGGGATTTTGATGGAAGGTAAGAAGTTATACAGGGACAAGAAGGAGTCAAAGGCTGCAATGGAGGGTTTTTTCAAGGATAATTAAGCTCAAGATCTTAAGTCAGCTAAGAGTGGAGGGCACCAGAGGAACTCTCTCAAAGCGTTTTGTGGGATGTGACCGAGGAGATAATGAGATATATAACCCTCAAGGGTCATTTCTCTATGGTAAATGCATATCACTTTTTTCTCCTTAATCACTTTTGCCACAAAAATTAAATTTCATTTCCTTTTTTATCTTCTGGCATCTTTAGAATTTGGGTTGAAGGATCACAAAAGGAATCCCAAAAACCTTTTTTTGCATGTGAGGCTCATCCTATTAATCACTAATTATGCTAAATCCTTTGAGGCTATCAAACCGCTTGCTAACCCTAAGGGTAACCAAATTAAACTGGTTGAGGAGTATGATACGGTTTTTGAAGAAGAGTTGGGTAGCAAGAAAGGGAAAAAGAGGAAATTGGTTCTAGAGGAGGAGTCTGAAATTGAGGATGACGTTGATTATTGTTGTGTGGTCTCACAACACACCCTAAGACTAAAAAGTCTTGGGGAATCAAGTGAAAATATAACTTCTATGGTAGGAGCTGACAAATTGGAAGATCACCAGAAATGAAAAGGAAGAAAGAGAAATCTTTGATTAAAAGAAAGTACTTCATATGGTAAGTGTTTCGTACACGAGGTACCAGGTACCAAAAAAATAGAAAAGGAAAAAGGTAATGTAAAGTTCAAGCGAATGGCTTTGGCCCGGTAAGTTGGAGTCTGATAAGTTGGAGTTCTGGTATAACCGAGGTCTAGGAAAGTAAGTGGTTGAAGTTGAATACAGGGTATTAGGTACCGGGTTGAAACATGAAGAGAAATGTTAATTTTTTTTAATTTGTATAGTGATCCTAGTGATTCAGTATATATGCAATGATTTATGATACTTTTTTTTGGAGCGATTTTTATAGAATATTATACTAACATTTGAATAATGGTTTTATTTATATAAGATATGGTGGCATATTTGTTTAAAAGAGGATTTAATATTTCAAATTTTGTGATTGTTGGAAATATCGATTGTGATGCAAATTTTGGGTATGGATGGTTAGGAAAATTATGCTGGTGAACAAATTTTACATTTTTACCAGGCTTGATGATGCACTCAAGGGACTCATGCTAGAATAGAGTTTGCTGCAAGGATATGCTTGTTATTGGGATATCGAGATGCTGGAGTTCAAGCATGTAGTAACAAAGTGTATCTATTCTAGGGGTAATTTATTCTTGGAATGTTCAAATCAGGAAGCCTGAGATATAGGAGTTCGACTTCCACCTGATCACTTTGTTATAATGGAAGGCTCCTGTATATCTTTGTTTAGGTAAATTTGTTCGATTTCAAAAGGAATCCTGACAAAGATGAAAAAGTAGAACCCGAAGAGCTTCAATGAGTAATTGGAGTTGACTTCCATTGACTTCAATTGTAATTCTCCTATTGGTCACAATATTTCACGTGCCTTGATGAGATTGGTCCCTTAGATTCCCTCTCATGTAGATGTCTTATCCTATTTGAGCCTTGTGTTCTATAAAAGGCCAAAGGATGCTTAATTTTATTTTATGTTCAAAATTTGTGGATGTCGAAGGAGCAAAAACTTCTTTTAAGTTTTGTTCTTTTTCCTATTTTTTGAACCATTCCGACGTAAAAATTTGTATGCATGTAGACATTAATTGATATCAGAGCTTTATGGATAGCTACCTATCTAAGTATCTTTTGTAGTTGGTTTTGTAATTTCGGCTAAACAAGATTGTATGTTGCGCTATTTAAAGGTGCATACAGAACCTATTCGATGTCCATAAATGAAACCCCCTCTTTAAAATCTTGCATTGTTTTATACGTAGCTATGAAGCAATCTGGTGAAATATAAAGTGGTTTTCTCTATTTTGATTAATTCTTTAGGGAATCCATGGAGAATAACCATGAGAAACTTTTATTTTTTAGTATTTTTATGTTTTACTTTAGATTAGATGTTTAATATTTTAAAAAATGTTCCAAAAATTTAAGTGAATGGAAAGAGTTTTGTTGAAAATATTTTATTTTCCATGAAATTATTGAATACTTAATGCTAAATCTACTTAAGTGGTAGCAACGAAATTGGTGATCTTCGAAATCCAATGTCAAATCTATTGCTTTCATGAATTCCAAGTTTATCTTTTCAAATTGGAAAGCTGATCTAAAATGTTCAAAGAAATGATGCAGAAATATGTATATATATGTGTATGTGTATATGTGGGTGGCCCCTTAAAGGAAATAACAAAAATTGTCACATCATTACCCGAGAGCGACCCTAGTGCAACCATGACCTGGTTATCGAAGACTTGGGATTAAACGAAAGTCAATCTTTTCTTTGTAAATGTAGAATTCTCTCTTAGGTTGTCTTTGTTTCATATCTTTCAAGAAGGATAGGCTCTTCGCGGTCTTGTTTGTGGAGATTTTATTCGATCCGTTTACTCCAAGTAAAACCGTTGTCAATAGGAACTAACGCTAGAAGGAGGGCACCTAACACTCTAGCGGTCACATGGAGATATGCATATGATTTTCTTTTTTTCTGTTTTCTTTGATATTTTTAGGTTTTATCTTTTGGAAGTGGATTTGTGTTTTGAAATGTCCTTCCTAAATTTGGCAAGAAGCTTGTAAGCATACAACAAACTTAACACAAGCTAGTTTTCACAATGGAAATTGGAAAAATTTGTAAAATATTTAACTAGAAACTGCATCCTTTGAGTTTGTTTAATTTTGGAAGAGTCACCGAGTGTAGAATTCATGATACAACTGATCACTGTGAAATTCAGTGCAATTTTTTTTTAACTAGGGTAAGTTTAGCCATAAGTGGAGCAATTCCATTAATGGAAGAAGTTTTAACTACTAAAAGAAAAATATTTTTCACGAGAGAAATTTCCTACCCTAGTGGGGTTGGAAATATTAAAAAAATAACCAATGAACTAAAACAGTTACGAAATTGTGATTATTTTACAGAAAATCCTAACGTCCTACAAGGGAATAAGCAAGAATGTCGAGATTTGGAGATATTTCATCATAAATGAGGAGAAGATATGGATGAATCATCATTCCCTTTGTATGTGGAAAACATAGATAGTGAGACAAAGCAGAAAAATCGAGCAGGAAATGCATGTATTGTGCTTCAAGCTGAAAATTCATTAGCTATAAAAAGACATTTTCCTGATTTTATACAAGATACAAAATATCAAGTTTTTAATTTTTCTCTTTTTGATAATGATATAAATAGTGATCTATCTTAGTCTAACACAATGCAAAGCAAAGAAAAGGCCAAAGATATGAAGGTTTTTAGAAGAGAAGGAAATAAAGAAATGAACACAATCGTTCATGGAAATGGACCAGGGTTGGAAGAAGGTACAATATTGTTGTACCAGATGGAATGTGTACAAATAGTCTCTAATGAGATCATTTTCATACATTTAACCTAGATTTTTGGTAAGTACACCTTCGAATTTATGACGTTTAAATATAGGAAACTTAAGATTTTTAATTATTACAGTAGGATATTGAAGATGTTGATAAGGGAATTTAAAGATAAACCTGATGTAATTTGTACTAAAACTGTAGAAGAAATAGCTATAGAAATTGAAATAAATTTCTTAGTTAGAGTTAGTATGTTGTGATATTAGAGTTAGGGTAGTTAGGGTTAGGTTAGTATAGTGTTAGCTTAGTTGTTTTTTAGGGTTTCATTTTTTCTTTTTCTTTTTCTTTTCTTTTCCTTGCTCAGCTTCTACATTAGAAAATTATGCTTAAATGTATCTTAAACATGAGAGTGAAATTGAAACAATTTGCAAAACTAAACTAAAAAATGAAATAATAAAGCCATAAATAGTGAAACGCACTTTTAAGAAAGATAATCACAAAAAGAATATATATGTGTGTGTATGTGTGTCATGTATATACATCAGATGTCAAAATCCTTGATGAAAATAAAAAAAAGAGGATTCAAAAGAAAGGTTAGAAAAGTTGTTGATGGTAGTAGTTATCTACTTGATCTGGGACACCTCTTCTATCAAGGCCAAATACCCTATGTAGGCGAGTTCCCGGTGAATTTCAAAATCTTAGATATGGATATCAGTAAGAAAAGGCCAAAGTGGAACCGATTCCCCGTGATTTAGAAACTGAGGAATATCATCCATGGAGGGAATCCCAATGGTTGGGTGTGTAATAGCTAGAATGGTGTCCAAATTCTCCAAGAAGGTTTAACTATTAGGTTGGTAGCAGAACAAATGTCTTCAATAGGTAACCCAATGTCTAGAAGTGAAGCTACAAAATCAGAAGCTATGTCAGAATAAAAATGGAAGTAGCGATTGGACGCACCATATCTTTCCCCAAGGATCAAGCATAAATTTGGCACAATGAACCTAAGAGTCCTAACATTAATAAAAACCTTTTAAAACCTTTGTGGTGTGATGCTCCCCAAGAAAATGTTATATCTACATGAACATCCCAAGCAAATAGGAGTATCCATGGTTAAGAAGAAAAATTCAAAGCACAGAACAGAGTGGAATTATAGAAAACATAAAAAAGAGAAAGAAAAGAAAGTGTGGAGAATTTGAGAAGAAATGCATGAATTTATAGAAAGTTGTGAACAATGTAGTAGTACATAGTTGCCTAGATTTTTTTTTTTGAAATCATATGTGCAAGGTGGCAACTGATTAATAATCTTCAAAATTAAAAATTAAATCAAATAAATTATTTGCACATGTTTGGTGAAATCGCTTCGGAATTGAGCAGTATAGAGATTGTGAATCAAGCAAGTTGGAGATTTATAATTAATAGGGGCCATTTCCAATTGTTTTAAAAAAGGTTGTAATGATTATTGAGGTGTTAAGAGTGCAAATTATATATGAGAATGAGGTTGCAAAGATGTTACACATCATCACGTGAAGAAGTAGAGAGGTAATACGTGTTGAACAAGGCATTCGAATTTAATACAAAATAGTGATTATTTTTCAAGGTAATCATGACATTTTGATCCATTAATGTAGTGTAGCATCGTCAAGTTGAGATAGTTAGCAAAAGTTTTAGAAGTTGCCATAAATTTAATCGAAAGGGTGGTAACTAATGTTTCTAAATTTAGATTTAAATTTGGTGATTAAGTTGTCTATTGCTAAATTTTAATTTATGCATATCTTTTAACATATAGTAGGCTAGAGTTAGTTAGGATTTGGCATAATTGGTAAAATTTAGCTAGAAACACACAAAGTTTACAGGGAATCATTAAATGAGTTTTTGGGAAGTAATGAATTGATGAAAGGATTTACGTTGAATCAAAAATCAAAAAGTAACCTTCGCTACCACTATAATTCCCAACCTAATGGCGGTGCTTCAATGCTTGCAAGTTGATAAATGAGCTATTATGGCAATATCAAAAGTGAAAATGAGTTATCATTGCTATATTCTAAAATATAAAAAAAGTGATATCAACTCTTTAGGCTATCCAAATAACTCTACTGGGGCTATGGACGCCTGACTGGCAGTAGAGCTATGTTTGGGGGGAATTATGGAGATAACCTTGTTAGGGCTATGGACACTTGACTAACAGCAAGGCTCTATCCCTGGTTGGCTTTGGAGGATTACTATATTATGTAGTTAAATGTTAATGAACTAATTCTATTTACTAAGTTCTAAGAACTGGAATTAATCAAGAGCACACGTAGATGTTTCTGGTGGATTTTTACTTTTTATGCCCGAATCTAAGTAAAGGTGGAAAGTTATTGTTTTAAAATATGCATAAGTTCTAATTTACAATTGGTGATTTAATTTTAAGTTTAATTTTAAATTTGGTTTTATTGGTTGCAAGTTGTTGTGTGGTCTCACAACACACCTCAAGACTGAAAAGGCTTGGGGACCCAAGTGAAAAAAATAACTTCTATGGCAGGAGCTAAAAAATTGGAAGATCACTGGAAATGAAAAGGAAGAAAGAGAAGTCTTTGATTAAAAGAAATTACTTCATATGGTAAGTGTTTTGTACACTAGGTACCGAGTACTGGAAACACAGAAAAGGAAAAAGGTAATGTAAAGTTCAAGTGAATGGCTCCAGCCTGGTAAGTTGGAGTCTGATAAGTTGGAGTCCGATAAGTTGGAGTCCAGTAATTTGGAGTTCCCGTATAACTAAGGTCTGGGAAAGTAAGTGGGTGAAGCTGAATACCAGGTACCAAGTACTAGGTTGAAACGTGAAGAGAAATGTTAATTTTTTTTAATTTATATAGTGATCCCGATGATCCGGTATATATGCAAGGATTTATGATACGTTTTTTTTAGAAGTGAGTTTTATAGAATTTTGTACTAACATTTGAATAATAGTTTTATATATATGAGATATGGTGGCATATTTGGTTAAAAAGGGATTTAATATTTGGAATTTTGTGATTACAGGAGATATCGATTGTGATGCAAAGTTCTGGTATGGACGGTCAGGAAAATTATGTTGCCGAACAAATTTTACTTTATTACTAGGCTCAATGATTCACTCAAGGGACTCATGCTAGAACAAAGTTTCCTGCAAGGATGTGCCCGTTACTGAGATATCAGGATGTTGGAGTTCAAGCATGTAGTAATAAAGTGTATGTATTCTAGGGGTAATTTATTCCTGGAATGTTCAAATCGGGAAGCCTGAGATATAGGAGTTCGAATTCCACCTGGTCATTATGTTATAATGGAAGGCTCCTATATGTCTTTGTTTGGGTAAATTTGTTTTATTTTAGAAGGAATCCTGACAAAGATGAAAAAGTAGAACCCAAAGAGCTTCAACAAGTAATTGCAGTTGACTTCCATTGACTTCAATTGCAATTCTCCTATTGGTCACAATATTCCATGTGCCTTGATGAGATTGGTCCCTTAGATTCCCTCTCATGTAGATGTATTATCCTATCTAAGCCTCATGTTCTATAAAAGCCCAGAGGATGCTTAATTTTATTTTAAGTTCAAAATTTGTGGATGTCAGAGGAGAAAAAACTTCTTTTAAGTTTTGTTCTTTTTTCCTTTTTTTTAAACCATTCTAGCGTAAAAATTTGTATGCACGTAGACATTAATTGATATTAGAGCTTTATGGATAGCTACCTATCTAAGTATCTTTTTTAGTTGGTTTTTGTAAGTTTGGCTAAACAAGACTGTATGTTGCGTCGTTTAAGGGTGCATACAGAACCAGTTTGGTGTCCATAAATGAAACCCCCTCTTTAAAAGCTTGCACTATTTTATACATAGTTGTGAAGCAATCTAGTGAAATATAAAGTAGGTTGCTCTGTTTTGATTAATTATTTGGGGAATTCATGGAGAATAACTGGGAGAAACTTTTATTTTTTTAGTATTTTATGTTTTACTTTAGATTAGATGTTTAATATTTTTGAAAATGTTCCAAAAATATAAGTGAATGGAAATAGTTTTGTTGAAAACATTTTATTTTCCATGAAATTTTTGAATGCTTAATGTTAAATCTACTTAAGTGGTAGCAAAGAATCTAGCACTGATGATCTTTGAAATCCATTGTCAAATCTATTGCTTTCATGAATTCCAAGTTTATCTTTTCAAATTTTAAAGTTGATCTAAAATGTTTAAAGAAATGATACAAAAATATGTATATATATGTGTATGTGTATGTGTATGTGTGGATGACCCCTTAAAGGAAATAACTGTAATTGTCACATCATTACCCAAGGGCTACCCTAGTGCAACCATGACCTAGTTATCGAAGACTTGGGATTAAACATAAGTCAATATTTTCTTTGTAAATGCAGAGTTCTCTCTTAGGTTGTCTTTATTACATATCTTTGAAGAAGGATAGGCTCTTTGCGGTCTTGTCTGTGGAGATTGTATTCGAGTTTTTTACTGTGAGTAAAACTGTTGTCAACAATTATGTCCCGGACTCCCAAGATTCCTTGGATCTTCCCTCACAGCCTTTAGAAGTGGAAATGTATGGTAAATTGGAGTTGGGTCCTAATATGAAGCTATATGAGACTGGTAGCAAGCAAAAAGTTGATGATAAGCCGATTAATGTGGAAGCCTCTGCTACTAGTCGGAAGGAGAAA
Organism: Sequoia sempervirens; assembly: GCA_007258455.2. Taxonomy (NCBI): domain Eukaryota; kingdom Viridiplantae; phylum Streptophyta; class Pinopsida; order Cupressales; family Cupressaceae; genus Sequoia; species Sequoia sempervirens. The sequence continues at coordinate 147,484,027 of VDFB02252616.1, forward strand.
GTTGAAAAGGGGTCCCCTCCATCCCCTATTGTGCAGAATAAGAGAAAGAAGGACCAAGAGGTTGGGAGTAACAAGAAGTTGGTTGTTAGGTCTGTGAGCCAGTTGCTGGAAATGCAAGTGGACTCTCCCTTGAAGGATGTTGGCAAGGAGATTGTTGTGGAATCCTTGGGTGTGGACGTAGTGATGCTAAATAGAAGAAGGTCTAATACTGAGTTTATTGTTGTTTTGGTGTGCAAGATTCAAATGTTGATTCCTAGTGGTAAACATAAGAAAATTTGTTTTAGTTAGGATAAAATTAGCTCTTCTGATTAGGATACTGCTTTGAGTAAGGATGTGTTTAATTTTTATCATGAGGATATCTCTGATGTTTTGGGGTCGGCTAAGGAGAGTTTTATCTCTTTGTTTAAATTGTTCAAGTGGGTGTTTCATGAACTTAATATGACAAATGTTTAGGTTCATGGGCTTGTGAGTAAGGTGGGTGAGTCATCGGCTCAGAGTCAAATTGACGAGTTGTTTGAATCTTTAAAAACTATTGTTGAGAAAACCCTAAACATGAAGTGGATGTTAGAGCTCAGAATTTTGACCCTCGACCAAATGGAAAGGCTTAGGCCTAACTTGGAGAGGGGTGGGGAAAGTAATAAATCTGTCAAACTTGAATCTATTGGTATTTCCCCCCTATGGTTATGGCCAAGAAGAGCAAGGAGATGGTTTCTGGTGGGGTTGTTGATGTTGCTGGTAGGCCTGTGGAGGAAGATGTGACTATTGATAAGGATGGTGATGGGCAGAATGTTTTGATTAGTGAGGTAAATTTGGGTGGTCCTGGTGCACGTACGTGTAATAAGACCAAGATGCAAGGTGATACTCCTCCTAAGGAAACGTCTAAAGTGATGGATGACCTTTAGAAGAATGGGACGAGTGACATGGAGGCTACTACTACCCTGAGAATATGTAGTGCTACTTTTTTGTTCCTATTTTTTGGATGATGACACACTTATGGTGTTTTATTTTTTGGTTGTTGTGTGGTTATTGTTATTATCTTTTGATACAGTTGTTCATTTTCTTGTAAAGGGTTTCAGGGCCCCTTCAAAACTTGATTTACCTTTAATCAAAAACATATGGGAATGTTTTTGAGAAAGTTCTTGACACATATATTTTCTTGGAAGATATGAGGCCACATTTCTTTGAGACATTTTTTCAAATAGTTGACTATCTTGTCTATGCTATAACTTACTATTATACTTTGATAGATTTTTTCCTAGCATCCATAGCATAGACAATGCAGTGAACTGTTTAAAAAAATGCCTCAATAAAATGTGGTCTCATGGAATTCCATGACATGAAAATGCAATTGGCAGCTGCTCCTAGTTATTAGTTATGCAATGTGAAGTAATTGCATAACTACTTATGTTGACTTTAAAAAAATTATATTGTAATTGAAATTTTGTCATCTATCAACATCTAGTTATTAGTTATGTAATGTGATGTAATTCTTTGAGTTTGAAAGATGTGCAATGAAATGTAATCAATGATATGATTATAAACTACTAAAATTTATTAAGTTCAATTCATTAGTTAAACTCTTTATTTTATTACATGAGTCAAGCTTCAAAGTCCACCTCCATTGGGAGGTGTTGTCATGAAATCTCCAAGATTAACCTATTCAACATCCAAAATCAGATATTAGAATACCATTCATATCACAATGCTATTCACTTGAATATTTATAATTATTTACTAGTTACATACCTCCATAGTACATATCGTCATGTAATAGGGAGGTGAAAGACCGTTGAAAACTGAATGAATGCTATGACCCTAAAATTTCATTATAAACATTAAGCTAATTTAGTTAATCTTGTATTTCAAAAATTAAATTTAATAATTTAAATTCAATGAACTTGCTAACATTTACCTAACTATCAAGGCCAAAATCCTCATTAAGGAAGGCATCTTTCATTTCCAACTGCTCAGTTGTAGATATAGACTACACACCTGCATCCTAACTATGTGTGGAGTCATAACCATAGGGTGACCCACAAGCCTAAAAAATATGGGGTGGAACCCTACTCCCTGAAGACTCCCTTAACTCATGTTGTTTTATAGGACTAAGGTATGTGCATGATCATCATGGAAAAAATAGGCCATTAAGTGGCAAAAAATTCAGAAAAATCAGAGTTAGGCAACTTGACGTAAAAATTTTAAATAAGTTATCTATATTATTTCAAAAATATGTAACAACAGAATTTGTATCAAATTGAATGTAGTTTCTAAACTACTAGGTTTGTTTAAAAAAAATCTATTTGTTGAAAATTTGAAATTTCAATGCAGTGGTCCTTAAATTTCATGGAAAAAATAAGAAGTAGGTGTTTGTTTGACCACCCTAACCACAATAAAATGATAATATTTTTTTATAAGATTTTAAATATAAGTAAAGGACTCATGCCCCGATGTGATGCATATTTTTTTGTAATTTTTTTCCAAATAAATAATTAATTATGGATTTTTTATTACAACTTTTTTAAAAAACATAAAAACTTGTATGTCTGACCACCTTAACTTGGTCAAAACTTCATGAAATTCATTTTTTCTTTTTTTAATCCTATAGTATACGAAGCATAGAATGTGACACATATTTTGGATTCAAAAAATGTGATATCGTTTGAAAGCTATAGTTGTTTTTCAATCAGCCTATCAATTAGGACTTTAGTCATAAATTGAATAGAAAATGAATAATAATCACTTATTAAATTCAAAGTAAAACATAATTTATATCGGTGGAATGCTGAGAATATCTTTTAAAAACCCTTTTCGTTTCATCAATTTTGGGTAAAAAAATAGTCGTCAGCCACATACCCATCATATTGCAACTTTTTGGCCCATCATGATCCTACACATACCCACTAGCATGCTCTATGATGCTCTACTTTAAGGAATTAATGGATTGTAGTGTCTTGACTGCAACACTCTCCTTCACAATGGAAGGGATAGCCATGTTCTCATAGGCTAGTCTAGCAAGTTCTCATCTTGCTAGCCACAATGGGTCAAGACATGCCCCTGCTCTATCATGTGTAGAGCCCCTACCTCTACCCTGGAAGTCCTACATATCAAAATAGTTTGTTATTAAGGACAAGCTCATAGTGGAGTCTCCTCAAAAAATATTGCGGGACCTCATTATTGTTGCATGGAGGATGGTCAAAAACCATCCACCACCTCTACCAAGAATGGTTATGTATCCCTTGGTGGTTACACCAATGGATAGGGAACCTTTTGCTTAAAGGGTGTAGAGTTTGATTGGTTCATGGGTTTGTGAAAAGGGAACACAAGTCAAATTTAGTAATTTTTTCATCTTTGACTTGTTTATAAGATAATTTATTTGCATAGAATTTTCCAAACTCTCTCCTCTTATCTAACCAAGTATTTATTTTCTTGCTAATTGAGTCTACATTTGAAAACATAAGTTCAAGAGATTCAGCAAGTGTGGCTCTATGCGAGGTTGAACTTGCAGGAACTTTGAAACTTACAATTGTGTCAATTTTCCCAATTAAATTTTCTTGTGTTCCAAGGGCATATTGATGAATTATTGGAGGTGTTTTTTGGGGTTGTTGTTCATCAAGTACTTGGTTTTGAGGTGATTCAGGATTTCAATGAGAAGGAGGTTCATTATCAATTCCTATAAATTAAATAAATTTACATAAAAAAAATATTAAATCTACCTTTTTATTAACAAATTCACACAAAACAAATAAATCAAAACTTACTTCTTCAACTTGCTTGACATCGTGGTAGAATTTTGGCAAAGATTCACCAATGATTTTGGTGAAGAAATTGGTCCCCAATAACGCGAGTGTAGTCTTGAGGTTTTGTAGGCCATGAGTTTGAAGGAACTTGATAAAAATAAGAATGATGAATTTTATTTTATTTTTGTTTATATCAGTTAAAATGTGCTCACATTATGGCCTTGGTGTGGTCGATCCTAAGGCTCAATCATGCCAAGCCATAATACAAGTGCATTATAACGTGAGTGCATATTATGCACTCGCATTATGGCCTTTTTAAAAATTCAAAGATGGATGGCCACTTTTTGGCCCCCTTCTTCCTACACCCTCCTGTCATATGACTGTGACACTGCCATAATCTTATGTTCACATATTCTCTCACCTTAATTATATAAGCAAGGCCTCATATGTATATTATGTAGTATCATTGATCCATTTGATCATTGTATTATTATTTGCATCCATACTCAAACAATCTATTCTCTTGCTACTCTCTCAAGTGGAAGGTTGTTTTTTCTTTCACAAGTGATCCTGGGAGCTTGATTCCTTGTGTGACTTTTAAATGTTGGAAATACTTCCTCTACTTCAATCAATATTTCATATCTTTGGCTCTAGTTTAAGTAAAATTTCCACAAAGGTACATTTTTGCATAGAGCATATTGGTAACCATTTTTTTTGAAATAAAACAGATTCCCAAAATGCAATTACTTGGTTGGATGTATCTAATTTCTTCATATAGATTTTTGGTTTGTTGTGAAGCTTGGTTGAACATGGTTGTCTTTCAATTTAGATTTTTTATTCTCATTTGAAAATTTTTTAATAGTGATTTACATTATAAAATGATTGGTTATTTTTCATTACTTCTAGTAGAAAAAATGAAAAAAAAATATCTTCATTTCCTTTTCCAGCTACATCTACCACAAATTAAGCCTACAATATCTAGCATCTACATAATTCCCTACATGTGTAAATGATCTCAAGAAGAATTAATTTGTGAATTTTTAATAGTCTTACATTGTGGATTGCATGGTTAATAGGGAAAACATTCACTAAAACCATGGCAAGTGACTTACCTCGAAATTATACACAAATTATGTTGTGTTGTCAATGATGTTGATGAGAAAAAATAGGAAAATTTTGCAAGAAAAATATTAAGAAACCAAACCAAAGAAGTTTTTTTTTAAATGAGACAAACCAAAACTAATCTCCCTACAATTTATGCTTCAAACTATTCAAAATAAATTAAAATTATAAAAATATTAGGCTTTTAGATCTCCTAAATTCTTGTGCTTGAAACAAAAAATTTGTAGGATTTTTATTGAAAATATTAGTTGTGAGCTAAAATTTGTTTTCAAGTGTTTGGAAAGGAATGTTTCAACCACTTAAATGTTTTTTTTTCATGCAAAATAATATTTTGAGTGAAAATTGTTACCAAATTTAGTTATTTATTAAAAATAAATATTAAATTTTATTTGTGCATATCTAAATGTATAGATTTAGATGACATTAGAAATGACATTCAAGGAGACAAACTAATTTTAAAGTCAACAATGGAATTCAAAATTCATTTTTATGTTAATTTATTCTACCACCTCATGTCATTCAAGGCATTCATAGAGTTGAAATTTGATTCAAAAAATTAATGTATTGAACATTTAATTAAGAAAAATGTTAAATAATAATTAATTTTTTGCACCAACTGTTCTAACATGAATCAATAGAAAGAAAGATAAAATGAAAATTTTAAAATTAATAAATAAGAAAATTAATTATAGACTATGTGGACACTGGAAATGGATGCTTCACTTTCTTGTTAAAAAAAGGGATCTGATATCACAATGTTCACACTCAAGGACACGTTGGAGATCTTCCACCAAAGAAGGATGTAAAAGATATGACAAAAAGATATCCTAGGATAGGTTTTGGGATCAGAAAAGGTTGAATGAGGGGTTCACCACCAAGTGCAAACCTAGAAAACATGAAATGTTTGAAAACACAATGTGATATGCAAACATATGCTAAATGACCTAGAAATGATCATGAAACAAAACAAAAAATTGTAAAACTGAAATTTACACCTGGAAACTGACTGAGGATGAAATGGAGACTAGAAATGCTACTAATCCTAAAATTTTGACCTACTAGGACTCATTCGTCATTCTGGGCAAATCAATCCCAAATCTAGAAAACAACATTGGAGCCTGTTTCAACCAAATGGGTATCTAAACCCATAAAAATCTCTAAAAAATAGTACAATGGGACTCATTTTCCACTAATGACGAATGATTCCACTTTGAATTTTCTAAAAACTCGAAAGTGGAATCCGAAGCTCTCAGTTTTCTCTTTTTGTTCCTCCAGGCATCTGGATCCAAAGCCCTAATTTTTGGCACTATAAGTGACTTTTTGTGTAGATTTTGATGAAAAAATTAGAATATGACTTCAACATGTTTGCAACCTATTCTTCAATCATCGACAATCCTTCAAAGTACCTAGATCTACAATCACACAAAGAAAGAGAGAGAAAATGTTAATTGTTAGGGAATGGGGGTTTGCCTTGGTCAAACCCTGTTTAGGTAATTAAACCAAATGATGAAATAAGATTAATCATGAACATGAAATAATGGAATTAGAATCTTTCCATGATGATATATCTTGAGTTTTTGCAACAATGGATGAAGAATTTTCCCTTGAATGCCCTAGAAATAATCTTGAAAGCTATCTTGATGACCTTGTGAAGACTTGACATGCCTAGGATGCTTGGGTGATTGATTGACTAATTGATTGAATGATTGGGTGTGAAATGAGTAGAAAAACCTTGTATTTATACATAATTATGCCTTAATTCCCAAAATAACATCATCGGCCAACCTTAGATCTTAGAAAATAAAAAACCCTCCAGAATTTAGAATTCATTTTGATTTTTGAGCCAAAGGGGATTCATTCACCCCTAATGGAAAATGTGTTCCACTCAAGGAATTTTAAGTGGGTGTTGTAAATTAGATATTTTAAATTATTTTTATCAGGTTTATTCTCAAAAATACTTTGAAGTAAGGCTTGTAGATGTAAAATGGGGCCAATTAAAGGATAAGAAAGGTCCAATTATTAATGGCAAGCCTAGAAAAGCATGAAATTTTGTTATAAAAATTTACAACAGTTTGAAATAAGGCTTGGTAAATGATAAAAATAGGTTATTTAAATGAAATATATTAATAAGATCCTAGAAAAGTGTGAGAGTGTGTTACAACACTTCACAACACTTTTGCAAGGCATCATAAAATTCTTATTAATTCACAAGGGCCCAATACCTAATATGAATGTGTTATTCACATTACAACATTAAATCAAAGAAAAGTTAAGCCAAAATCACAAGGAGGGACTAAACAAGAAGAAAAAGTGGAAGGGTTACCTTTTCGGTGTCCAAATTTAGCCCCCACTTTAGTGAGAGGATGAACTTGCTTCAAACTCACACTAAAGTAGTCAAACATGCACACCAAGAGGGATCTGAATGTACCTATGCTAGCAAGATGAGATAACAACAATCAAGAGGGGTGATCAAGCCCCTAGGGTCAAGATCCCATAGTAAACCAAACATAAGCACAAAGGAACACACATGAAAGGGAGAAAAAATAAAGAAAGAGAAAGGAGAGAATCAGATCAAGCTTTGATCGTTTATCCATCCCGATGTGGATCAAATCTAGGTTGTTTGTCTAGAAAAATGCATACTCACTTTGAGGCAACGAAACTCATGACTTTTCACTAGGTGAGAAGCCCTAAAAGGGTGTGAAACATAAGCCCATGGTTGGTATGCACTCACACACACATAGGTGGCTATGGGGAAAGTCATGCCTTGGAATGGGCTTCATTCTCAACCATACCAAAGTTATACCTCCTAATAACTTTGATAAGGTGCCACACGAAAATGATCTTCGATCTCCATGAGGAAAGAAAAATTTTGTATGCTTGAATCTTATAGACATTGTAAATGAAAAATGGTGTAAGGAATGTTCAAAGGGATTATTCATAGTTCATGCAAGGTCTCATCTTAGGGAACATTGTGCCCAACATCCCAGAGAGGAAAAATACAAGGTTTCATCTTAGGGAACATTTAATGTTTCCAAGAGAGGACAAGTCAAAGAAATATCTCTTTTTGAGGAAATCAAGCTCAATATCACGAGGAAAAGGACGCATCACAAGAAGAAATAAATCATGCAATGAAACATGATGAGTGTCGATGTATGCCCCCACTTTAAAGCAGTTGTGAAAACCATTGTTTTGAGAAATTTCTTTAAAGTAGAAGAAGATATGAGAGCTTATTCAGAAATCCCTATGCAAAATTATATGTTTCTGATAAGCTACATCATGAATAAGGTAGTATGTCATATGTGATCCAACTTAAGGCATGTCATCCACATCCCAAGCTTTATTTTATATCTTCATGAAAGGTGATCAACTAGCCAAAAGAGACAATGACAAGTGACATACAAGGACAAGGCTAACTAACCCGTTCGTCCCACTTAGTGTAGGACAAAGGTTAGCCAGATAGGATGAAAGTACGTATCAGTTAGAGGAATGAAGTGCTTCAACACAAGGAAGAGTACCACACTCCTTGAGATGCTGAATTTTGTTGTTTAAAGTCTTATATGAAAATAGAGGTAAGGGAGATAACCCTCGATCTTTCTTGAAAGAGTATGATATGTTGATTTGCTTCATGTGTGAATTGTATCCATGTATTGGAGGGAGATTTTATCTGATACCATAACAATCATCCAAGTCAAATGAAGGGGGTTTATGCTTCTGAGAAAGATCAACTTCTTTACAAGAACACAAATCTGTTTTAATGTTATGTGTCGTCTCCCCATGATGGATGGGAGTTAGATAGCCCCTATCACTATCATAGGTTAATGTTGTTGATGTAGAACCAAGTTGAGTATATAAAACACAATGTTATTATGGTTTAGGTTGTGATATTTCACACTCTCCCCTAAATGAGGGAGTGAAACCCCAATCGTTACTAGAACTTGTGTCTGAAAATGAATCATTTGTATATGACTCTTTCGACCATGAGGGTGAGAGTTTAGAAATTTTATTAAAAAGAGGCATAGAATCCAATGACCCCCAATGATGATTAAAGAGTTTTATTGTAGGTGAAGGATTAGCATCAAATTGTATAAGTTCAAGTTTTTATATAGGAATGAAATTATTAGGGAAGTAGGAAATGTTATGATCATTTGATTCATAGCTTCTTTCATCTACGTCAACCATGTATATCTCATTATTGTACTCAAATTTCATTGTACAGTGGAGAGTAGATGGGAATCCTTTCATAGCATGAATCCATGGTCTCCCTAGGAGAATATTTTATGGAAGGGGTCATTGTATGATATGTATAAAGGTACAAAACACTATAGGTCTAACCTCAATAGGTAATGCGATCATCCCTAGTGGTTGCCTATTGGAATTGTCAAAGCCACGAATATGAACATCATGTTGATGGTGTTTTTATGCACTTCTCAACACAGGCAGTGCGTAGGTGCACTACCTCTCTTGAAAGACAATATTCCACAATCAGGTTGCAGAACACTATCCCAAGGTCTCTCAGATGTCAGGTCATGACAATGCTTAGATACCTCAGTAGTTTGATGTGATTTGCTGGAATCACAAGGCGGTCTTATGGATGGGTTATAAAGCATGGAAGTTGGATCTTGAAATGGAGTTCTTGAGATGGAAAGTTGTTATGCATTGGTTGTAGGTTCAAACAGTAGTCTTGGACTCCATTTTGTTGTTGAATTTGGCTTTACAATGTGCAATGAACCTTAGCATAGGTCAGTAATTAAAAAAAAGAAAAGAAGGCAAGGAAGAGGGAAAGTTCCTAAGTCTGCAACTAACTATGAATAGTGACAATGGAGTTCCTGCAATGGACAATTTCTCAAAACAATATCCCACTTAACTAGAGATTTCATAGTATCATGGAAATTGTGCTATCTTCTAAGGTCTGCAGATACTTTGTCCTTCATTCACCATGTACATGCATGAATCAAAGACAAATGTTTTGGAGCAGCTTTGAATTCAAGTCCAGGCTAACTTTACATAGCTATCTACCATCAGCAAACAACAAAAAGTATGGACAAAGAAATCATCAACATGGCAGGAATTTTCATAATCACCTAACAGAATTTCTAAAATCTATCCAAAGAAAGAAGATAGTTAACTAAAACAGCAGTAAAACCTAAGTCAAACATCTAACATTGGAGATTGAATCAAGTAACATGAGAGAAACTAAGAAAATACACCAAGTCAATGCCTTCTCTTTATAAATTTCTGCAGCATGTCTTTACAACAACTCAACTCTCTTTGCAAATGAGAGGAGAGCCCTATTTATAGTGCCCAAAAGATTCAATGAATGGCCAAGATTAATTCTTATTGTGTGGCCAAGATTCATTACAAAATAGGGTTTCACCTACCCCCCCAATATATCACAATTTAAAATTACATTTTGTCTCTTCCCTATTTCGTCTTTTTGCTGATGGAACTGTAGCTCTTTTGTCCTTTATTCAATTGTTGTTTCACTATAGCTACTCTTCAAAAAATTCTTCATCTTTGACAGGGTTGTCCTCCAGCCTCTTCGAAGTTGTGTATTCTATGAACTTGAGGACGACCGCCTGGAGTTTGTCTATTTCGATGATTTCACATCACAGCACCTGGTAGCTCCATTCCTTTGCATTATCCTCTAGCCTTTTCCAATCTTCATCATACTTTGAGCCTTTTTCTCTGAACAGCTCTGATTGATCGAAGGCGCGGGCAGCAAAACTCAGGAATTCTATTGTGATATCTCTAGCCATCCCATCCTTCATCTTCTTCTGGAAGTAGGGTTTTATCTTTTCTAGATCCATTTGCACAGTGGCCATATCATAGTCCGTCATCATCTTAAGGTATCGAGCACATTCTACCCAGATTTCTTTGATCCATTCAATGTCTGGATCTACCTTGCTCATGATTTGTTCTAGCCTCTCTTTTCAGTTGTCAAAGTCTCAGCGCCACACATCCATCAACCAGTGATCTTCTTTCTTAAATGCAAAATTCTTCTCCCACGTGGCTTCAGGAAGCTGAAGAATAGCTTCAATCCTTGGAAAGGTGGAGTCGTAGGTCACGGGGAAATCGGTGCAGAGCTTCCTTGTGCCCTCCAGAGACTACTTCAGGTCCAAGAACTTGTTGGTTGTTCACACAACCCAGCTAATTCCCATGTTTTTGACGTATGAGACTTGTAGAAACCAGTCCTCTGTGGTCTTCTCCAAGTTCTTTCTTCTTTCCATCTTGTCAATTTGTTCCTTGGAAAGCAGCTGAGGTGTGGCTATGGATGTAGTAGGCAGGTCATCTACTAAAGACCATTGTTGTATGTAATCTGTTAAGGCTGCAACTTGTGCCTTGAGCTCATCCTTTGAGATTTTATCTTGCTTTATCAGATGCACCATTGTAGCCACTGACTCCTCAAGGTGCTCAACTTTCTGCTCTCTGGTGGCAGTCCCTAAGTCAATGGTGGAGATGCTATAACTTACCCCAATTTGGCCAATTGTGGGCATTGCAATTTGTGCCACTCGAGAGCCGGAAGCATCCATTGTTACCCTGGATCAGACCTTGGGCTTCTTCTCCTTCTTCGTCATGATTTGGGCTTGAGCCAAGATGACCTCTAACCTTGCCCTTGGGTCCTTTAGCACAGGGGTTTTTCTTTTGAGCTGCTTCTCCAACCATTTGGGCACAATAGATTTCCCCTTGGGGGAATCATGGTCACCCTCGCCCCTTCCAGTCAAGGCCAAGATTTATGCTCCTTTTCCCTCTGGGGATGTTTCTTTCTCTTTGGCAGCATCTTCCTCCTCTTCATCGGAGTCATGGACAAATATGAGGTGTTTGATAGGCAGCCCGGTGGGTGGTTGCTAAATGGAACTTTCTTTTCTTATTGTTTCTCCTTCCTTCTTCTCCTCAGTACACTCAGCCTCGGGGCTTTTGACGACACGTGTTTCACCCTCAGTTAAATCCTTTTGCTGCTGTTCTTTTGGTGGCTGCCCCTCCTCATCATGGGGTGACCCCTCTGCCTCTGCCCCAATGTCCTTCAGCTATTGTGAAATTTCCTCCTCAAGGTCATCATCAAAGGTTTGAATGATTTACTTAGCACCTGAGCCATCTTCCTCGTCCCCACTCTCGGAAGAGCCCATTTCTTCATCCTCATAAGCCACCCTATCAATGGTTCGGTGTTCATACTCCGAGTGCTCATGGTACTCATCGGCCTCCTCCTCAACAGGATTCGAGACCTCCTACTCTCATTCCTCCCACTCCTTAGAGATTAGCATGGTGGCCTCCATAGTCGGTGGCCCTATCGGTGGTTGCGAAGGTTGAGCAGTAGCAAGGACTTGCGCAAGGGCTGTTTGGAGAGTCAGATCCATTAAGATCTTGGAGAGCTCTGAGGGAAGGTTCTACATGTGCCTTGAAAGAGCCTTAGGCATAGTGGTAGTGGGAATAGGTGTGGTTATTGTTGCCAGAGGGAGTGATGTGATTGGTGACATAGCAGCAGAGGAAGGGGGAGAAGTCATGGTGAAAGAGGAGTTAATAATTATCACAGACTCAGCCAGAGGTGAAGGGGCAAGATGGACAGAAATGTCCACTGCCGGTGGGGATGCAGCGACCATAGCCAGGGAGGTGGGTGGTGCAGCAGGAGGGGCAGAGAGAGCCAAGGGAGGTTGCAATTGACCCATACCCTCTGCTTCTTTCTCCTGGGTTGAAGGTTGTTCCGTAGTACTCCCTGCCTGCTTGAGCCTTTTGGGAGGTGAGCCTCCCGTTTCTTTCTTTGCATAGGCTTTGGGGTCTAAAGACTGCTGAGTTTTTGTTCCTTTTCTTTTCCTAGACCTGGTGACCGGAGGAGACTTGGAGGTCCTGCCAGTTGAAGTGGTGGTAGCAACATCCTCTGTGGCACTCGACTCACTTTTGAGCCCTTCATAAGTCAAGATTACTCCCTGTCGCTTTAAATGAGCCACCTGCCCATCGATCCACTCCTTGGTACAAGTTAAGATTGGCTGGGTTATGGTATCAAGGTCATCGACCTCCTGTTCATCCCAGTCGATTGATGGTATTGGCAGGTTGGCGATTGCAGGGTACCTGGGATGCATTATGGTGGACTCGTCCTCCTCGACTTGGTCCAGTACAGGGAATGGTTGCACCCTTCTTACGAACTGTACATTCATCCGCATGTAGTGCCTTGCACGCACTTCCTTATCATCCTATCAGTCGGCCCAGAAATCCTCAATGTGGTGGAGATGGGCATACGCCGGCCCCAGTGCTTTCCTGATGTGGCCATGCGGGTCCATCCGTGGGCGAGCAGTGTGTAGGTAGAAATGGTAATCCTTTAGTTCTTTCTCGGAGTTACTAGCACACTAGGAAGTTTGCAGTCGATACATGCCCTGGCCAAGGGTCATGGGATAGGAGATCCCCACTATGTGTTTGTTGCTGAAGATTTCCTGCAGGTGTTGGAGTTGCCAAGAAAGCTCCATGAGGATAATTTGATCGTTGGGGTATCTGGGCAGCCTATTTGGCCTTTCAGTGAAGCCTTGGGCATGGATGTACATAAACTTTGGATATTGGATGTAGAGAAAGGCATATTGTTTCAAAAGTCCTCTGGTACTGTGGGCGACCCTCCTCTTGAAGTCTCCAGCAATTAACCTGATAATGTGGCCAATGAAGGTGTCGTTTACTCTGCAGTAATCCCTTTTGAAGCTCTGGTACTGGAGCTATGGATATTTATCAAAGGGTTTAAGTCCTCGCTTTTGCTCCTAATCGAGTGCCACAAACAATCCACTGTATTGTCTCTGATCCACCAAGGAATAGACAAGGTAGGAATTCATATAGAATTTGGAGCTCTTTTTTATGTTGAAAAACTACTCGTGGAAGCAGTTGCTTATGATCGCTCCCTAGTAGAACGAAGCCTTTGTTGTGACGTCCTCGTTTCCACGGAGGATCTGCTCAATAAAGTATGCCATCCATTCCTGAAAGTAGGTGGCCACGGGGAGACCCATAATCCTGCTTAACATGGTTACCAAGTCGTGGTAATCTTTGTGGAAATCACTGCGAAAGAGTTCCTGAGGAACTTTCACAGTGCTGCCCCATCTTTCCTTGAGCCAATGTAGATTTATTGACTTCTTACAGCCACCTGAATTATCATCTCATGCCACCTGGCATTCTTCTAAGGTGGGGACCTCCATCTATTGGAATGTGGGAATATGGAAGGTCTTTGTGATCCCTTTAGGCGACATGTCAGTGAGAATATTTCCCTCTTTATCAATGGTTGTTCTTTTTTCGGTTTGATAAGCTTCCCAACAAGCCATGACCAACTCGGGGGCCACGAGGGATGGAGGGAATCTGGCAGCTTTAGCTATTCCACTTTGTCTTATCAATCTTGCATTCTTTGTCATTGGATTCACCCTGACCCTTTGCGTGAATTCATTAATATCCACCTGGCCAATGTTGGTGTCTGTGATCTCCTTCCAATCCGTGGTGACTTTTGAGTGGAGAGGCTCGCCTTGGAAATGGTACTTCATTTGGTCCTTGTCTTCCTTCCCTCGAGGGGTCATTCCTAATTTCTTCCCCTTGTCCCTTTCAGCGGATGCCCCTTAAGTTCCTGCACCTGATTCCATATATTCTACAAGCAAGGGCAAAGTCAACACAGTAGATCACAAAAGCATTCGTGTTAGTCAACACCCTGAAAACAACATTTATTTCAAATAGTCAATCAAGCATAACATGACCTTTATCCTCGGATGTTATTGGTCTCCTGATTAAGGGTGTTTGGTCAATTCGGGCCCGGAGGGCCGGACTTCCCTAGAAGGAATGCTATTTGGAAGGGAAAACATGGAAAAAGGCTCCCGGAGACTCCCTTCGGTCAAATTTTAGTATTTCAAGAGGTCAACAATGAAGAGGACCGAAATTCAGCATGTGGGTGGAAGTTAGATTTCAGATTTGGGCTCGTTTGGATCGATTTAAGAGAACTTAGAAGTCACAAGCCGGAAAGTCGTCAGGAGATAGCAGTTTGGAATGGCAAATAGCAAACGAAAATCTAGATATGGAACTCTGGGGTCCGGGGCCCGACAGTGCAAAGGACAGTCAATGGTTTATCATTTTACTTTGGAGGGTTCAGACTGGCGGCACCAGGAAGGCGTTCGCCCTTCGCCATTTGGGACGGCAAACGTCGGACGGAAGTCCGGTGGGGGAAGTCCGGCAGCAAGGGCCTGACGTTATGTGTTTTTTCTTTCAGTTCGGCGGTGATTGGCAAGACGGAGCCTGGAGATCGGAGGGGTGGGGTGAGAATTCCGTTTGGAATAGCAGGTGAGGGAAGGAGTCTCGATCGTCGGAGCCCGGCAAGGAGGAGGGCATCAGTCGTTCATGTGGCATCCAGTGGCAGATGGGAGTTCGGAGCCCGACAATCAAAATGACAGGGCGAAATCGCCAGGGAAAAGGTGTCGTGTGAGGTTCCGGTGGTGGGCGAATATCTCCCCGATGGCGGAAGAAGGGCAAAATTTTGGGGATAGACGTCCGGACATCGGGGCCCGGGAAATCCGAAGGACGCTGGTGCAACCAAAGATGCCATAGCGAGGAGAAGGGTGGGGTCCAGAGCACGGAGGGGCCGAACGAGTTCGCCATGGGAATGGCAGATAATGAGGCACGGAAACCGAGTGACCAGAGCCCAGACCCAATAACGATGCAATGAGTTAAATCGCCTGAACTAGTAAACAGGAAGGCAGAGTCCGCAGGGCGGGACGCCACGTGAGATTCGCCATGGAGGATGCCAAAACACCCACAGAACCCCGGAGGTGGAACCCTAGGGTCCCAGGCCTGAGAGACCCAAAGGACATTTGTTTAATTTGAAACTCCCATGGTGAGGAGAAGGTTGAGCTCCGCCGGTCGGGAGGCGGGGGTTAGTTTGCAGTTTCAAAGGGCAGCATCAAGGGTGACTTTCGAATGGGGAAGTTCGATAGGCTAGGCCCGAAAGGTGGTATTGCCGTCGGTAGGTTGGTTCAAAGTTTTAACATAGACGGTGAAGGCAGGTTCCGAGGCCGAAGAGGACATTTTCCCTGCGTGAAGAACAGTCACGGCAAAGGAAATATCTGGATCGGCGAGGAGGGCATCATAGAGGGTTTTCTCAAGTTTTCAAAAGGTAGGTTTTGTGCGCGATCCCATGTTTTCCATTTTCACACCTTCTTAACAATTGCTATTCATTTAAATGCTTAGAAATCATGAAAACAACTCTCAGGAGGGTGAATAGATGGCCTACCTCGAACACGCAATGTGGGGAGACATGGGATCCACCTACGGGCGATGAAATGATGCTGAGGGCAACGAGCATGACGGTGTCGAAGACAGTGGGCTCCTCAATGAAATTCTCCAATCGCTCTGCAATCCTGTGAAATGATAATGATGGGTCGGAGTGGGTATTTTATACCCCTAACTGCCATTAATGTTTGTATTTAATGCAGGTACGGTGGCAAAAAAGGTTGGTGAGTTTAAAAGTCGACGATGGCAGTGAGAGACTCATGACCCGAAGGCTGGGGAGATGCAAGACGGCGGCCATAGTGAGTATTTCGGGTCGGTCGGGATGGCGGCGGCGAGGAGCGAGCCGGGGCCCGGAGGGTGGAGTTCCTCCAAAGATCCACCATCATGGATGACAGAACCATCATGGAATTCTAAGATCAGAATTCGATGGTCAGGCCTGGAACACCTGACAGTAGTCAAGGACTCCCACAGATATCGGTCGGCAAAAACGGTGGCAAGAGACTCAGGGCCCAAAGGCTGGGGAGACGCAGGATGGCGGCCGCAGCCAAAGGTTCACCGTCGAGCGACGACGAAGCATGGTCAGAACCCCGGAAGGGGAACTCCGGGGCTCGGGGTCTGGAGGGCAAAACGGTCGTCGAATATTTCCACAAAATTTAGTAAACGGCGAATGGGGAATCAAACCCCGAGGTCTAGGAGGACACGGAGCGGACGCCACTGAGAATGGTGAGTTTAGCAGGGAAACCCAGTGAGGGAATCTCAAACAGTCGGGCCCGACAGGGCCCGGGGCAGTTGGTAGGCTCAAACTACCAGAGGGACTCCGCAAGATGCCAGAATGCAGCAAAAACTAAAAGGGGAAGGTATGGTCAACTTATGGTGGGTCCCTTAAGCAACATTGACCATCTGAGACATCGAAAAGGGAGGCACACAAAATGAGGTAGCGACAAAAATGACCTGACAAGGTGAAAGAAAAGAGGGTCCCCGTTCCGAATGGGGCATGTGTGCTAAGGGCACAATACATCATTAAGTTGGATAAGATTTTTTTCCATGCCAAGTTTTTTTAGGAGGTCCATGCTACAAACATTAATTTCTTCTCCATTGTCTATGAGGGTGTTCCTGATTAAAGTTTCATTAATGATCACCTTTATCATCAAGGGGTCATTCTTGTTTTGAATAACAAGTGAGGGTAATTCATGTTTAGGGGATGTGATTTCTAACTTGGTGAATTGCATGGGATGAGAAGAGGATTTACTTTATTCAATTTTATGTAAGATTGGATCTCCTCCTACTTTATGTGCAACATTTCTTGAAATAGACAATTGAATGTAGGTGGATAGTTCAATAAGTTGTCATACAAATATATTAGCAGGAGTCATTTTAAGGTCTTCAATACTAGGCATACTATGTTGAGAAAAAGGTAATGGAGTGGAAGTGACAACTAAGTGACAACTTAGTTGTTGCAAAAAACTGTTATGATTAGATTGCATCATGGATTTCAAGAAACCTGTTACTTTCCTATGTAATTAACTAATGGGAGGTGACTTAGGAAGGTCACTAATTAAAGGAGATCCAATTTGTGTCATCATAACCTCAAGAATATTGTATTTATTTGCATTATTTTTTAGTGAATGGGATTCTAATGTAACTTTATTATCTTCACCTAGGGAAGGTTTAGTGTTTGAAGGATATGTGTCAATGTTAACATTTTCTTGCACCATGATATTCTCCCTATGAGGAGAGTTTATAGGAAAACTACAAGACAAATTTTCTTGACATTCAAAGGTTGGTTCTTCTTAAAGGACTTCATCGCAAGTAGGGGAATGATCAATGGTTGAATTTTCTTGCTCAATAAGGGTTTTGCTAGGTGAAGGGGGACAACTAAGATTCTCATGACCTTCATCGGTTTTGTTTTCTAATATCAAAGTATATTCTTCACAACTAAGAGAGATACTAGGAGAAGAAAAAATGTTATCGTCATGATTACCTATGGTTGTGTTGTCTTGTTCATCAATTTCTTGTCCACTAAGAGAGGTAAGAGGAGAGAAACAACTAGGATTCTCAAAACTCTCATCGATTGGTTCTTCTAACACCAAAATATCTTCTTCGTCGATAGGAGAGATATTAGGAGAAGAAAAAATATGATTGTTAGGAATGTCCAAGGTTGTATTCTTGTTCACTAAAACACTCTCATAGGGAAGGGATGGGAAATATTTCTTAGCATGTCTAAATATGTAAGACACTAACATTGTTTGAATAAAAATGAAAATTACTTGTAACCATTTCATGCAATGTTTCAGCAATGTCAACAATGTATATCCAAAGATGCAAAACATTTTTATCAAATATATGTAAAGCTTTAAGAATGCAAACAATGTGTATCCAAGAATGAAAAGAACTTTTATCAAACTTATGAAATTTTTTATGAATTTAAACACTGTGTATACAAAAGTGGAAAGTACTTTTATCCATGTTATGCAAAATTTCATAAATATGAGCATTTTATGATCTAATGATGCTTGTAATTGAAATGATTTCAAAAATGGTTGTACCCTAAATTGATGTTTTTGACCTAGATGCATAAAACAAATATTCCTAGAACTTTCCATACTTATAGTATATGTTACTAGGAGGCTTAGGAAGCACACAAATGAGGGTTTTGATCTATAATAGGCAGTTAAAAATCTAGACTGGGATTGATTCACCTAGAATGGCGAATGAGTCCCAGTAAGGGTTTTTTTTCAAAAAAAATAGAATTTTTCAATTATTTTTTATGTTCTATGACCTGAAGACTAAAGTAAATGTAGTTTCAAATGTTTTTCTATTATTTGAGATGAAAAAATGCAACCTATATGCACTTTCACTAATGCAAAAATTTGAAACCCTAGAATGAAAACTAACTAATGCAAAATGCAATGCAATGTTAATGCAAGCTAATGCTATGATGATGATGGACTCCAAAATTAGAAAATGTGATTTTCTAAGGTCGGGTTCACCAAAATGTGGACACCAGAAATGTATGCTTCACTTCCTTGTTAAAAAAAGGGATCTGATTTCACAATGTTCACACTCAAGGACACCTTAGAGATCTTCCACCAAAGAAGGATGGAAAAGATCTGACAATAATATATCCTAGAATAGGGTTTGGGATTAGAAAAGGATGAATGAGGGGTTCACCACTAAGTGAAAACTTGGAAAACATGAAATGTTTGAACACACAAGGTGATATTTAAACATATGCTAAATGACCTAGAAATGATCATGAAACAAAACATAAAACTATAAAACTGAAGATGTACACTTGGAAACTAGTTGAAGATGAAATGAAGACTAGAAATGTTGATAATCCTAAAATTTTTACCTACTAGGACTCATTCGCCATTCTGGACAAATCAATCCCAGATCTGGAAAACTACACCAAAGCCTATTTTAGCCAAATGGGTATCCAAATCCATAAAAATCTCTAAAAAATAGGTACAGTGGGATTCATTTACCACTAATGGTGAATTAGTCCCCTTTGACTTTTCTAAAAACTCGAAAGTGGAATCAAAAGCTCTCGGTTTTCTCTTTCTGTTCCTCCAAGTGTCCCGATATGAAGCCCTTTATTTTGACATTATAAGTGACTTTTTGTGTAGATTTTGACCTAGAAAATAGGGAGATGACTTCAACAAGTTTGCAACCTATTCTTCAATCATCTCCAAGCCTTCAAAGTACCTAGATCTACAATCACACAAAGAAAGAGAGAGAAAATGTTGATTATTAGGGAATTGGGGTTTTCCTTGGTCAAACCTCATTTAGGTAATTAAACCAAATGATGAAATAAGATGAAGCACGAACATTAAATAATGGAATTAGAATCTTACCATGATGATAGATCTTGAATTATTGTAACAATGGATGAAGAATTTGTCCTTGAATTCCCTAGAAATAATCTTGAAAGCTATCTTGATGACCTTTTGAAGACTTGAAATTCCTAGGATGCTTGAGTGATTGATTGATTAATTTATTGAATGATTGGGGGTGAAATGAGTAGAAAATACTTGTATTTATACACAATTATGCCCTAATTCCTAAAAATACATCACAAGCCGACCTTAGATCTTAGAAAATAAAATCCCACGAGAATTTTGAATTCATTTTGATTTTTGAGCCAAAGGGTACTCATTCACCCCTAATGGTGAATGGGTCCCACTCAAGGAATTTTAAGTGGGTTTCAGAAATTAGATATTTTAAATGATGTTTATTGGGTTTATTCTAAAAAAAACTCTTAAGTATGGCCTATAGACATAAAATGAGGCCAATTAAAGCATAAGAAAGGTCCAATTATTAATGAAAAGCCTAGAAAAGTGTGAAATTTTGTTACAAAACTTTGAAATAAGGCTTGGTAAATGATAAAATGAGGTTATTTAAGTGAAATTTATTAATAAGATCCTAGAAAAGTGTGAAAGCATGAAAGTGTGTTACAACACTTCACAACACTTTTGCAAGGCAGCATAAAATTATTATTAATTCAAAAGGGCCCAAGACCTAATGTGAATGTGTTGTTCACATTACAACATTAAATCAAGGAAAAGTTAAGCCAAATCACAAAGAGGGCCTAAACAAGAAGAAAAAGTAGAAGGGTTACTTTTTCGGTGTCCACAGACTATAGAATTGTTAATCAAATTTTTAATTATAATTACCTTAGTTAATTAAAAAAATTGAATAAAAACAATATTAAATTTCACCCATTTGAATCAATATTTACTTATAACCTATTCGTCACCAATTCCCATTTCAATTATTGAAACCTATACTTGTCTTAATGAATGTGGGTTGAAATGTATTATGCAACATTTTGGACTTTTGTACGTGACAATTTCATATATGATAATGATCCAATGAAGAAATTTTAATGACATCCACCAAACCAAATAGTCTAATAGACCAAGAAACATAGAATACCAATAGTAATAATAGTGATGGGTGGCATTCCACACAAGGATTTACTAATATTCAATCTATGAATGAATAAGCATTCATTGAATTTTTTTGAGGATTTGTGTGCTGAAAATTTTGCTTTAATAAGCCTATTGTAATGAGATCTTAATAATTCTGGCACGTTGGGAAGGAGCATTACAATAGAAATGAAAAGGCTTCATTTTATTGGTTTTTGCTAATAGAAACAACTACTTTTTCTTCTTCACCATGGAAGAGGGCATTCAAGAGGTTTAACTCAAAATGCATTGGGATTTTATTGTTAAGGTCAATGTATTTTAACTAAACCAAAGGGGGTTTGGCCTCTTCCACATATGTTGTAAATAATTTCTCTTCTATGACCATGTACCTTGTAAGAGATTATATCCATAGGCATTATAGGAGGGGTTTTAGGCATGGAGGAGGGAGCATAAGTAGAATTAGAGATGGTATATTGAGCCCCCTAGTTTTTAGAATACATCAAAAATCAGTTAGATCCCTATACATGAATAGCCTCCTATTAGTTAAAAGAGAAATCTTTTCAGTGTTCACATCGAGCAGGCTTAGATTAGGAGATCCAAAGGCCCTTCTTTCCCCTGATAGATTCAACAATCAGCCCTAATGAGGACCTATTATCCTTGGGTTTGATTTCAACCAAGAAAAAATAAAACCATGACATTGGAAATCTTCAAATTATTATGTTAATTCACGCTTGATCAAATTAGACAACTTGAATGTCTGAATGACAATATACGTAGGTAATGATGAATGTAACTATTTAAGGGAAAAACTATTTTTCAAGCCAAGCTACATGAACATTTTTCTTTTGATTTGAGGGTTCAAAATTATTTGTGTTTTCTTTTGATTTTATTATTTTTTTATATTCTCGATCGTAGAGTCGTAAGACTATTGCATCCTTCACTACGAATTACAGTGACAAACATATACATTAGACTATGTTTTGGGTGGGAATGCTTGAGGTTACAATTTGTCTCGCTCTTCCTTTAAATATTTGTTTGGTAATTTAATAAATGTGACTCTTTCAACTTAGTCAAGGATTATTAATGATTTATTATACAAGGACAATGAGCTAGTGTGATGCGAATGTTTAGGGTAAATTTTTTTTTGTAAAATCCACAAACTTGAATAATACTGTAGCACAAGTTAGTTACAAATAAATAACAAGAAATATTAAACAAAATAACAAACACGACACTTATTTACATGGTAAAATCTTGACAATATGTCAAGGAAACATCCACAAGGAAAAGTATCAGTATTCTTATTACTCAAAGAAATTGATTACAATCTTCACGTAGATGTTGTATTCAATTACAATTACATTGATTTACCATCAAGACAACAATATATACTATGTTTAAGATAACAACCACTCCCAAACTTAGAAAAATTTAGCTTTGTTTTATTGTTTTAATTATTTTTCATGTTTTTGTTTTATTATTTTATTTTTTCATAGGATAATATTTTTATTTATTTTTTTAATTGTTGTCATTATCCAACAATCCCTACCTTGACAACAATTTACCTGATACTTTCCCTTGCCATTCATCAATTTTTTTGCAAACCAAGAGAAGTCAAACTCCACTTCAATTTCTCTAACTGTATTGGTTTTGTAAACATGTTTGCACAATTTTTTGGTGTATGAACCTTTTCAAGAGCCACTCCACCTCCATTAATAACTTGTCTTACAAAATGATATTTAATCACTATATACTTAGTCTTATTGTGATAAGCTATATTTTTAGCTAAATGGATAGTACTTTGACTATCACAAAATACAATCACTGTGTCTTGCACTTTTCCAAACTCACCAAAAAGACCCTTTAACCAAATTTTATATTTGCATGCATATGAGACAACCATATACTTTTCCTTAGTAGTGGATAAAGCAATTGTTCCTTGAAGCTTTTACATCCAACAAATAGTTCCTCCTACAAGAGTAAAGACATAACCTGATGTAGATCTCCTTTTTTCCAAATCACCTATAAAATATGAATCAACATAACCACAAACTGAACCATTGCAACCATTAAAGGTGATACAATAACCACTTGTGCCCCTAAGATATTGAAGCACCCATTTCACTATTGTACAATGCTCTTTACTTGGATTTTCCACATGTATCTATTGACAACATCAACTACATGTGAAATATTTGGTCTTGTTCATACCATTGCATACATTAAACTTACTACTACATTAGCATGCGATACACAAGACATATAATCATTTTCTTCTTTATTACTAGGACATAAACTTGAAGAAATCTTAAAATGAGAAGCTAAAGGGGAATCTATTGGTTTCACATTCATCATATCGAATCTTATGAGGATCTTCTCCACAAAATTATGTTTTGATGACTAAAGCTTACCATGTTTCCTATTTTTGTGTATTTCCATAAACCAAAATTTGTTTTACTACTCCTAGATCATTCATATCAAGTTCCTAG
Source organism: Sequoia sempervirens (assembly GCA_007258455.2). Taxonomy (NCBI): domain Eukaryota; kingdom Viridiplantae; phylum Streptophyta; class Pinopsida; order Cupressales; family Cupressaceae; genus Sequoia; species Sequoia sempervirens. Next base: position 147,507,532 of record VDFB02252616.1, read on the forward strand.
CCATATGAGCCTTTAATCCATTGATCTCAACTCTATTTTTGCTTGCTAAAAACATATTGTCAACATATAACAACAAAATAATGAATAAACCATTTTTCAAAATTTTAAAGTAAACACAATGGTCATACGCACTCCATATAAAATTTTGGCTTACCAAGGGGCAGGTGCAAAAAGATGGGGGGCCAAATTGTGGCCAAATTTTCAAAACTAATTTGATAGGATATAATGCTAGTGTGTTAGAACGTGCTCGCATTATGGCTTGGTGTGACCAAGCCAAAGACTTAGTCACATCAAGCCTATAACATGCTCACATTATAACATGAGTGTGTTATAGCTTATTGAAACAAAAAAAAAGGAAAATGACATCATTTCATTTTCACTATGTTTTTTTGTTGTATGTGGCCAAGAAACCCTACATTTGCACGCTCACATTTTGCAAGGAGCTAAAGTTGCAATTTCTTCATTGAATTGTTCCAATTTTTTGCTAGGATGCCACCACGTCGACAGGGAGGTCAAACAAGTAAGCATTGCTTATTTTTTTTATGAATTTGTTGTTAAATAGGTCATTTAAGGTTTTTTTTTTATATATTCATTTGTTTAATTTGTAGCCTAAGATGTTAATGAACCTCAAAACCCTCCTCAAAATCTTCAACAACCATAGCAACAAGAACATGAAAAAAATCCTCAACAACCACAACAACAAACTCCTCCATCAATTCCTCAACATCCTCCTAGCACTCAAAAAAAATTAATGGGGGTTTTTGAAAACAACAAAAAATAGATTGAGTAGTTAATCACAAGGTTGAATGATCCTATAAGTTCAACCATTGAATGAAGAACACTTGAAACTTCACTTCAATAAATTTTAACACATGTAGATGCAATCAATAAATAGTTAAATTGTTAGATAGATAAGAGGTAGGTGTGGAGGAATTCTTATGCAAATAAATTATCATATAAAGAAGTAAAAGATGAAAAAATTACAAAATATGATTTGTGCTCACTATTCATTGACCCACACACAAATCAAAATCTTTACCTTAATTCCAAGAGTTTTCCTATCCATTGGTGCCACCACCAAGGGATTAGGAACAATTTTTGGGATAGGTGGTACATGGTTTTTGACTATCCACCATGCAACAATTGTAAAGTCCCCCACTATTTCTTAAGGAAACTCTACTATGAGTTCATCCTCAACAAAATCCCCAACTATTTTGATATGAGAGACTTTTAGGGGAGAGTTGGAGGGTCAGCATAGGATAGACCTGGTGCACAACAAGATCCTTAGTGGCAAGGGAGATGAGCTCTCGCTAGGTCAGCTCATGAGCACATCGTTATCCCTTCCATCATGGAGGAGAGTGATGAGGTGGACACTTTGTAGTCTATCAACTCTTTGACCTAGAGTATCATCTAGCATGCCATTCCTCTAGTATAGTGCCATCCATGGGAGACTTCGAGGGGTATGCTTCCACCCCATTCTTGTAAGGTTTGAGGTTTGGCTTCTACATATGACCCCATAGACACTCAGGAGGATGGTGCACAGGATACGTCTGCAACCATAGGGATGGTGATGGCAACTGACATTTTGAATGAAGCTTTCAACATCAATACTCAGGTAAATGTTAGCATGTTCATTGAATTTAATTTATTAAATTTCATTTTTGAAATGCAAGATTAACTAATTTATTTTAATGATTGTAATAAAATTTAAGGGTCGCAGTGTTGATACTAGATACACCAGCCCTCCACTTGTTTATTACTCCACTGCATCTACCGCTGAGGTATGTAACTAGTAAACAATTATAAATTGATTACATGTGAATAGAATTGTTATATGAATAGTATTCTAATATCTGATTTTGGATGTTGAATAGGCTAATATTAGAAGTTTCCTGGGAACACCTCCCAGTTCTAGTGGAGTTGGACAAACTTCACATAGGTAATAGAATAAAGAGTTTAACTAATGAATTTTACCTAATATATTTGTGTAGTTTATAGTCATATCATTGATTACATTTCATTACACATCTTTCAAACTCAAAGCATTATTTCACATTGCATAACTAATACAGATGACAAAATTTTAATTACAATATAGTTGCTTAGAAAGTCAACATAAGAAGTGATGTAATTACTTCACATAGAATAAGCAATAACTAGGAGTAGCTGCCAATTTCATTTGCTTGTCATGGCATTCCATGAGACCACTTTTTTATTGAGGCATTTTTTCAAATAGTTCACTACCTTGTCTATGCTATGGATGCTTGGACAAAATATATGAAAGAATAATAGTAAGCAATAACATAGACAAGGCAATGAGTTGTTTGAAAAAATGCCTCAAAGAAATGTGGTCTCATGGTGATTTCCATCACCATGAGACCCAATTTCTTTGAGGAATTTTTTCAAATAGCTCACCGCCTTTTCTATTATACCATATTTTTCATACATGTCTACCAAATCATTTTATCAAATACTTCACTTGTTGCTATGGATAAAAGCCTAAAAAAGGTGCTTTCCAACAAACTATGGATTCTTGGAAAAAAATTTATCAAAGCATAATAGTAAGCAATAGCATAGAAAAGGCAGAGTGTATTTTGAAAAAATTCCTCGAAGAAATATAGTCTCATGGTGATGGAATTCCATTCCATCACCATGAGACCACATTTGAGGAATTTTTTCAAACAGATCACCACCTTTTTTATGCTACCACATTTTCCGTACATGTCTAACAAAGCATTTTATCAAACAGTTCACTTCCTTGCTATTATGGCTAAAAGCCTAAAAAAGGTTCTTTCCAACAAACTATGGATGCTTGGAAAAAATCTATCAAAGCATAAAAGTAAGCAATAGCATAGACAAGGCAGTGAGTAGTTTGAAAAAATGCCTTGAAGAAATGTGGTCTCATTGTGATGGAATGCCATTCCATCACCATGAGACCACATTTCTTTAAGGCATTTTTTCAAACAACTCATCGCCTTTTCTATTCTACCACATTTTCCATACATGTATACCAAATAATTTTATAAAACAATTCACTTCCTTACTGCTATAGCTAAAATCCTAAAAATGGTGCTTTCCAACAAAATATGGATGCTTGGAAAAATCTACCAAAGCATAATAGTAAGCAATAGAATAGACAAGGCAATGAGTAGTTTGAAAAAATTCCTCGAAGAAATGTGGTCTCATGGTGATGGAATTCCATTCCATCACCATGAGACCACATTTATTTGAGGCATTTTTTCAAAAAAATCATTTCCTTTTCTATGCTATCACATTTTCCATACATGTCTACCAAAGCATTTTATCAAATAGTTCACTTCCTTGTTTCTATGGCTAAAATCCTAAAAGAGGTGCTTTCCAAAAAACTATGGATGCTTGGAAAAAATATATCAAAGCATAATAGTAAGAAATAGCATAGAAAATGAGGTGAATAGTTTGAAAAAGTTCCTCGAAGAAATATGGTCTCATGGTGATGGAATGCCATTCCATCACCATGAGACCACATTTATTTGAGGTGTTTTTTCAAATAGCTCACCACCTTTTTCTATGCTACCACATTTTCCATACATGTCTACCAAATAATTTTATCAAACAATTCACTTCTTTGCTGCTATGGCTAAAAGCCTAAAAAAGGTGATTTCCAATAAACTATGGATGCTTGGAAAAAATTTATCAAAGCATAATAGTAAGCAATAGCATAGACAAGGAAGTGAGTAGTTTGAAAAAATTCCTCGAAGAAATGTGGTCTCATTGTGATGGAATGCGATTCCATCACCATGTGACCACATTTCTTTGAGGCATTTTTTCAAACTACTCACTACCTTAAGAATAGAAAAAAGCCTGTAGCCAAAATTCCCCTCAAAATTATTTTCAAGGTCCTCATCATCATCCTCAATTTACCAATCCATGAAACCTTCCACCTTTTATTCCACTTGTTCATATCCCCACCCTTCCCTCTTCATGTCATGATTACCCTCCATCTCATATACAAGACCACACTATACCATCCACCACATCCTAGCATAATACCATAGAGAAGGAAATGAACTATTTGAAAAAATGCCTCAAATAAATTTGGTTTCATGGTGATGGAATACCATAACACATTTTTTTGTAATGGAATTCCATCACCATGAGAGCACATTTCTTTTTTGAGGCATTTTTTTCAAATAATTCACTACCTTCTCTATGCTACCACAATTTTCGTACATGTCTACCAAAGCATTTTATCAAACAGCTCATTGCCTTGCTGCTATGTATAAAATCCTAAAACATGTGCTTTCGAACAAGCTACAGATAGGGAAAATTGTAAGCATGATAGTAAGAAATATATAGTTCAATAATTAATCAAAATTTTGTTCATTATCTCATAAATTTTAAGGCATGATGTGCATCACTATTGTAGTTTTCATGATTGAATAATTTGTTGTTTTATTTTTAGATGTTGCAAGCAGAAACACCTCCAAATGTTGATACAGAAATGGAGCTTGGTGTTTCTACTACTGTATACTCCTAGATTCCTCTCACAAGGGTATATGGCAGATTACTAAATTTCAATTTGCATTTGTTGTTATAGTTGTTAGTTAGTGAAAAATCAAACCATTATTGATTCATAGTTTAATTTATCTTTGGATGGTTTCTACAAGGCTTTAGCACACCACAAAATGGGCATGCGAATATTTTCCTCAAGGAGAGTGATCATCTAGTGGTGGTAAGTGATTATTTTGTTAAATATATCATTTTTTATAATGTAATTTCTATATATCAATGTCTTTATTTGTTATTGTAACAGATAAGGCTTGATCAGGAACTAAACCCTAGGAGGAGCATCAGGAGAACTCCTCAACCTCAAAGTAAATGAGTGATAGACTTATTTCCATCTGGTCGACAAGCAAAGGGAAAGAGTTTATTTTGAGAGCCTGAATGGCAATGGCTTGTGATTCTAGGGCCCTTTGTTGTATTCCTATATGGAATTTTTGTACATATTTTGTATTGCATATATTTAAAAGTGTATGCCTATATGGCATTATTGTAAGCCTATAGGCTATTTTGTATATATTTTATACTTATATCGACATATATTGATGTATGCCTGCATGGCTATTTGGTTAATACAAATCTTTTTTATCGATGGTGTCCATATTTGCATTATAAATATGTGATTCAATAGATATGAGTTACACATATTCAAGTGTATACTTTACAACTTAATTATATACTTTGTAAGTTATGTGTATTCCAATGTATACTTTCTGACTTACGTGTTTTCATGCATATACCTTGTATTCATGTATATACTTAGTATTAATGTGTATACTATGTATTCATGTGTATACTTCAAGGATTACATGCATTTTATTACTTGTGCTTCACTTATTCACATGTATTCTTGACTTATTCATGTGTATACTTATTAATTGGTTGGCCCTAGCATTGCTCATTGTTGTCCTTCATGGTTTGTCTTGAATATTTATTGATTGCTGATAAACAACTTTATTAGTTGATGCTAGAAACCTTCAATATTTCCAAAAAAGATTCACCAATGATGTATCATTTACTTATATGCTAATTCAATATGGAATCCGAGGAAGAATTTAAAAGGGATAAAGCTAGGAGGAGAGGGAAGATAGATATTTATAGTGTAACCTATTGTACCTTCTCTATACAAACCTCTAATGGCTCTTGTATGCTTTTCTATTCCATTTTCTACTTTTCATATCCCATTTTCATAGGTGGATCATCACTTCTCTCAATTTTTTTTCCTTCTCTTGTTCTAGGTCCTCACCTTTGCTTGTGGTATTCCAAAATAAGCTCTAGTTTATGGTGGGCACCCACTAAGATTCAATTTCTTCTAGGATGTCTAAGCCGGTTGAACGTAGCCTATAGTGGGTTGACATGTTTGGCTGCAAAAGAGGACCATCAATAGTGTAAATGTTCCCATCTAGATTCATTGGAACAATCTATTTGGTCATACGAGTTGTAGAACAAATGTTGCACTACTTTGCAACTTTACACTGCTTGCATTTGACAACTTTTTCCTCAACTGAAAAGTTGTCACCACAGGAAAACAACTCCAAGATAGAAAAAATTGAGAGAGGTTATTATAGAGGGGACAAACTTGATCATATAGCCTCAGAGGGAGAGTTTGTAAGCATCATAGTTTCTTAGTAACAGGCCATCAAATATTGCTACCCTTTTACAATTTGGACTCTTAAGGGATTACATCACATGAATGTAGCTCAGAATAATTCGACATGTTTGGGTACAAAATAGGACCATGCCTAGCATAAACGTACCCATCTAGATTTTTTGGAATAGTCTATTTCATCACACGAGTTGTAGAACAAAATTTGCACCACTTTGCAACTTTACACTGCTTACATTTGACAATGATTTCCTCAACTGAAAAGTCATCACCATGGGAGAAGGCCTCTGAGATAGAAAAAACTAAGAGAGGCTATTGTAGAGGGTCACAACATGATCTCGTAACCTCATACAAAAAAAAATTAAGCATCATAGTTTTTGAGTAATAACCCGTCGAAGATTGTAGCCATTTTATACTTTGGACTCTTAAGGGATCAAGTCAGTTAAATGTAGCTCAGAGTGATTTGACGTGTTTGGGTGTGAAAGAAAACCATTCCTAGTGTAAAAATACCAATCTAGATGCACTGGAATATTTTGTTTAGTCACACAAGTTGTAGAATGAAAGTTGAACCACTTTGCAACTTTATACTGCTTCCATTTGATAACTTTTTCCTCAACTAAAAGGTCGTCACCACAGGAAAACACCTCCGAGATAGAAAAAAATGAGAGAGGTTATTGTAGAGGGGCCTAATGCAATCCAATATCCTCAGATGGATAGTTTGTAAATGTCATGTTTTCCAAGTAATAGCATGTCAAAGATTGCAGCCATTTTGCACTTTGGACACTTAAGGGATCGAGCCAATTGAACATAGCTCAGAGTGATTCAACATGTTTGGGTGCAAAAGAGGACCATTCCTAGTGTAAACGTACCCATATGAACATGTTGGAATAATCCGTTTGGTACATGAATTGCAAAACAAAATTTGCACCACTTTGCAACTTTACACTACTTTCCTTTTACACTTTTTCCATCAAGTGAAAACTAGACACAATGGGAAAATGACTCCAAGATAAAAAAAAAAAAAACTGAGAGTTTTTTGTAGAGGGGCCAAAAAAAATATCATGGCCTCAAATGAAGAGTTTGTAAGCATCATGGTTTCCAAGTAATAGCCCGTCAAAGATTGCAGCCATTTTGCACTTTGGACTCTTAAGGGATCGAGCTAGTTGAATGTAGCTCGGAGTGATTTGGCATGTTTGAGTGTGAAAGAGGACCATGTATAGCGTAAACGTACCCATTTAAATGCATTGGAATAGTATTTTTGATCACACGATTTGCAGAATGAAATTTGCACCACTTTGCAACTTTACACTGCTTTCATTTAACACTTTTTCTATCAAGTGAAAACTTGACACCGTTGGAAAATGACTTTGAGATAACAAAAACCAAGAGAGGTTATTGTAGAGGTGCCCTACGTGATCTCTATGTCTTAGAAAAAAATATCGTAACTGACATGGTCTCTGGATAATAGGCCATCAAATATTGCTACCCTTTTTCAATTTGGACTATTAAGGTATTACATTGCATGAATTACAAATGTTTGAGTGCAACAATAAATTTCAAAATTTCAGTAAATATCATTACAATTTTTTTAGGGTGGCAATAAATAGGTACTAGGGAACTAGATCCCAAACCCAATTATAATTTTTTTAGGGCATGCCTTGTCCATTCTTCCATTTTGAGCCTATCTTGCAATCATGGGATGCCACAAGACCACATTTCTTTAAGGAATTGGATCCAAAAATTCATGTGAGCATTGACAAGCTAGTGGGCTCACTAGCTTGTCAATGCAGTAGGTTGACAAGGTAGGGGGTTGTTTGAAAAAATGCATCTACATCATTGCGAGACCTCATTCTATGAGAATTTTTTTCAAATAGCCCCCTACCTTGTCAACCCTACCGCATTGACAAGTTGGTGAGCTCACTAGCTTGTCAATGCTCACATGAATTTTTGGATCCATTTATCACTATGAGACCACATTTCTATGAGGGATTTTTTCAAACAACCCCTTACCTTGTCAACCCTATCGCATTGACAAGCTAGTGAGCTCACATTAATGCCAAAAAATTCACATGCCTTTTCCATGCTTCCATTTTGAGCCTATCTTGCAATCATGGGATGCCACAAGACCACATTTCTTTAAGGAGTCGGATTCAAAAATTCATGTGAGCATTGACAAGCTAGTGAGCTTAATAGCTTGTCAATGCGGTAGGTTGACAAGGTAGGGGTTTGTTTCAAAAAATGCCTCTACATCATTGTGAGATCCCATTTCTATGAGGAATTTTTTCAAACAAACCCCTACCTTGTCAACCCTACCACATTTACAAGTTGGTGAGCTCACTATCTTGTCAATTCTCACATGACTTTTTGGATCCATATATAACCGTGAGACCCCATTTCTATGAGGCATTTTTTCAAACAACCCCCTACCTTGTCAAACCTACCTCATTGAAAGCTAGTGAGCTCACTAGCTTGTCAATGCTCACATGAATTTTTGGATCCAATGCCTTAAATAATTTTGGTCTTATGGCATGCCATGATTGCAAGATAGGCTCAAAATGGAAGCACGAACAAGGCATGTGAATTTCTTGGCATTAATGTTTTGCTAGACATGTATGAAAAATGTGGTACCTTTTACAAGCTAGTGAGCTTACTAGCTTGTCAATGTGGTAGGGTTGACAAGGTAGGGGGTTGTTTGAAAAAATTTCTCATAGAAATGGGGTCTCTCTTAGGTCTCTCCCTCCCACCCCCTCTCTTAGGTCTCTTTCTATCTCACTCACTCCCTCCATCTCTCTCCCTCTCTCTTTGTCTCTCTCTCTTGGGTCTCTCCCTGTCACCCCCTCTCTCAGGTCTATCTCTATCTCACTCACTCCCTTTATCTCTCTCCCATTCTCTCTCACTCCCTCTATGTCTCTCCCACTCTCTCTCTCTCCATATCTCTCAAGTCTCTCCCTTTAACTTTCTCCTACTCTCTCTAAGATATCTCTCAGGTCTCTCTCTCTATCTCAAGTCTCTCCCTCCTACCTCCTCTCCCTCTCTTAGGTCTCACTCACTCCCTCTATCTCTCTCCCACTCCCTCTCTCTCTCTCTCACTCCCTCTATCTCTCTCCCACTCCCTCTATCTCTCTACAACTTCCTCTCTATACCTAGACAACTAGACAACTCTCTCTCTCTATCTCTTCTCAACCCTCTCTCCCTATTCTCAACCCTCCCTCTCTCTCTCTCAACCCTCTACCTTATACATTGGAACCTCAACCCTAATCCTCAACCCTATAGGTCCTCAACCCCTATCTCTCTCTATCTATATATCTCATCTCTCTCTTGCTCCCTAAACCTTTAAACTCTACCCTAATCTGTCAACCCTATACCCTCAACTCTTAAACCCTTATAATCTCAACCCTTAACCCTTAACCCTCTACCCTCTACCCTCTACCTTAAACCAAGTCAACCCTAAAACCTTAAACCCTCTACCGTCTACCCTTAACCCAATACCATCTACCCTCAACCCTATGCCCTCTACCCTTAAACCCTTAAACCCTTAAACCCTTAAAATATCTACTCTCAACCCTTAAAACCTAAACCCTTAAACCCTCTACCCTCAACCCTAATCCCTCAACCTTATACCCTCATCCCTTAACCCTTAAATCCTCAACCCTATAGGTTATCAATCCTATACCCTCAATTCTCAACCCTCTACCCTATACATTGGATCCTAAACCTTCATCTCTCTTTGTAAATTAAACCCTCTATGATATACATTGGAACCTCGACCCTAAACCATCAACCCCTATCTCTCTCTCTCTATATATATATGTCACCTCTCTATCCCTCCCTAAACCATTAAAATATCTACCCTAATCCCTCAACTCTTAAACCCTTATATTATAAACCATTAAACCTTAACCCTCAACCCTATACCCTCTACCCAATACCCTAAACCCTCAACCCTAATCCCTCAAACCTAAGCCCCCAACCATTAAACCATCAAACCTCAACCCTCAACCCTAAACCCTAAACCCTAAACCCTAATCCCTCAAATGTAAGCCCTTAACCCTCAAACCCTTAAACCCTATACCCTAAACCCTTAACCTGTAATCCCTAAACCCTTATTCCCTCAACCCTAATCCATAAAACCTCAACCCTTAAACCATAAACCCTCAACTCTTAATCCCTCAACATTAATCCATCAACCCTCAACCCTCAAACCCTAAACCCTCAACCCCTATACAATCTACCCTATACATTGGACCCTTAACCCTAATCCCTCAACTCTATACCCTCAACCTCTACCCTCAACCTTAAACCCTCAACCTTAAATCCTCAACCCTCAACCCTAAAACCCTCCAATTCTCAGGACTAACCCCTCAACCTTGCTACCGTAAAACCATCAACTCTCATAGGTCCTCAACCCTATACCCTCACCTCAACCCTCCACCCTATACATTGATCCTCAACCCTCATTTATCTTTGTCCCTCCCTCCTCTACTCTCCTTCTCTCTATATCACTTCTCCCTCCATATCTCCCTCCATCTCTCCCTCCATTCATCCCTCCCTCTCTACCCTAATCCCTAATCCCTATACCCTAAACCCTTAAACCCTTAAACACTCAACCCTATACCCTCAACCTTAAACCCTCAACCCTTAACCCTTAAACCCTCTACCCTCAACTCAATACCCTCTACCCTCAACCCCAATCCCTCAACCCAATACCCTCAACTCTTAAACCCTTAAACCTAAGTACAAGCTCTATCCTAATCCCTCAACCCTAATCCCTCTACCCTTAAACCATCAAAACTCTACCCTCTATCCTCTATCCTCTAGCCTCAAACTCTAAACCCTCAACCCTAATTACTCAACCCCATACACTCAACCCTCTACCCTCTACCCTCAACCTTAAACACTCAACCCTAAACCCTTAAACCCTCTACCCTCTACCCTCAACCCTAATCCCTCAACCCTATACCCTTAACCCTTAAACCCTTAAACCCCAGTAAACCCTCAACCCTTAAACTCTCTACCCTCTACCCTCTACCCTATACATTAAACTCTCAACTCTCAATTCTCAACCCTCAACCCTTAATCCCTCAACCCTCAACCCTAAAACCTCAATCCCTATACCCTTTACCCTATACATTGGACCCTCAACCCTAATCCTTCAACCATATACCCTCAAACCTATACCCTAAACCCTCTACCCTCAACCTTAAACCCTCAACCCTAAACCCTTAAACCTTCTACCCTCGACCCTCAACCCAATACCCTCTATGCTCAACCCTAATCCAGCAATCATATACCCTAAACCATCAGCTATAGGTCCTCACCCTATACCCTCAATTCTCAACCCTCTACCCTATACATTAGATTCTCAACCCTCATCTATCTTTTTTCCTCCCTCATCTTCTCTCCTTCTCTCTATCTCACTTCTTCCTCCATCTCTCCCTCCATCAATCCCTCCCTCTCTACCCTAATCCCTCAACCCTATACTCTCAACCTTAAACCCTCAACCCTCAAGCCTTAAACCCTCTACCCTCTACCCTCACCCTATACCCTCAACCCTTAAACCCAAGAAAATTCTCTACCATAATCCCTCAACCCTCAAACCCTCAACACTCTACCCTCTACCCTTAACCCTAAACCCTCAACCCCTATACCCTGTACCCTATGCATTGGACCCTCTACCCTAATCCCTCAACCCTATACCCTCAACCCTCTACCCTCAACCCTCCACCTTAAACCCTCAACCCTCAACCCTTAAACCCTAAACCCTTACACTCTCTACCCTCTACCCTCAACCCAATACTCTCTACCCTCAACCCTTAAATCCAAGTAAAATCTCTACCCTAATCCCTCAACCCTTAAACCCTCTACCCTCTACATTAAACCCTTAGCCCTCAATCTCAACCATCAACCCTTAATCTCGCAACCCTTAAACCATAAACCATCAATCCCTATACCCTCTACCCTATACATGAAACCCTCAACCCTAATAGTTCAACCATATACCCTCAACCCTATACCCTAAACCCTTTACCCTCAACCCTAAACCCTTAAACCATAAACCCTTATACCTTCTACCCTCTACCCTCAACCCAATACCCTCAACCCTAATACCTAAACCCTATACCCTAAACCATCAACCCTATACCCTCAATTCTCAACCCTCTACCCTATACATTGGATCATCAACCCTCATCTATCTTTTTCCCTCCCTCCTCTTCTCTCCTCTCTATCTCACTTCACCCTCCATATCTCCCTCCATCCATCCCTCCCTCTCTACCCAAATCCCTCAACCCTATATTCTCAACCCTTAAACCCTTAACACTCAACCCTCAACCTTAAACCCTAAACCCTTAAACCCTCTACCCTCAACCCAATACACTCTACCCTCAACCCTAATCCTTCAACCCTATACCCTCAACCCTTAAACCCATAAACTTTAGTAAAATCTCTAACCTTATCCCTCAACCCTCAAACACTAATCCCTCAACCCTAATCCCTTGACCATCAAACCCTCAACACTCTACCATCTACCCTCTTCCCTCAACCCTCAAACCTCAAACCCTCAACCCCTATACCCTCTACCCTATACATTGGAACCTTAGCACTAATCTATCAACCCTATACCCTCAACCTTTAAACCCTCTATCCTCAACCCAATACCATCTAACCTCAACCCTAATCCCTCAACCCTATACCCTCTACCCTTAAACCCTCTACCCTCTACCCTCTACCCTCTACCCTCTACCCTCTACATTAAACCCTCAACCCTAAACTCTTAATCCCTTAGCCCTTAACTCTTAAATCCTAAACTCTCAATCCCTATACCCTCTACCCTATAAATTGGACCCTCAACCCTAATCCTTCAACCATATACCCTCAAACCTAAACCCTAAACCCTCTACCCTCAACCCTAAACCCTTCAACCATATACCCTCTACCCTAAACCCTAAACCCTCTACCATCAACCCTAATCCATCAACCCTATACCCTCAACCCAATACCCTAACCCATCAACCCTATAGGTCCTCAACTCTATACCCTGAATTATCTACCCTCTACCCTATACATTGGATCCTCAACCCTCATATTTCTTTTTCTCTCCCTCCTCTTCTCTCCTTCTCTCTCTCACTTCTCCCTCCATCTCTCCCTCCATATATCCCCCCTATCTACCCTAATCCATCAACACTATACCCTTAACCCTTAAACCCTTAAACACTCAACCCTTAAACCCTCCACCCTATACCCTCAACCCAATCACCTCTACCCTCTCAACCTAATCCCTCAACCCTAAACCCTTAAACCCAAGAACTCTCTACCCTAATCCGTCAACCATTCATACCTCAAAGCTAATCCCTTGACTCTTAAACCTAAACACTCTACCCTCTACCCTCTACCCTCTACCCCTACCCTCTACCCTCTACCCTCAAACCCTAGCCCAACCCTATACCTCTACCCTATACATTGGACCCTCAACCCTATACCCTTAACCCTCTTCCCTCAACCCTAAACCTTCAACCCTCAACCCTTAAACCCTCTATCCTCAACCCTCTACCCTATACCCTCAATCCTAATCCCTCAACCCTATATCCTCAACCATTAAACCCTTAAACCCAAGTATACTCTCTACCCTAATCCCTCAACCCTCATCCATTAATCCCTCAATCCATAAACCCTCTACCCTCTACCCTTTAGCCAATACATTAGACTCTCAACCCTCAATTCTCAACCCTCAACCCTTAATCCCTCAACTGCCAACCCTTAAACCCTAAACCCTCAACCCATATACCCTTCACCCTATATATTCCACCCTCAACCCTAATCCTTCAACCATATACCCTCAAACCTATACGCTAAACCCTCTAACCTCAAACCTAAACCCTCAACCCTAAACCCTAAACCCTTAAATATTCTACCCTCTACCCTCAACCCAATACCCTCTACCCGCTATCCTCAACCCTAATCCCTCAACCCTATACCCTCAAGGCCGATCCCACAAAGCTGGTTTACATTTTCTAGGAGATTCTAATTTTTGCTGAAATCACATATTTTTAGAAAATATAATGATTTAAGCCTTTAAAAGTTTCATTTAAAGAATTCCAATTGAAGAGGGTTTGATCAAACTACATTAGATCAAACCCCCTTGGATAGAACCCCGCTAGTTATAAACCATACCTATAACAAAGTCTCCTTTACACCTATCAAAATGCTGATAAAAAATAAATTTTGATTTACCTTTTGGGGGATCAAATGAATTAATTTAAAAAAAATAAAAATTATGTATGTAGTCCTTATTATAAGCTTCCCAAAAAGTATAATTTTAAATAAATTTAGTTTTATTATTATATTTATTTTTGATTTCTTGTGAATGTAGATTTTTCACCAAAAATAAAACTCTTTGTTCGACACATGTGGAAAAATAGAAGACTGTCATTTTTTTTTTAAAAATATGAGTGCACCAGATATTGAAGTCCTTGATCCAACAAAATAAATTGAATTTCAATACATACAAAAACATTTACGCATTATACGGTCGTTCTATGTCTGAATTGTAATTGGTTTGACATTGAAACTTGATTAAAGAAAAAATATTCAATAAAAAACTATCTAACCAAGTGGAAGCACTAGATATCAAAGTTAAAAATCTAAATTCAAAATAATTATAATTTTATCCTTCATGGAAAATAGTTTATGCGTTATACGGTGAGCATCATTTTTTAAAAATGTTGTTTTCTGAAAAAAAAAAAAAAACTAGTTTTAGAGGGAGATCGAAAAAGAAGTGCAATCTGATTCCAAAATTTTGGAAAAAACTATATTTAGAATCTAAAAACAAAATGTAATGAAACTCTAATTTGCATCATCTTCAAATTCCTCATGGTTAAGCCGCTATAGGTTCCTAAAAGTGAAGATTTAGTTAAAAAAATTATTTCAGTGTCTAGTTTGGCCAAAAATTGTAAACCAATATTTTGGGATCACCCTCAACCCAATACCCTCAACTATCAACCTTATAGGTCCTCTACCCTATACATTGGATCCTCAGCCCTCATCTATCTTTGTCCCTCCCTCCTCTTCTCTCCTCTTCTCTATCTCACCTCTCCCTCCATCTCTCCCTCCATCCATCCATCCCTATCTACTCTAATCCCTCAACCGTATACCCTTAACCCTTAAACCCTTAAACACTCAACCCTAAACCCTAAACCCTCAGCCCTTATACCCTAAACCCTTAAACCCTCTACCCTCTACTCTCAAACCAATACTCTAAACCCTCAACCCTAATCCATCAACCCTATACCCTCAACCCTTAAACTCTCTACCATAAACCCTTAACCCTCAACCCTTAATCCCTCAACCCTTAAACCCTTAATCCCTCAACCCTCAACCCTCAACCCCTAAAAAATAATGCCTCAACCCTATTACCTTGAAACCCTCAACCCTCTACCCTCTACAATATATATTAAACCCTGAACCCTCAATTCTCAACCATCTATGCTATACATTGGATCCTCAACTACAATCCCTCAACCATATACCCTAAAACCTATATACTCAACCCTATACCCTCAACCCTCAACCCTAAACCTCATCCCTCAACTCTTAAAGCCTTAAACCCTCAACCCTTAACCTCTCAACCCTTAAACGCTTAAACCCTCAACACTAAACCCTATACATTATATCCTCTACCCTATACATTGGAACCTCAAGCCTAATCCCTCAACCCTATACCATCAACCCCTATCCCTCTCTATCAATCTATCCATCTCACCTCTCTCTCCCTCCCTCTCTCCTACCCTCTATAACTATCTCTATCTACCCTCTCCCTCTTTATATGTACCTCTCACTTAATCAATCCCTACCACTCTCTCTCTCACTCCCTCTATCTCTCTCTCTCTATCACCCTTCCATTCCCTCTCCATCACTCCCTCTCTCTCCCACTCCCTCTCTCTCCCTATCTCTTAGGTCTCTCTCTCCCACCTCATCTCTCTCAGGTCTCTCCCTCTGGTACCCTACCTAGGTAACTCTCTCTCTCTCTCCCCTCTCTATCTATCCCTCCCACTCTACCTAGATAGTCCCTCTCACTCCAACCCATATCTCACACTCCCTCTCTCTCAGGTCACTCCCTCCCACACCCTCTCCCTCTTGTAGGTCTCTCTCACTCACTCCCTCCCACACCCTCTCCCTCTCTTAGGTCTCTCTCTCACTTCCTCTCTCTCACTCCCTCTTTGTCACTCCCTCTCTCTACCTATCTCTCAAGTCTCTCCCTCTGGCACCCTACCTACATAACTCTTTATTTCTCTCCCTCTCTCTCCTGCCTCTCTCTCTCTCCCTCTCTCTCAGGTTTCTCTCTCCCACCCCCTCTCTTTATCTCTCTCTCTCCCTCTATCCCTCCCACCCTACCTAGCTAAGTCCCTCTCACTCCAACCCCTTCTCTCCCACTCCCTCTCTCTTAGGTCTCTCCCTTCCACCCCCTCTCCCTCTCTTAGGTCTCTCTCTCACAACCTCTCTACCTCTTTCTCTTTCTCAGGTCTCTCCCTCCCTTTAAAGACATACATATTGTAGACTCCCGAATTTGACCACTCCCATATGGTAAAATTTTCCCTTGCATTCCTTTGTCCTACATCCCTAAGCCATATTAATCAAACAATTTATTATTTGGTTAACATTTCACTTCAACTTAATATCCCCTAAGGTATATAATTAATCAATCAAATACCTTACCTTATTCATCTCTAAATTAAATAAGTAGAGCAATTTATTTAACTTAGTCATCAGCCTATGTGAATTAAATCAATTTTTTAATTCACCCTTTTCTCTCTCCTCATGTCACATCCTCAATAATCCTCTTTAATCCAGAATAATCTAATTAACCTATGATTAGGATTTGCACACCCCTAATCATCATTAGGTTCACATCCTCCATAACCTCCCACTTGCCTCTAATCCTTCATTAGCCCATCTAATCATGCATTTACACAACCTTAATCACTTAATTAGGCTAACCTAATCTTCATGACATTTATGGAATGTTTCCTTAGTCAACTTACATTAAATGTTTTCTCCTTTTGGAGAAGGAATCCTCTTCCCCATGTGAATTTAAAATTCACATTTATTCATCCTAGGAATTTTAAGGATTTTTTAATTCCTTCTCCCATCCCCATGAGGATTTGTGAGGAATTTTTAATTCCTTACATGTCCTCTCAAGGTACATGTGGATAAAGATCTCCCTTATGAGTAGATCTTGTCCATTCTCAAGGTACATCATAGTACCTCCACATCATCTCCACCTCACCTCTCCTTGGCCAACTCATCTAACACATGTTAGTATGTGAGGGCTTGTGAGTTCGCAACTCACCCTAGCCCTTGATTCTCTCCACCATGGATGCATCTCAACGATACATTGCTTTAGAGACACTTCCCCTAAAAGTAGAGGAATCTCCCTCATTTTTATCATCCACACTCAAGCATTCAATATTGCATACACTTAGCTATTTTCAAGCCATCAAGCATACATTTATTGTTCCAAGCATTTGAGCCACCATATTGCATCGATCCAACTACCCACATCCACCATTACAATCTACATTACATTAGCTTCATTTTTTACTAGGTTACATGCCATAGAGCTAAGCAAGGAGCACACAATCAAGCATCAAACAGGGCCAACCAAACTCATCAATTCAAGCAAGGTAAAAGGTTCCATTTTCTTTGTATTTTGTTTGAATTTAGCTAGGCCTTATCTTGAGGAGTTGTATTGATTTTCCTTGTTTGCATTCACTTTTTTTTGCATCTTAGAGTAGGAAAATTCACTTGCACACATTTATAGTACACCCGGTGGGACCCATGTCATGGGTCTATTTCACGTTTGCTTGTTGTTTCAAATTTTGAAGGTTCAAGTTTCACACGCAAGGGTGAATCCACCCCCAACGGGTGAACTTTCTTGATGCGAAGGAGGATATGAAGTAAGAATAGGAGAACTCACTCCCACCCTTCTAGAGAAAGGGAAATCCTACATCCCTCAATCCATAACACCAAATTCAAAGGCAAAATCACTCAAGACAGCCAGAACGGGCGAACCTATTGAAGGGAAAGGAAAATATGATCAAGTTACAAAGGTGTGAGCACATACACCTCTTCTTCCAATAGGCGAATATGGTATTTCCCATTTAGAAGAGAGGCAATCTTGCATAATAGTAAAATATGAATTCAATCTATGTACCTGGACGAATTTGAGGTATCCAAAAATATTAAAATTTTTTATTTGTGCTTCAATTTGACTTTGGTTTTGGATACTAATCAGCTAACTTGTTTGTTTGTGACTATGTGATTTAACTAGCAATTTTGTGCAACTTGTCCCCCATGTTTGACAAAGACCAGTGGTGAAAATTTCTAACACATTTATCACAGGACGATTAGTTGAAGACCCCTAGATTAGCTCTATTTGTGTGTCTTTTTTTTGCACTAATTTACACACATGTAGATTAATTAAAGGGTCAATTAATTTTCTTATTGTTTTTGGGAGTGGGTTGTTGACGTATGCACTCCCCTTACACCTTTCGGTGATCCTAGGTGAACAAAAATCACAACTCTTTCCAATCTAGTCTAGTCTACCCAAAGAATACTAGTGTGCATATGCTCTCCCCTTGCACTACGTGGGAGCCTAGGGACCAAAAAAAAGTTCTAGTATTCTCTTCCCTTTAGTGATATCTGCCTAGGGTTTCATCACCAGTGGGACAATATTGACCATGTGTTATCGACAAGGTATATAAAGGGGGGAGAGCCAAAGCTATACCTCAATCCAGTCACGTTGTGTCTAGCAAAGCATCGAAGCTAGGGTGATACCTAGATAAGACGTGTAGGGTTGTTCTAAGTTTTTAGTACCTTGTTGGGGCTCCCGATCCATGCTTGTGATGGGCCGGTGTTGACGATTGTGCCTCACACACCTTCCTAGCGTATCGAGGATGCATGAGATAGCCTGTTCAACCTAGATAGAGACATGTGTTCAATCACGGCTTGGTGTAGTGTAGGGATTGTAGATGATACCTTGGAGCTACTCACCACATACTCCCTTGGGTATAGATAGAAATCCTTGTGGTGAAATACTATAATTCCTAAGTGAAAGAGTGAAGGTGAGCCCATGGCATCTATTGATGACTCTATGCCATTGAATCTCTAGCTATCCACCTTCGCGAGAAAGGGTGATCCAAATAACCACCCTAGTATCATGGAGTATTAACCTTGGGGTGTCCCCTCAAGGTGGTGGGCCTAAATTGAGTTAGCAAACCTTCTAATACTAATTTTAGGCTTGTGTTTTCTAGAGTTTTTTCTTGTGCTATACCAGTGCCTATCATTATTCTAAGTCAGTCTAGCCCTTTGATTATTATTTTTCATGTTTCTAGTCCTTTTCCATAGTTTTCCCCTACCTTCAGTGGTGATTTTTCTTCTCATAGGTGAGAACTTGCATTGTGAACAAGTGATCCTACCTTGGAAGGGGTGATTCTATGTCTTGAGTCCAGTCTAGTCATCCTTTAGGTGAACTCACTCTTGTCAGGGCTGAATTTTCTTGTGGGTCTCTTAGTTAGGAAACCTCACATCCACCAATTCCCTGAATAGGTGAGTCCATGTCTAATTCGTGTCATCCCCATCTACCTATTCCTTGAATAGGCGATCATTTTGTCCGCAGGGGTGATCCCATGTCTCGCCTGTGTCTCCCTCATCCATACATCCCCTAGAATAGGTGAACCTATTGTCCATAGGGGTAATCCCATGTCTGGTTTGTACCATCCATGTCTATATAGTCAAAGACATAAGTGGTCCTGTTACCCCAATAGGCTATCCTGCATCTGGTTTGTACCCTCGTCTGTACAGCCGAGGAAATAGGAAAATTTGTTACACCAATAGGAGTTCTTGTCCACGTTTTTACATCTGAAGAAAGTGGCGATCCTAAACCCTAGATAGGTGATATCATGTCCCAGGCCTACCTATTTCTTTTTAGCATCCATAGATATAGGTGATCTTGTGGCCTAAAGTGGTGATCCCATTAAACAAAGAGTCGATTTTGTTGACCTTTAGATGGGTGACCCCACCACTTGAAGGGGAGAACTTGTCACGTACATAGGTGTATGTGCATCCTGTATAAAAAAACCTGAGAGTAAAATCCTTGGGACCACTAAAAGCCTATTTTTTTTAGTCTATTCCTGCAATTGAAAAAAAAATTATCACCATCCATCTACTCATAATTATTATTTTAGTTCGTTTGCATTTTTCAAAGGTCATCGAATCTTCAACCAAATCACATAGGTGCATCTTAGGATATCCCTAGATTGAATATCCATCCTCAATTTATCAATTTGGATCCTTTAGACTTTTTTTGGGGGGCTTTTCATTCAATTGGGTTAGGTAACTAACCCTAATCATCATCATCTATGCTCACTTAGGATTGTCATTTGTCCTGAGTCAGTAATCCACTGTGGCCTTATCAATCTCCTCTCATTGTGAGGTATATTTTGTGTCATGATCATCCTTTAATAATCCAATCTGATCATCAGCATCACACATCATTAAGTTAAGCCCATGAGCGTATTTCAGATTTAATCCTATTGATCCAATCCAATCAATCATCTTATCCAATCAAATCAACCCAATCAATCATATTATCCAATAAATCAATCCCACTTGATCAAATCCAATCATCAGCCCATCATTATCTTATCAATCATCTAATAAATCGATCTATCATCTTAAAAATCATTTTACTCGATCATAGGAAAAGAAACTCATGGAACAACAACAGTCTCAAGGTGCTCAGCCTCAGCCTCCTCAAGATCAACCCACCAATGGGGGTTCATCAAAATATAACACTAAGATCCACACCCAATCTCCCTTGGATGAAAGCATGGTTAACCAACCTGATCTCACAGTCGATGAATACCTCAGCAACACTACTAATGTGCAAATGATGAATCATCTTCGTGATGAGCGTGGGGATAAGATCCTCACCATGTTACTCCTAAAGGGTATCAAGCCACCTTCAGGGTTTGATTTATAAAAAAATGTTAATATTACACCCCCTTCTCTGCCACAAGATCCCAATCCCATTTCATCAATTCCACAAGTCCCCCAAGTCACACCACAAGACACAAGGTACCAACCGGGATTTGACAATGATGTGTTTTATCAGCTTCCACTCACCCGCGTCCTAATTTTAATAATGGGTGTTCTATCCAATCCTAACAATCTCTAAGGCCCGTATCCTAACAATTCTTTGGGCATGGGTAATCCACAAGGTCCTCCCAATCTATAAGGAATGAATATCCCTTAAGGTCCAAACCCTATACCATTCACACTACCTCTCCCATCAAATTAATCAGGTTAGCATTCATGGAATACGGGGGGAAATGCTTGTAATCCTTTCATTGTGCCATCTCCACGCTCTGGGCCCACACCTACATCAAACTTATAACCACCTCTGTTTACATCCCAACAACCTCCTCAAGGAAATCTCCCGTCCTTCCATTAGTCCCAAGGTAATCCGCAGCATACCTAGATTCCATCACAAGCTCTGTAGCATACCCATGTTCCATCACAACATCTACAACATGCCAAAATTCCATCACAACCTTTGCAACATACTCAAATTCATTCATATCCCCTACATCATGCACAAATTTTGCCACAACTCCAACAAACACCTCTGCACCAACCGCAAGGTAGTCTGTCACAATCTCTTCATCAGTCACAGGTCCCTCCTCAACAACAAATACCATCCTATTAGCAACCCCCTCACCCAAAAATCTCATCTTATCAACAACCACCTCACCAATTCCAAATCACATCTTAACCTCCTCAATAACAACCACCATCCTACCAACAACCCCCTCAACATTCAAAAATCCCAACGCAATCACAACAATCCTCTCTAAAAATTCTAGGAAACCCTACTTCTCAATACCTATATCATCCTCAAAGCACCTATTATCCAAAAACTACTACATCCAACCCCGATCCCAAATATTATCACAATAATCTATAACAATCTCAACAACAATTGTCTTATGTTATTACCTCACAATCGCAACAAAACACCTACTATTAGCAATCCAATTCACAACAACCTCCATATACTTCCCAGCAACAAACAACCTATAATTACCAACCCAATCCATATTACTCCCAACATCCACCATCATATCAGCATGGTGCCTCTTCCTCGTATTACGAAGCCCTTCCATCACACCAAGAAGTTGATGTCAATCCTCAATCCACGTATCCTAATCAATATAAAAAAATTCCTTCATATCCACCTCCACCATCATATGATTGATCCATCACTCCTCCACCGCCATTACATCATCAATATCTCCCATGTGATTAGTCCAACCTAGCAGGTCCTTCCTCATCAACACCAATTAATAAGGAGTGGGAAGAAATAAAAGCAGTGCTAAAATACTTACAAACTGGGACATCCAAGAAGTCCTTCAAACTTGAGGAGATTTTTCCTTATCTATTTGATCCCTCAATTTCACTCATCCCCTTTCCTAAACCCTTCGAGTTGCCTAAATTTGATAAATACAAGGGAAGGGGAGATCCTAGGAACCATTTGCAAGAATTTTACACACACTTTCAGGAAGTCATGCATAATGACAACTACCTTATGCAATTGTTCCCTTGGAGCCTAATGAGGCAAGCTCTAGACTAGTTCATGGGTCTTTTGAAGGGGTCAGTTTCTTCCTTGGCGAATCTATCAGAAAAATTTGTTGCACACTTCTCCTTCAATCTGGAGAAGGACATTGATACCTTAGATCTCCTGAAATATAACCAACATGAGGGAGAAACAATTGCAAGTTACCTGCAAAGGTGGCGAGCCTTGGCTAGTCAGCTAAAATCTCATTTCAGCAAGAAATATTTGGTAACCATCTTTGTTTCCAATGCCTACCCTGAATTGGCCCATAATCTACACCTCCATTGCATTACCACTTTTTCCAAAGTCACTGAGAATGGAACTACCATGAAGAGAGCCCTTATTGCCAAGCCAAAATAAAATCTTTAACCAAGATAAAGATAAATAATTTAGCGATAAATCTCGCTACTGGAACAAGAATAAAAATGTTGTCAATGATGGTGTCATCGACACCAAACACATCCAAGTAGCTAATACTTCACAAAGATCACAATATGTCCCCAATCTATAATTGGTTTCTAACATCATATCCATACCACATGGTGCACCTCGTTCTCCCCCATAGTCCAATCAATACAATCAAGGGAATAATAAGCACTCGTTCACTCCTTTAGGAGAACCTTTAGATGTTTTCAAGAGGCTACTTCAAGAAAATTATTCAATCACCTATCCTATGACAACACCTTTTGATGAGTCAAAGCCCAAACCTTCTTGGTATAGAGAGAACGAGTATTGTGATTATCACAATCAAAGGTCACTCCACTAATAAATGTAAAGGACTTAAAGCTTATATCCAAGATATTATAGATTGAGGTGACAACATAGTGGATGAAAATTAGGCTACATCATCCAATGCTCAATTACATATATATCAAAATGCCTTCCCTAAGCAGAATCAGGGTCCCAATACCTCAAATGCTAATCTCGGGTCTAGCAATAATAGCCAGAATAATAGCACAAATAATATCAGTTATAAGGTTGTGCCCTATAATTATGATGCTATTGTTATGTGCATCAATCAAGGAGACCCACACGTATCTATGATTCATGTCAAAGGAAAAGACCCACAATGTGTTGCTACCACACATTGTACCCACATATTAGTTCTTGATCCTTCCAATTCATCCTAGCCAATTCCTATGAGCTCACAATATAGTATCCATGACCATCTTAGTAAGAATCCATCCCAAATATCTATTCTATATTTGCTTAAGAATTCCCCAATTCACCAAGAAATCCTTACAAATTCTCTATAGGATACGCATTTTCCCAATGACATACATCCTACCCAGTTTCAAGCTCTAGTGGGACATTTTTTCATCTGCTTATCAATTGGGATTCAGTCAAAATGATATTTTTCTAATTGATTCATCCCATAACCATGCCCTGCACATTGAAGTCATTGTCACCCACCATAAGCTAAAATAGGTCAAGTGGTAGATAATAGTGATTCCCTCAACCTATGTACCTTAAAGTTTATAAAACATGTAGGATATACTCACACTAACTTGTACCGTCAAACCATCACAATAAAGGCCTACACCAACACAAAAAGGGACTCATAAGGTATTATTTGTCTTCCTATTTAGGTTGGCCCTGTCATGCAATACACCACATGCCACATTCTTGATCTGGATATATCATAAAACTTTCTCCTTGGTTGCTCAAGGATCCATGCCATGCAATTCATTCCATCCACCTACCACCAATGTGTTAAATTTCCATACAATGGGGTCAAAGTAACTATCCATGCAGACCCTCAACCCTTTGAGTACTATCGTGCTCTAGAAGCTTCTTCCCCCCACTCCTGATATTGTCCAAGAGTAGAAGTGGGGGAACCTTAGGCATCATCTTCCAATCCATGGACTCCAATTCATCATCCAAAACATCATCCACTCCATCCACTGCATCCAAATCTACCATCACCAAGGACTAGATCATCGATAAAGGTTGTGGAGAATATGAGATGCCTATGGCTCTTAGTGTGGATACCATGCCTCCATCTCCTCGCACCTATGGTCAACCTACTTAGTCTACACCAAATGAGTAAGTGAAGACAAAAACTATCAGTTCTAAGAATATGGGTTCTACCACCTTCCGGTCCCTAAGAACACAACAAGATCAAGAAAACAATAACATCAATCAATGGATATATAGGGAAGAACCTGAGCCATCACTTTTTCTCATTGAATACTTCCAAGAGGTTTATCCCCATGCATCAAATTTAGTGGAAAAATATAATTATCAAGGGGGGGGACTTAGTGTAGAGGAACATGGAAGACTATAGCCCATTAAGACAATTGTGCAACCTAAAAATGTTGGCTTAGGCTATGACAAAAAGCAAAAGGGTCCCGCACCATCCAACAACACCTTGAATAATTTCAATACAGATAACGATTTCCTTGATGACATACCTGAAGAAGAAACCATCATACTTTCATGCGATGATGTAGATCTCCCTTCCCTCTTCGATTCCACATCAATCTTTACCATCAACCTTTCCCTCTGTCACCCATACCTTATTGAGTGGAACCTACAACGGAGCTGACCTCTAGACATTTTTCCTTCTAAGGACTCTTATGTACATCTCATGGTATTGGGGGAATATAAACACCCTAACCGAAAAAGAAGAAAGAAACAAAAAAAAAAAGGGTCATCTAGTGAAAACCTCTCTAAGGCACTTGTTGACTCATCAAAAGTAAAAATAAAGGGTGTAACCAACAGTGAAAACCTCGATGAGGCACTAGAGGATGGGGATGTTCATCTTCCCCTTTTTGGAACTCATTTATCTGAACGGTCTTCCATTCTGATTGAGGAGATGCAAGAAGTTAATCTGGGAACAAAAGAAAAGCCCAAAATCACTAATGTGGCCAAGTCATTGTTAGAGGAAGAGTATTCCATCATCGTCAATTTGCTAAAGGAAGGGATCATTAACTTTGCATGGTCCTATTCAGATATGCCAAGATTGGATCCTACACTAGTTGTACACCATCTTGACATTCATCTAGATGCAAAACTAGTTAAATAGAAGCTCAGAAAAATGCATCCCCAAGTGGCCCTACTTGTTAAGAAAGAACTAGAAAAATTGTTGGAGGCTAGATTCATCATACCTATTGACTACTCCAATTGGATATATAACATAGTGCCTGTGGCTAAACCAAATGGGAACATTATAATTTGTATAGATTTCTGAGATCTTAATAAAGCTTGCTCGAAAGATGATTTCCCATTTCCAAACATCGACATGTTGGTAGATCTTATAGCAGGACATTCTATGTTATCCCTCGTGGATGGATTTTCTGGCTACAATCAAATTAAAATCGCACCTAAAGATCAGTATAAGACTTCCTTCACACCCCTTGGGGAAATTTCTACTACAATGTCATGCCCTTTGGTCTCAAGAATGTGGGGGCAACTTACCAATGTGCAATGACCGTGATCTTCCATGACCTTATCCATATCATAATGGAAGATTATGTTTACAATCTACTAGGAAAATCCAATACAAGAGAAGATCATCCCAAGATCCTGAGAAAAATCTGAGCAGTTAGAGGAATACAAGTTACGCCCGAATCCTAAAAAGTGTGTATTTGGTGTCACATCTAGAAAATTGTTAGTCTTCATAGTATTCAGAAGGGGAATTGAAGTGGATCTAGCGAAAGTCAAGTGATAATCAAAATTCCCCCACTTCACAATCTCAAGTAATTAAGGAGTCTACAAGGAAAGCTATAGTCTATCAGGCACTTCATAGCCCAAATTGTTGATAAATGTCAGTCCTTTAAACACCTCATCTGCAAAGACATCACTTTCAAATGGGATCCAAAATGTCAACTAGGCTTTGACAAGATCAAGGAATACCTAGCTAATCCACCCATTTTAATGCCTCCCATTCTAGGTAAAACACTCCTGCTATATATCTCAGCCACATCAATTGCACTAGAGGAATTTCTAGCACAACATGATGAGTCTCCAAAGAACGTACCATCTACTATATCAGCTGAACAACTTGTGGGCTATGAGCTTAATTATTCACCCATGGAAAAAGCTTGCTTAGAAATTGTTTTTTAGCTCACAGAAACTACGTCACTATATGCTTAGTCATCCTATCAAGCTCATATCCAAGGTTGACCCACTCAAATATTTGTTATCAAGAACATCACTAACTAGCCACATGGCCAACTGGGTTATGTTACTGAGTAAGTTTGACATAGAATATGTGGACCGTAAAGCAATCAAGGGACAAGTGATAGTAGATCAATTGGTTGATGCTCCTTTGGTGGACACATATCCATTAGTGTTTGAGTTTCCTGATGAAGGTTTCCTTATAGTTTCGGAATCAGATACATTGACATTATATTTTGATGGGTCATATACTCACAATGGAGCTAGTGTCGGTATCCTATTCGTCACTCAAGGTTCTTACATCCCAAACTCATTTAGGCTAGCATTCCCATGCACAAACAAAATTGTTGACTATGAAGCTCTAATCACTAACCTCAGAATCACAGTCAAATGGAATATTTCTCATCTTCGTGTCTTTGGTGATTCCCAACTCATTAACAAATAGGTAAATTATGAGTTTCAAACTATGGATGATAAGCTTTTACCTTATAAACACATGGTGGATGACTTTAAGAAGTATTTCATCTACATCCAATTTGAGCAAATTCCTAGACTCCAAAAAAAGGCAGCAAATGCTATGGCTACAATTGGTTCCCTCATTGACATGCCTAAGGATCGAATGGATTGTGAGTTCTTTGTTGAGAAACTATTCATCTCAGTGTATGATCTTCCTGATAACAAAATGATGTGTGATATCGTAGGTACCAAATCACCCTAGTATCATGAGATTTATGTTTATCTCCATGAAAAAATCATACCACCTGATCTTACTTGTAATCAATGCAAATAATTCATCCAACGCACTTCCCGATACACAATTGTGGGAGATACGCTTTATCATAGAGGTTATGATGGCACTCTCCTTCGATGTCTCAATGAATTAGAATCCCATGTTGCATTAAGTGAGGTGCATAGTGCTGTCTATGGGTCTCATTCTAATGGAATGGCCTTAGCCAAGAAAACTCTCAAAGTAGGATAGTACTAGCCCACTATGGAGCATGATGCTTGTGATTTTGTGAAGAAATGTGTGTCGTGTCAATAACATGCAGATCTCATTCATGCTCTTGCACAAGATTTGCAGCCTATCATTACACCGTGGCCCTTTTCACAATGGGGTTTTAACTTAATTGGTAAGATTTACCCTCCATCATCCAATGGTCACACCTTCATCATCACCGCCACTGAATACTTCACTAAATGGGTGGAAGCAATTCCACTTTCTTAAATTACTGGTATTTAGATCTCCAAACTCATCCTTTTCCATATCCTCTGTAGATATGGTATCCCCTCCACCATTATCACTGACAATGGTAAGCCCTTCAAAAAATATTATATGAAACACCTTTGTGAAACCTATCATATCCAACATCGTTGTTCAACCCCCTATTACCCTCAAGGTAATGGCCAAGTTGAAGCAACCAACAAAACCCTTATCAAAATCCTTAAAAAGGTGGTCACTGGTCGAGATTGGAACCTCCATCTCAATCATTCCCTTTGGGAATACCACAGATCCATATACACACCCACTAGTGCTACCCTATACTCCCTTTTTTATGGTGAAAATTCTATCTTGCCAATTGAGGTTGAGATCCCATCACTTCAAATCTCTCTGAAGAATCTCATCAGTGATGAAGATGCTTGAGTCACACAGTTAAGTCAACTAGAACTCCTATATGAGAAACGCATCAAGGCCTATAATCATCTCCAAGCATATCAACATCATATTAGGAGGAATTACAACAAGAAGGATCATCCCCTCTAATTCAACATTGGTGATCTAGTCCTAAAGGAGAATCAACGTACCCAATAGTATCAAGAAAGAAGGGAAATTTTGAAGCAAATTGGTTGGGTCCATATGTTGTCACAGCAAAATATGTTTTTGGGGAATATCGGCTTGCAACACCTAAGGGGGAACCCTTGGAGGATCCTATAAACATAATTCACCTTAAAAGGTTCTACACCTAGGTCAGCTAGGTTATCCTACCTAGAAAAATCCAAAAAAATTAAAAAATCAGCAAAAATAAAAAAATCCAAAAAATAGTAAAGAGAAATAATGCATCCTATGGTGAAAACCACCCTTGGTGGTGCCTTGGATATGTACGTTTGGTGAAAACCTGGCAATAGGTGCCATTTGTAGAGGGCTTAATCATTATCTACCTTGTGCCCTATTTTCCTTATGCTTCCATCTGCCCTATCATTATATCCTATCCTCACATCCTATCCCCGTATCCTATCATCCCTACCCCCCCATCAACATCGTATTTATCTGTCACTTGGTGTATTTTGATTGAGAATTTGATGATCTAGATTGGCTATCTAAAATATTAAACTTTTACCCTAAATCTGAGCTTGTCATCCCTTGTACATTGCTATCATTTTTCAGACTCATGCCCTCATCTAGGGTCTTTCATCGTGTTGGTCATCATTAGGTCTCATCTTGTCTTTCATCTGTCTTTTTTTGAACTATGTTTCCTCTGCACTTTCACATAGGCAAGGCTAATCATTTGATCCACCCCCAAGGAATTTTTCCATCCAGTCTTCTTCATCTATCGATGTCTCCATTGTCCTCTTTTTTCTTTTATTCGTGGTGATTCTTCAGTCTTTTATCAAACTACAATAGCTATGCGCTTTCACGTAGGGAAGGATAATATTTAATCAACCCCCGACCCCCTAGGTCCTTAGTGTGTGTCTTGGTCATGTGTCATGCTGTCTAGTATGTCCCTATTCCACTGGTTCCTAAAAAAACAAAATCCATTAGTATCATGAGGTCCAATTGGTTTCCAGTATCCTGATTCATGTCGATCACCTAATCTACCCTCCATCTTTGGTCTTAACAGGATGTATCCTTCCTAATTTAGATCACATCAATCCCATCCACCTACTGATCCTATGGTAAAGGATGTTTGAAATATTTTTTGATCTTTTGATACTCTTGGCATTTTGTTTATCATTTGAGCTTCCTATTATACCTTGTCAGGGTTGCCACGATCCATCATATCATGGTGCACTTTGAAAGGTAAACATAGGGGCATATCTTGATTTTGCAGGATCTTGTCTTCTTGGTTTTCCCATGTAGTACCCACCAAGATCCTCATGGTCTTGTGTTACGTTGGGGCATCCTTTGTGCTTGTGGTTATCCCAATACCCAGCCCGACCAAAGCCCTTATGGTTTTGAGGTTTTAGAATATCCTTCTTATTTGTTGTGTTTGTTTATGCATTTGACACCAATCTGCCTTGGTTCTTCATACCTTGGCATATCGTGGCTTATGCTATAGCAAAAATCAATACTCATAAAATGGAAAAATGACATTAGATTCTGGGTATGTGCAGGATCATTATAGAAAAAACAGGCCCTTCAGTGGCAAAAAATTTAGAAAAATTAGAGTTAGGCAACTTGACGTAAAAATTCAAATAAGTTATCTATATTACTTAAAAAATATGTAAGAATATAATCTGTAGAAAATTGAATGTAGTTTCTAAACTACTAGGTTTATTTTAAAAAAATCCATTTGGTGAAAATTTGAAATTTCAATGTAGTAGTACTTAAATTTCAAGGAAAAAATAAGTAGGTGTTTTTCGACAACCCTAACCACAATAAAGTGATAATATTTTTTTATAAGGTTTTAGATATAAGTAGAGAACTCATGTCCTGATGTGATGCATATTTTTTGTAATTTTTTTCCAAGTAAATAATTAACTATGAATTTTTTATTACAACTTTTAAAAAATATAAAAAATTGTATGTCTGACGACCTTAACTTGGTCAAAACTTCATGAAATTCAATATTTTTTTAATCCTAGGTATAATATGTGAAGCATAGAATGTGACACATGTTTCAGATTCAAAAGTGTGATACTATTTGAAAGTTATAGATTTTTTTCAATCATCCTATTAATCAGGACTTTAGTCGTAATTCAAATAGAAAATGAATAATAATAATTTATTAAATTCAAAGTAAAGCATAATTTATATTGGGGTTGGGGCCCTAGCTCGGTTGGGTAAATCTTTTCTGTTGTAGGAGGTTGGTCACAAGGTCTAGTCTCCCACACCCCCGTGGTACTAGAGGGTGTTTCGCACTAGAGGGGTATAGGAGTTCAAGGTTGACATGGACATGTTACAGACAGAGGTGGGGAGACTATATGCCAAGGTGCAGTCTCCCACACCTCCTCTGCGGCCTTGCCAACTCTCGCTCGTCATCTAATCCAAATCCCAAGGCACCAATGATCAACTCCATAGTGGTAATCCTCCTTGGCCTGTGCTTGACACACCATGCTAAGTATCGCACAATGGTTCCCACATCATCTGGTCCTCCCCTCAATAGAAACATAATCATTAGGACTACCTCTCACATCTGGAAAGCAAGCTCAATTGTGATCTGCTCCCCCCATATAGCCCTAGACTCATGGCTCACCTGTCTGAACATCTGTGGTGCTTCTGGAATATCTTATTGTACCTTGTATTATCGGGTAGCTCTATCAAGCCTGTGTAGCTCTATGATGAAAGTGTCTCGGCCTATCAAATAACACTGCAAGAATAGGTAACCCCTCCATCTCCTATGATCCACTCACCACCCCTGGAACCATCACCTCAAGTATGGCATCCAAATGATATCCTCGTCCACCAGCCCATCAAGTCTCTACTACCACTCCTCTAAGCTCCCTACCTCCTAGTAGTGTAGTCTCTATCTGTACTTTGATCCCCACCAATATGCTACAGGAAGCGTCTCATCTCTAAAAACGACAATCAGAATGTCTAGTCGCACAATGCTAATGTGCTCACAAGCCCATACCTGCGGCAGAGTAACATGTGTAATGTTGAATACTCATCTATAGCAGATGACATGCATGATTTGGTACAGTTGGGCCAATATGAATTCCCCCCATGCATAAAATCCCTCTCGCCTCTCCATAATCTGTCTGAAAACCTCAATAATCTTGAGCCTGAAGAAGCATCCACTCCTGTCTGGAAGGAGGATCCCACTTATAAGTCCACATAGTTATAGTGGTAACACTACCATCTCTATCCCAATGAACACATCAATATCCAACTCATTCCCTCATATGGGAAGGTCAACCAGTCCATACACTGCCTGTACGCTCCTATCCATTGATCGTCGATGTGCTACGCTGATCAAGTGCACGGATCGGTAATCTCAAGATCCTCTAGATTTCCTCCAAGGTCACCATCATCTCCCCTATTAGAAGATGGAATTTAGAGGTGTTGGAGCTCCACCACTCCATCAATGTTGTTAGTAGGGATCTGTGTGCTTTGATGTTGGGATATCCCAACATATGTAGTTATCTAGCCTGGCCTAGTGTTGCGTGGTCCTCCACGGTCATAGCCCTTAGAGTCACCTCCAAAATGGTCGAGAGCCTCTCTTGTGTCCTTAGAGTCTCGAAAGTATGCATCCATACCAACCTTTTTGTCATATTTTCTAACTTTTCATTGCTATTTCATTTCCTTTTCATCCCTCCTCAGTTTGGCGAATTCGCCTCTATGTAAGGCAGGTTCACCCATTCCCCTTTCCAGTGTGCACGCTTGTCCAACACATGCATTTTCCCCTCTATCATCCTTTTATAGGTTCTCCTATCTTCCAAGAGTTTATGCCCCTTACATGTCTTGGCATGCATTCACTCATTTTATCCCCAAAGGTGAACTCGCATTTGCCCATTTTCCCCCATGGGCGATTTCATAATCGCCCTTATTTCTTTTCTACTCAAGTGGCGAATCTACATTCACCTATCCTGAAGAGGTAGATTCGCATATGTCTATTCTAATTTTGGGTGGATTTGCATCAGCCTGTTTCCCTTTTAAGCGAATTTGTATCCACTCTTTTCCCTTTTTGGCGATTCGCAATTGCCTATCCCGTGACCCAACTGCCCCTGCATTTTGCAGGTTCACCCTTGTCGGAGAGATGTAATTTCGCAATCGCCCCTCTCCTAGTGCACCCAGTGTCTGCCTCTTTCCTATCAAATTCACTAGACAGGCAAATGCATTTGGTCGAAAGGGTGAATCTGCCCATCCATGGTGGATTTGTACACTCAAAACTACCCACCCGAAATTAAAGTAAATGTGTAAATTGAAATTGAAATCAAAAATTCAGGATCCAAAACCTACTTGGAGGGGTACCACATGCTCGTAGTAGTATGCTTGTATCTCCTCTCCTTGGTGGATCAACGTTTCATCACCGATTAGCTCCTTGTAACTCATCCTATCAACGATCCTCGTCACTCTCTCTCTCTTTAGCCTAATCATGTGATGGCAAGTGTGCAAATTAAGATTAAGTGAATAGTAAATTTTTAAATTTACTATTTATAATTTTCATTTTTTGACCCTACTTAGCCTTTTAATTTTTGGGTAATTTTTATCCTTTAATTAACCCTTTATTAATTCATTTTCCCCTTTTCTTCTAAGGGATGTCATTTGCACCTCATGTGTCCATTTTCCTCCATTCAAAAGTCATTCTTTATGGTTTTTTGCACTCTATCGTGCGGTACCCTCCATTGCTTCATATCGAGAAGTTGCACAAGGCCCTTTTCTTCCCCATATGCCCTCTCAAGGGGGCATACCCTACCATATTCCTCCATCCTTCCTTCCTATCCATTCTCTTACGATACCGAGACATCGTTTAGCATTATTTTATTCTATCGAGTCATCTGTGATTTATTTTTTTCAAAACACTGTTATTTTAAAAATATTTCGAAGAGGGGAAAAATGTAGACACTTGAATTTGACCACTCCCATATGGTCAAATTTTCCCTTGCATTCATATTTCCTACATCCCAGAGCCATATTAATCAAAAAATTTATTATTTGGTTAATATTTCACTTCAACTTAATATCCCCTAAGGTATTTAATTAATCAATCAAATACCTTACCTTATTCATCTCTAAATTAAATAAATAGAACAATTTATTTAATTTAATCATTAGCCTATGTGAATTAAATCAATTTTTGAATTCACCCTTTTCTCTCTCCTCATATCACATCCTCCATAATCCTCTTTAATCCAGATTAATCTAATTAATCTATGATTAGGATGTACACACCCCTAATCATCATTAGGGTCACATCCTACATAACCTCCCACTTGCCTCCAATCCTTCATTAGCCCATCTAATCATGCATTTACACAACCTTAATCACTTAATTAGGCTAACCTAATCTTCATGCCATTTATGGAATGTTTCCTTAGTCAACTTACATTAAATGTTTTCTCCTTTTAGAGAAGGAATCCTCTTCCCCATGTGAATTTAAAATTCACATTTATTCATCCTAGGCATTTTAAGGAATTTTTAATTCCTTCTCCCATCCCCATGAGGATTTGTGAGGAATTTTTAATTCCTCACATGTCCTCTCAAGGTACATGTGGATAAAGATCTCCCTTATGAGTAGATCTTGTCCATTCCCAAGGTACATCATAGTACCTCCACATCATCTCCACCTCATCTCTCCTTGGCCAACTCATCGAACACATGTCGGTATGTGAGGACAAGTGTGAGTTCGCAACTCACCCTAGCCCTTGATTCTCTCCACCATGGATGCATCTCAGCCATCCATTGCTTTAGAGGCACTTCCCCTAAAAGTAGAGGAATCTCCCTTATTTTGATCATCCACATTCAAGCATTCAATATTGCATACACTTAGCCATTTTCAAGCCATCAAGAATACATTTATTGTTCCAGCCATTTGAGCCACCATATTGCATCTATCCAACTACCCACATCCACCATTGCAATCTACATTACATTAGCTTCATTTTTCACTACGTTACATGCCATAGAGCTAAGCAAGGAGCACACAATCAAGCATCAAACAGGGCCAACCAAACTCATCAATTCAAGCAAGGTAAAAGGATCCATTTTCTTTGTATTTTGTTTGAATTTAGCTAGGCCTTATCTTGAGTGTTGTATTGATTTTCCTTGTTTGCATTCTCTTTTTTTTGCATCTTGGAGTAGGAAAATTCACTTGCACACAAATACATACATACATATAAGCAGACATACATACATACATACTTAAATACATAAAAGCATACATACACAAGCACATACAATCTTACATACATACAAGCATACATGTACATATGTACACACAATCTTACATCTACATACATACATACATACATTGATACATACATACATATAGGCATACATACATACATACATATGTACATACATATAGGCACACATGCATAGATACAAGCATGTATGCATACATACATACATGGCATACAAGCATACATACATACAAACATACAAATATATATATACATACATTCAATAGAGTAGCATTTAACACAAAGAAATACATAATCCGAGTGTGTTATAATGCACTCGTGTTATGTCTTGCTAGACATGTCTTGAGCACAACTGCAAAAATTGTGTCAAAACTAAGAAATAACGCGAGTGCATTATAATGCACTCATGTTATAATGTGCTTGCATTATCTCTTGCTTTGTGAATCCCCAATCCTTGGGCTTGGTGTTTTCCTTGGAATACCAACCCAAAGGCTTGGAGTGTCTTCCCAACGTCCAAAGACATGTTTTTGCAAATTCTACAATATTTCACATAATCATGTTCATGCTAAGCATCAGGTTTGCACGTGTTTCAATGTTGAACAAATTGAACACCTGGGTAATGTTAGGCTCTCTCTTAGCTATCTAATGATGTAGTTTTCTTTACATTTTGACAATTTTAAGCCTTTGATCTATAATTTCTTTTGTTTGTGTGTTTATTTTTTGGTAAAAACCAGTGTTTGGTATTTTTTGTTATAAATTAACCATTCATCAAAATTTCAAATAAATTACAGTTTTAGAAACTAGACTCCATTCTACATATATTAATTAAAAAATAATAATAATTTTCAATTAGTTTCCAAAATTTATAGGAGAAGCACAGCCAAAATTCTATTTTTCAGGGAGTGTCCACTTTGAAAATTAGTTAAAAATCAAATATTCATAGAAAAATTATCAAAAAAATTGACCATAAACTACACACTATTAAATATTTCTCACTGAAGCAATTTTAAAAATACTAAAATAAATTTAACTACGTTAGGGAGCCACAAAAATTGCTATGTTATGTTTTTTAGACAAAAACAACACCAATTTTTGTGGTCCCCTCTTTTGAACCCCTTAATCTCAATTAGTTTCAAAAAAAATAATAGTTTAGAAAGTAGACTCGAAGCACTACGATCCTTGTTTTTGTCGCATCTCAAAATTTTGAGTGTAATTATCCTCAATTTCATGTCAAAGGTCAGTATTTCCTGATTTCAGAAAAAAAAAGTGGCCACTTAAGCCTTGTATTTCCCCCCCTCCCCATCTTTTTGTACTTGCCCTATGAAAGAATCAAACTTCTTGTACCATTTCCAAACAGACTGCTTCAAGACATACAATGACTTCTTGAATTTTTACACAAATTTTTTGTTGTGATTTTAAACACCCTTTTGGTTGTTCCATATTATATATTTTCTCAACCAAATCTCCATGTAAAAATGTTTTCTTAACATCTAATTTCTCTAACTCAAGATCAAGTAAAGCAACAAGTGCTAAAACAACCTAAATATTCATCTAAATATTCCATTGTTATCCTTTACCAAGTCCTATCTTGAAGTGTTGTAGAGTCTTGTAACAAACTTTCACGCTTTTCTAGGCTTTCCATCACTTAATTCGTGACACCCACTTGCATCCTCGAGTGGAACCCATTCGCCATGGGTGGCGAATTAGTCCCTCTTGGCACAAAATTCAAATTTCTTTCGTGTTTTTATTCATTAAGACCTTAGGTTGGCGTGTGATGTATTTTCGGGAAATTAGGGCATAAGTGTGTATAAATAAGTTTTTTTCCATCCATTTTAACCCCCATTCATCTTGTTCACTTAATCATCTCATACACTCAAGCATTCAAGCATTTTTCATCATTCAATCAAGCAATTATCAAGTATCTTGGAGCAACCATTGACATATATTCATAATTCAACAACAAAGCTTTGGTGAGTTTAGCACACTTGCATGTTGTTTGTTCATCATTCCTTTCTTTTTTTCATTTTATTTCTTTATCAAGGGTTTGATTACCAAAGTGGTATTTGACCAAGGAAAATCCCTATACTCTAACCCTTAACCATTTTTCCCCTCTTTACATGTGTGTTTGTAGGTCTTGTAAGAAAATTTGTCAAAGAAATAGGTGTTAAAAAGTGGTCAATAAGTCATCAAAGCTATTTAAGTCAACCAAACCCTAATTAAAGCTTGGAGACAACATTCAACAAGTTTTCTGCAGATTTGGTTTCATCAACCCAACAATAAGATAAGTGCAAATCTTGACCCATAGAGTTAACTTCAAAATTTGCAGATTTTTGTAGGTGGATTTATTTTCCATTAGTGATGAATGAGTCACACTTCCAGGCTAGAAAAGTTTATTTCTTCAGTTTTCAGTTCCCAACACTCAGAAACCAGTTTCAGTAAAGTTTACCAGAAGCATGACTGATTCAAAATTAGTGGCGAATGAGTCCCACTGGTCATCAACAGTGATTTTTGTAGCATTCCAGAACCTTCCAGCAGCAACATTCCATCTCTAGGTGCACTCTATTCAATTTCATTAAGTTTGATTTCATTTGTGCATGTTTCTAGTTCATGTTTGCATACAACACTTTGTTTTCAAACACTTCATATTTCTTAGGTTTAGCATAAATAATCAATCAATTTTATTAGTTTGCTGCATCTAGATCATTTCATTTAGGCGTAATTTCATTGTACTTTCATTATTTTGAGTGAACCACCTAGATTTTGGTGTGGGATCTATCTCTTTCCTTTAGGTGAAAAACCCTAATTGAGCAAAAGATTCATAGCATTTCAAACCCCTAAAATCTACGGTTCATTTTGGTGAACCTACATATTGAACATTATCTCTTTCTAATTTACATTGCATTTACATCCTAGGACTTATATCATTATATTTTACATTAGCCTTTGCATTCTTTTTGCATCCTATGGTTTTCAACATTGCATTAGTGAATATCTTGTATAGATTTCATTTTTGTACTTCAAAACATTACAGAAACTCAAATTTTGCATTTGCAACTTAGTTTTGCATCATAAAAGCATAAAAATCCATTTACATTTTCTAAAAAATCTCAAAAAAGTTCATCCCTGCACTCATTTGCCACCCTAGGCGAATCAGTCTAGTTGCACATTTTTAATTGCATTTTGTAGTATTTTCTAGGTATTTTTTCCATTACAGCTTTCTACTATTACTCTCTATCATATTTTCCATATTTTTTGTTTTATTCTCTTTCTTTCTTATTAGTTTACTTTCACTCATTGTCATCATGGCATTTTTCTTTAATAAGTTGTGGATGTCTTTAAAATCCTTAGTTGACATGTCAAACTATGCCTTTGGCTATGATCCTA
This sequence comes from Sequoia sempervirens, assembly GCA_007258455.2. Taxonomy (NCBI): domain Eukaryota; kingdom Viridiplantae; phylum Streptophyta; class Pinopsida; order Cupressales; family Cupressaceae; genus Sequoia; species Sequoia sempervirens. The sequence goes on from VDFB02252616.1 coordinate 147,545,874, forward strand.
ATGACTTGAGCTTCCTCATGCTCCTTCAACTCCTAATGAATGTACTCCTCATGTTGACATCATTGGAGAAGATGATGATAGCATGAATAAGTTCTTAAATGACTGCCTTGACAACCTCGAAGCCAATGCATCCTTTTACCCATCCATGAAGTCACAAGATCTTCCTACTATCTCACTTCCTAACATGTTTGGTTACCTACATCCTGAAACACATGAAGGACCTAAGTTCCCTTCAACAGGTGAACCTAGTTCCTCTCACCAAGAAACTCCTCAACCATTCTATGATAATAAAGTTACAAACATGCCCATTAACCTTGAAGAAACTTATGGAAAAGGATTTACTATCTTAAGAAAACAAGGATGTGACACAACAAATGAACATGACATTCACCAACTTTTAGAACAAAGACCAACATATGAAAACACAACAGGGTTAGGATATCAAGATCCCCCTCTTGACAACAAGCCTCCTTTTGAATATTGGGGACTTCAAATTGATGGCACGGTGATCTTTGACTCCCCTCCCGACTTAAATGTCCTTCTTCCATGTGAACAACCCTTACATGATGCTAATGATAAGGATGCTAGGATCCCCGTGGGTCCTCTTCCTCCTTCAATCCATGAAAAAAGTGAATCTAGTAAACGCAAACGACCTTACAAATTGGAAAAACTAAAGTTTCCTCTCCATCCACACCCTGAATGTGAAAGGAAACTAAAAATTATTATAAATAGAGGTCTTATACTCTTACCACCTTCAAATAGGTTGGCCATCTTTCCTAAAGATTCCAACATACCATATTGTAAATATCATCATGTTCTTGGACATCACAATGATGAATGTCTGACATTGAAGAACATACTGAACAAGTATCACTTCACTGATACCGACTGTTATCCTATCATCCCATAATTCCCTAAACCACATCCCCTCATCATACAATAGTTGTAGAATTTCCCATTCTCACTATTGCATGATCTTTCCCATCACCTATCTTGGCTCATTCTTTCCTAACACTCAGTGGGGACAAGAAGTTTTTATCCTTGTCTTAGTACTGCATTTATCCTTGTCTCTTAACTGCATTATTCACTTTCCGCTTATACTACTTAAGATTGTGAAGCAAATAACTCGGTTGATGCTTGAATTGCATTTGCAATACTATCCTTTTTACATTTTTCTTTTTCATTTCTTTGGTGTGATTGTATGTGCGTATCATGTTCCCCCATAATGAGTGTTTGATGTTCTCCCTCTCTTTGTGCACTTCCTCTATTTGTACCTCTATTCCTCTATATGTCGTACTTTATCTTTTCTTTTTCACTCTTGTTTTTTGTGTTTTCCTTTTGGGAATGACGCAAGGCATTGAGACCAAAATGTCTCCTTCATGTTCACCCAAAAGCTTTTCCTTTTTCCTTTTCCTTTTTTTTCCTTTGCTTGTGTTTTCCTTTTGGGGACGATGCAAAGCATTGAGATCACAATGTCTCTTCCATGTTGACCCAAAACAGACTTTTTTTTTCTTTTTTTTTTTGCTCTCTTTGTGTCATTCTTCTAGTTCTATGTGTATTCAGGGAATGATGACAGTTTTGAGCTCTTTCATATCAATATTGCAGCAACGAACATACTGACCCAAAATCCATAGATCTCTTGTGTTTGGTGTGTTCCTTTCTGGGGGCAACCCTTCTTTCTTTGTTCATTTTATTTCCATGATGTAGCCTTAGTCAGAAACGTATGACTTGGCATAGGGGATTTCCTAGTTAGTTTGCATGTCTTGTTTTCTTTTCAAATTTTCCTTCACTAATTTCAAGTAATTACTCACAGAACGGTATGTCAAAATTCCTTTAAAGTGGGGGCATACATTGGTATTTTTCTTTTTCTTGGTTCTTAGTGCAACCTTATTACTTTATACGATGTGTTTGTCACTTTGTGGATGACATTGGGTATGATGTCCTTCATAAGCATGATCTATCTTAGCATATTACATTCCTCTTGGTGGCTTGATATGATACATTACATCCCCTCATATGTGAATATTTTATTCTTTGATTGGTCCTCTCTTGGAGACATTAGACACAATGTTCCCTAAGTTATAGACCTCACATGAACTTAACAAGACTCCCTTGAACATATTTTGCATTTATATGGCCACCTTGCATAATGCAGCTTGCATGCCTAAGGTTCCATCCTGCTTGTTCATGAGTTCTCAGCATATGAAGCTTTGCTTGTCTCATGAAGCATGGACCAGAATTTTCCTTTGTGATGCTTTATTAAAGTTATCAGGAGGTATAAATTTGATATGGTTGAGTGGGAAGCCCATTCTGAGGCATGACTCTCCCCATAGCCACCTATGTGTTTGTGAGTACATACCAGCCAAGCATATGTTTCTCACCTTTTGAGCCTTCTCACCTGGCATACAATAATGAGTTTTGTCACCCCAGAGTGAGTATGCATTTTCTTTTAAGGAAAAATAGCCTAGATCTGATCCACAACTAGTTGGACAAATGATTGAAGCTTGATCCAACCTTTTCCTTTTCCTCTCTCTTTTCTTCTTCTCTTTCACATGTGTGTTCCTTTGTTCTTATGTTTATTTTTCCATGGGATCTTCATCCTGGGGGCTTGATCATCCCTGTTGATCATTGTTATCTCATCTTGCTAGAATAAATACATTTGGATCCCTCTCGATATGCATGGCTACATTAGTGTGAGTCTGAAGCAAGTTCATTCTCTCACTAAAGTGGGGGCTAAATGTACCATAGAAAAATGGATCTTTTGGCATTTTCATGGTCATTTAGGTCTTTTTCCTATGATGCTTGGCCTATTTTGTTTAGATTTAATGTTGTAATGTAACTTATGCATTCACATTAGGTCTTGAATATTAAAATTATTAAGACTTTATGATGTCTTATGAAGATGTTTTGAAGTGTTGTAACAAATTTCCACACTTTTCTAGACTCTTCTTATTATAATTCATCTAAATATTCCATTTTCATCCTTTACCAAGTCCTATCTTGAAGTGTTGTAAAGTCTTGTAACAAACTTTCACACTTTTCTAGGCTTGTCATCACTAATTACACCTTTCTTATGCTTTATTTGGCCCCTTTATGCACTTATAGGCCTTAATTAAGTGTGTTTTTAATAAAAACCCGACAAAAAGCATTAAAGATAACTTAATTCCCAACACCCACTTGCATCCCTTGAGTGGGACCCATTCACCATGGGTGGCAAATGAGTCCCTCTTAGCACAAAATTCAAAATAAATTCAAATTTCTTTCAATTTTTTATTCATTAAGACCTTAGGTCGGCTTGTGATGTTGTATTTTTCAGGAAGTTAGGGCATAAGTGTGTATAAATAAGTTCTTTTCCATCCAATTTAACCCTCATTCATCTTGTTCACTTAATCATCTCATACACTCAAGCACTCAAGCATTTTTCATCATTCAATCAAACAATTATCAAGCATCTTGGAGCAGCCATTGACATACTTCAGAATTCAACAACAAAGATTTGGTGAGTTTAGGACACTTACATGTTGTTTGTTCATCATTCCTTTCTTGTTTTCATTTCATTTCTTTATCAAGGGTTTGATTACCAAAGTGGGATTTGACCAAGGCAAATCCCTATACTCTAACCCTTAACCATTTCCCCCCTCTTTGCATGTATGTTTGCAGGTATTGTAGGTAGATTTGTCAATGAAATAGGTGTTGAAAAGTGGTCAATAAGTCATCAAAGCTATTCAAGTCAACCAAACCCTAATTCAAGTTTGGAGACAACATTCAACCCTTTTTTTGTATTTTTGGTTTCGTCAACCTGACAAGAAGACAAGTGCAAATCTGGACCCACAGAGTTTACTTCAGAATTTGCAGATTTCTGTAGGTGGACTAATTTGTCATTAGTGGTGAATGAGTCCCATTTCCAAGCTAGAAAATTTGATTTTTTCAGTTTTCGGTTCCCGACACTTAGAAACCAGTTTCAACAAAGTTTACCAGAAGCATGATTGATTCACCATCAGTGGCGAATGAGTCCCACTGGTCATCAATAGTAATTTTTGTATCATTCCATAACCTTCCATTAGCAACATTCCATCTCTAAGTGCACTCTTTTCAATTTCATTAAGTTATGATTTCATTTGTGTGTGTTTCTAGTTCATGTTTGCATACAACACTGTGTTTTCAAACACTTCATATTTCTTAGGTTTAACATAAATAATCAATCAATTTCATCAGTTTGTTGCATCTATATCATTGCTTAGGTATAATTTCATTGTACTTGTATTAGTTTGAGTGAACCACCTAGATTTTGGTGTGGGATCTATCTCTTTCCTTTAGGTGCAAAACCCTAATGGAGCAAAAGAGTTATAGCATCTCACACCCCTAAAATCTACGGTTCACAACAACACCATTTTGCTGAGTGTAAATGATGGTTTTATGCCTTTTGATCCCAACCTCCTTACAATAATTTTCAAATTCCAAATATGTGAACTCGCCTCCATTATCTATTCTTAAACATTTAATTGATCTATCAGTTCTCTTTTCAACCAAAACTCTAAATTGTATAAATACACTAAACACATTAGCTTTAGTTTTAAGAATATATGCCCACACCTTTCTAGAGTAATCATCTATAAATGTCACAAAATATGATGATCTTCCAAAAGAAACTATAGGGGTGGCACCCAAACATCTGAATGAATATAATCTAGAATACCTTACTTGTATGACTACTTAATTTAAACTTTTCTCTAGACTATTTCCCATAAACACAATGTTTGTAGAAATTCAAATTCAGAGATTTTAGATTTGGAAGTAAATTATGGTATAACGAATTATTTAAGACTTGTTAATATTTTGTTTATGTTGGTCATATATTTTAATTGTTTTATATTTTAAGTATTTTGTATGTTAATGCTTTAATAGTTTTTGTTGGCATGTTCACATCATTACACTCCACCCCTTGTTGTCACTTGTTGCCCTTAAGTTATATATGTTAGCATAATAATTCTTAAATGAATAATAAATAATCAAATAGCTTTCAATAAATAAAATAAATTTTTATATAGTTTTTGAAATAAAAATGAAGTGAACAATGTAAATAAAATAATTCTTAAATAATTCTAAACTAAAACAAAATAACCCTTTCATAAATAAAATAACTCAATATTGAACTCTTGACTAAGGATTTAGCTATCAACTTTAGAATCAACTAATTAAATTACGAAGGCTCTTTACACAAATCATTTCCTCATCAATATTTATTCTATTAAACTAACTCAACTCCAAATATTAATCAAAGATATAACTTAAGATGAAGATCAACCCTAACAACTACAATATTCATCAACCTAAAATTGTTGACTTCAAACTTTTATTTAATCTACATTTAAATTACTATCATGACTCTCTTAGATTAAATTACCAACCCTACATTAACAGATACTCGCCACTTGTTTTGAACGTTTTAACATCATTAATCTTTGAAATTGCCTCCTCAGATAACTCGGCACATTATTACCTCGAGGTTGCAATTTCTGTTTATTCTTTTATCGAGCACTGGGAGGACTGTAACCTGCACTGCTCACTGAATACTTGGCGGTGGAGAGTTGTTTGCATCTGGATCATCTACAACAATATCAACAAGCGGAATTGGAGATTGTCCTTCCAATATCTGTAACACCTGTTTCATGTCAGGCCTGCACTCTGGTTGAGGATGAGAACACACAATTCCCAAGTTAAGCACCCTCTCCATCTCTTCACCGCTATATTCTCCCCCAAGCTTTGTATCCACCGCATCCATTATCCTCTTCTCCACATACAGCTGCCACCCACTCCTCCAACACTACTTTCTCTGTTTCAGCAGATTCATCTAAAGGCCGTCTTCCACAAGCAACCTCCAGCAATACTATACCGAAGCTGAATACATCTGTGCCTACGGTGGCTTTTCCTGTGCGCATGATTTCAGGTGCCATGTAACCCAAGGTTCCTGCTACAGCACTCGTTTGGGGTATCTGAGTTTGGTCATGCAAACGGGCAAGCCCAAAATCCCCCAACTTTGCATTAAATTGTGAGTCAAGCAAGATATTTTGAGACTTTAAGTCTCTGTGCACAACTACCCATTCCCATTCTTGGTGGAGATACAACAAGCCAGCAGCCACTCCCTTGAGAATGCTATACCTCTGCGACCATCCAAGAATTTTCTGAGGGTTGCCGAATATGAATCTATCCAGGCTCCCATTTGGCATGTAATCATAAACAAGAAAGAGCTGATACTTGTTCCGACACCATCCCTGAAGCCGAACCAGATTTCTGTGTTGCAGACGCCCCAGGCTCGAAATCTCGGCAACAAAATCCTTCCTTTCTTGGTTGAGATCTCTGATCAAACATTTTATGGCAACTTCAAGCCCTGTGCTGGGCAGAACTCCCCTGTATACCTTCCCAAATCCTCCTCTACCTATCAAGCTTTCATCACTGAAGCCATGTGTGGCGGCTGTCAATTCTTGATAGGGAATTTTGTGGGGCCAGAACTCCATCTCCCATTCTTCCACAACCTCTCTCTGCTTGCTCTTTCTCAACCAGTACCATATGACAAGACTACCCAAAACGACTAAAATAAGTAAACCTACGGAAATCCCAACTCTGATTCTTACGGATACCTCTTTTGAGCTCTTGCGTAGGAAGGAAGGAAGATGGGATAGATCTAGAGTTGGTGCCATGCCGTCCGAATTGAAGCTCCAAGCCAGAATGTAATGCTCTTCAAAGCCATTAAGTCCTGTAGATGCAGAAAATCCCACATAAATTAAACCGCTTTCGTTGAATTCGTTGAAGAGAAAAGAAGACGGGAATTGGGCATTGGAACCAAAACAGAGGAAGATAAGAAAGGTAAATACTGAAAGCACCATGGCAGACGGTATTGCAAGAGCCTTTTCCAAAGGGAACCGCATATTTCTCATTTGCACACGAGGACAGAGATGTGATCTAAATTCTAATCATACAAGCCATTTAGAATGTGCGGCTTGTGCATCAGCAGGGCCGGCCCATATCAGACGCAACTCAGTCAATACATAAGAAGTGGAGATGGGATAATAGATTATTGTGTTCATTGAATTTATCTTACGTTTATCTTAACAAACATCTAAAGTAGTTCGAGAGTCATTATCTCTGTGTGTTTTATATCAATTGACCTTGAAACTTTCAACACCATTTTCTGATATAATCAAAGCACTTTCTCATAAACAAGACTTATGTTCTTTCTTTAAGAAAGCTAACAAGTTTCTTAACGTACATTCTTGCTTGCACTAAATTTTTTTGACAATAATGATAAAGTAGGTAATTACTACTACGGAATCAAGAGAGGGAAAATTAGGCGACATTTTATAATAAAAACAAAGTGTGGTGTATTATCAATGAACGTTATTGATGACATACTATTTCGCTTGAGGATGGATAGTTTAGGAGAGAATTGAGGGCCCTAGATAGATATATCTTCTCTAGACTAGAGATGAGTAGGTAGTTAAGGGCTTAACTAATTTACTAATCTTTGGTATATCTATATAAGGCATAATACATAGGTTAAGTCACTATATGGGGGTGGGGGCACTTATGACTAGCCCTTCTATAGCTAACAGACTATCAAAGTGATATCTATGCTTTTTATCTTGGCTCTAAGGGGAGAGTAGTGACCAAGGAGAAAACTATTTATATTGGTTTGGGCCACCAAAGAGTAGCTCATTACTAATTAGTGTAAATTGATTTGCATGGAATGAGTATACTAAAACTAAACATAGGCATGAGTGTCCAATATCTATCTAATCTAAAAGGTAGAAAGAAAGGACCTCATCAATTCCCCCCTCGACCTCCCCGATCCATTATAAATAGCTACTATATAGAGGGGGGCCCTATGAATTTCCCATTATACCAATTTGTTATTGATGCCTTATCATGAATGTTCACCCCTTTTCTTCTATTGTGGTTTATCATAATTTTTAAAATTTTAATATAAGAGATATCTTACAACGAACACCCGCTAGCTTACACTATGTGATGGCTACCAAAGGTTGGCCAATAAAACAACCTTATGGCCACAATCAAGGCCTTATGGTTTGCAATCTATGCTAGCTACCAATAATATTTCACAACCATTGAAAATAATTTTTTTTCTCAAGGTATTATATTACCTTCATGGATTCTCTATTTATAAAAATTTAATGATTTTCGTTAGACTTGGAGAATTTTCACATCTAGAGGATAATTATGCAAGCACACCAAATTAGAATGGAATCACTTGTTAAGAGTATGATTCTTTTCTAGGTTTTTGAGATAAAAAGAAAAATTATTTGAAATTTGAGAATAATCCATCATGTCCAAAGATATGTAAGAGTGGTTAAGCAAATTTACCCTATGATTTCAAGGTCACTCCATTAATGACTGAATATTTTCCATTATAGGTTACCTACTTCTATATGACAAGATTGGACATAAGTTTCATATTTTCTATCAACTGAATAATGGGCAGGGCCCAAGACCTAATGATTAATGGTTGCATATGTGTCAAAGTATAGAAGACTAGAAAATACAAATACATTAAGTGAATATTATTGAGTTGATTACTTCTCCATTAGAGCTCATCAATCAAGATAAGATTAAAGAAGCTAAGGCTCGCTAACATTAGTTGTGGTAAATAACATCAAGAAGAAACATTATTGTGCATCCTTTTGTAGTGAAAAATAGTTTAAACCTTTTAGGGGTGCATAAAAAGTAGATTATAGGAGACTGTTTGTGTGCCTTGCAATAGAAAACAACACTAAGAGGAAAAATTTGGATGATCTTTAAGGACAGAGCTTGACACAATCATGTCTATAATTGATTCCAAAAGGATTTTGAATCATCACAAATTGATGCAAAAATAGAGATGCTAGCTCTATTTGTTTGTGGGATGATGATCTCTCAAATATAGTACCCCTATTTTTGTTGAAGTAGCATAGACATGTGGTTTCAGAAAAGAATGTAATAATACCAAAATCAATTTGGTACCTAATTGCACCATTGAATCATAACCAAGTAACCAAACATATGAGAGGATGTACTCATCTAGAAAATCAAGGTGTTTGTCACTTAACCAATGCATTTATTAAAAAAATGGTCATTTTGTGTAACACCAATCCCTTGCCTTGTGGCATTTGGTCTTTAACGTACAAGAGCTAGTATAATGACAAAAAACTATGAATAAATATGTTTTACAACATGTATAAGGTTTTTGAATAAGAATTTAATAGTTTGAACATATGAAGATGGTCAAACCTCTACTATTCAGTCTATGTGAGACTAGCTCTATCAACTATTACATTTATAGCATCAATAGTAGTTGGTTTCCATTCAATACTAAATAATTTTGTTAAGGAAATTATCACAAAATAGCCTAAATAAAAAGAAAAAATAAATAAATAAAAATTTAAAATCACCAAATAAACATAAATTTCATTTTACAGTTCAAATTATCTCTATGTGAAGAAACAAATAGGGACCTAACACTAGGTATTTACAATAATATCATATATGAAAATGACCATAAGTAAAACCATAGAACCAATGCCTTCATTTAACAGATAACAACAAAAATATTTTAGAAGGAAAATAATCAATATGGGAAATGAACCAGTTGCTCTTATTCATGGGACACTTCAACTTATATCTGTTACATATGGAAAAGAAAAAACTATGTTGGAAAATAGGATGAAATGATTTGGTGGGTAATACTTGAATCTTGTTCAAGACTATATTTTGTAACTATTTTGATTTTTGGAACAATCTTTGGGGCTTAAATTTTTCAAGAGATATTTCCACCCCTTTCATCATGGTCTAGATTCATTCTTTTCAATTTAGCACTTTTTAAATGAAGTTGTATTGAGCTTCACTCACAAATTTATGACTACAAACTTAGAAATGTCCTAATTGGAACTACAACATGCTCTACCACATGGATCATATTATTAGGATTCCAAAATATGCTTTATTTTTAGTTGGTTGTAATGAGGGTTTAGTTTACTTCTTTCCCTTATTAGGTGCCCATGTTCTAGCATTGCTTTGAGGACACATGCTAGTTGCTTGGATCCCTCAAATCACCCTAGGTGCTCCTATTTTGTAAGTGAAGATGAGGATTATTATCCACATACAAGACCACAAATTCCTTATCAAGTCTTAACTAATGGTAAATGTTCTCCCATATTAGGTTTTCATTATCTCTTTTGAGTTATAAATTTAAAATCTACTAGTAGATTAGAAGGCTTGTTGAGATTACCTAAGTGGGAAGAAAATTATTTAGGTGGAAATTACATTTTTCTGAATATCTACAATTCTCCAAGCACTCCTACTGAAGTTATATTTCATTAAGTTCCATGTTTTTATGATAGAAATCAAACAAATGTGCTTAGAAAAACACTTTAAATTTGTACATGTATATCAAAAATTGCATGGTATGTTCATGGTTGCTTAAATTTTCTAAATAAATTACAATGTACATAATGAAAAGTAAAAGCGAAAAAATAAGATTGTATACTTAAATCATTTTACTAATTATTTTTAAGAGAATGATATCTTACAAATAGTACATACATGTTTCTAAAGAATGTTTACCTTGAAAAATGTAAAAGTAGTATATAATCACACTTAGGAGTTTGACATTCTTTATATAAAAATCCTATATTTTAGCAAACTATATGTTTAGATTTACATATACCATATTTAAGCTCATGAGATTATCTTATCAAGTGACAAAATTGAAAATAGTTAATTCAACTTTTTTACTCTTAAATACATGTTGGGTTAGTGTGAATAAGAATATTACCTAACTAGTTCACGTCATATGGCCTATTCACACTTATTAGTTAAGTTTACTCTTGGTTCATTTAGGATCCTTATCTCCTTTTGTCTCATGTCATATCATTGTGACACATGTCATAATCTTATGTTCACTTATCCTCTCACCTTGCTTATATAACAAAGATCTTATATGTATATTATGTCATAGATCATTGATCCATTTGATCATTGTATTATTTGCATCAATAATCAAGCGATCTATTATCTTTCTACTCTCTTATGAAAGTTTATTTCTTCTTTTGCAAGTGATCTTGGGATCCTGAGTCTTTGTGTGACTAAATTTTGGAAATTTTTCCTCTACTTCAATGAATATTTCATACATTTGGGTCTAGTTTAAGTAAATTTCCACAAAGGTACAATTTTACATAGAGCATATTAGTTACCATTTGTATTGTTTTGATAGCAAATAGATTCACAAAATGCAATACCTTGGTTGGATGTATCGAATTTCTTCATACAATTTTTTTTTTTTTGTGAAGCTTGGTTAAACATGGTTGCCTTTAAAATTACATTCTTAATTTTTGTTTGACAATGTTGCAATAGTGATTTGATTATTAAAATGATTATTTCTTTTTCATTATTGCGTGCAATAGCAAAAATGAAAAAAATTGTTTCCATTTTCTTTTTCAGTTGCATCTACCATAAATTAAGCCAACAATATCTAGCATCTATATAATGTCCTACAAGTGTAAATGATCTTAAAAAGAACTAATTTGTTATGAATTTGTATTGGAATCTTTTTATATTGTGGCTTGTATGGTTATAGGGAAAAAAATTCACTGAAAGCATGTGGCAAACAACCTCAAGATTCTGCAAAAAATTGGGTCATGTTGTCAATGATACCAATGAGAAAAATGGAAAAATTTTGCAAGAAAAATATTACAAAAGCCTTGACCAAAAGAATTTTTTTTAAAAATGAGATAAACCAAAACTAATCTCCCTGTACTGTTGGTGTTTCAATCTATTCACAATAAACCAAAAGTAGATCTAAAAATATTAGGCTTTTAGAGCTACTGAATTCTTGTGCTTGAAACAAAAAAAAAATTATACTTTTTAATGAAAATATTAGTTAGTATCATGAAGTTTCCAAAGTCCATAGTCGTAGTGAATTGAATTTCTAGACTAAAAATATTAGTTGTGAGTTAAAAAAAAAAAGTTAAGTGTTTGGCAAGGAATGTTTCAACCATCTAAATCTTTTTTTATGTGAAACAATTTTCTAAGTGAAAGTTGTTACAAAATATAGTTATCTATTAAAAATAAATATTAAATTTTATTTGTGCATATATAAATGTATAGATTTCATTGAGGTTAGAAATGTCATTCAAGAAGACAAAATAATTTGAAAGTCAACAATGCAATTTAAAATTTATTTTTAAATGTTAATTTACTCTACCACCTCATGTAATTCCAAGTCATTAATAGAGTTGAAATTTGATCTCAAAAAATAAATGAATTAGAGACATGTAATTTAGTAAAATGATAAATAATAGTTTTATTTTTACACATACTATTCCAACATGAACCAACATAAAGAAAGATAAATGACATTTTTAGAATTATTAAATAAGAAAATTAATTGTAGACTATAGAATTGTTGCTCAATTTTTTTAATTATAATTATCTAAATTAATAAAAGAAATTAAATGCAATCAATATTGACTTTAGAATATTATAATCAATATTTATTTATAACCTTTCAGTCCCAGTTCCCACTTCAATTTTGCAACATGTACTTGACTTAATGAATGTGAGTTAAAATGTGTTATGCAACATTTTGGATTGTTGTACATGACAGTTTTAGCTATGATAATGATAGAATGAAGAAATTTTAATGAAATCCACTAGACCAAAGATTCTCATGGACTAAGAAACATATAATGACAATAGTAACAAGGTTGTGTTGCAACAAAGTTCCTGCCAAATGCTGGCAAGATATTTTTATTCTTTGTTTTGTATGAAAATTTAGAGTAGCGGTGGTCCAATCAAACAAGATAGGTATTTAAGTGAACTAAATAATAAATTAGTCATTTAAGTTATCAGTGTTCATTGATAGTGACTATTATTGCATTGATTTATATGCATTAGAATAACCTAAGTAAAGTGTATATGTAAAAATAGTCTTGTATATTTTTAAAGACTAGCAAATTCCAAGTATTAAATTTATGTGAATTAAGATTATAGTTATTAGGGTTGAAATTGGATTCAAGTTCAATTATACCAGAAAAAACTATGACGAATCTAGTTGAAGTTGAGTTTTTCATAATTAAAAGATGTAAAGAGGAGAGTGCTCCCTATTAAGGGGGAAGTCATGTGGTGTGAAATTTATGTCAAGAACCTTATTCATGTACGACTCCTATGAGGAATAGGAGTAAATGAGACCATGTTCACATACTCGAAACAACAAGATTTAAAATATGTAGAAGTAGTTGTAATTAAATTGGTAGAATGGGATGGAAATGGATTTGTGTAAGTCTATAGCTAGCTATTAGCCTTAGCCACAGATTTGTTCAAGTTTTTCTTCCTATTACCAAGTTGGATGACACTATTATCTATGTATTCCTGGATTACATGTTGGAGACGCACACAACATTCAGTGTCATGACTTGGGACCTAATGATATTGACAAAAAAATTGTGCATCATACCAACTAGGGTATGTCTTATTATCAAGAAGTGGTCTGATCTTTGGAAGGGTAATTAAACTATCTTTTAACAATTTTTGAAGAATAATAGCATAAGATTTAGATAATTTTGTAAAAAAGTGTATTACATCTCACAACGTTCTTTTCAGTAGAAATGCAAACAATATTTGCTATTGCTTTAATATTTTTAGTCTCTCCCAGAATAGACACAAATGTCTAATTATTGAGATGGGAGGATGAGGAAGAACCACCGTATTGCATCACTATATATTGATAATCTCTAATCACAATACACAAATGAGAAAAGGATAGGTATTTTATTAGAAGAACATTTTCCCTTAATGTCACATGCATATTCCTCATGAATACATGTTGAACATCATAATCAGGAAAGACATAAGGGATCTTAGCAAATAAAGAGAAATAAAGAGAAATGAAATAAATCACTTTGTCGTGACTCCCTACTTATAGTGGACAAGATTAGTGAACATGACCTTCAAAATGATATTAGCCTAGAACTGCTGCAAGAACTGGTTGATTGATTGCTCTAAAGTAAAAATAGAGTTATCATTCCAAGGGAGCAAAACCATTCCAACACAGTGTCCTTAAGGGACTGCAAAAATAGTTTAGCTAGCAACTCGTCTTGATAAAGGAAATTATTGTACATAATTTAGTGAATGATGATACATGAGTCTGTAGATCACCTATGCCATTATTTTTATCAAATTTTGAAATCTCCAACCCTTGGGGGATAGGGAAATTTAGAATATTCAGGGTCAAAGAACAATTAGACAGGATAGAGAGAAATAAAATAGATGTGATAGAAGAAGAAATAGATATACTAGAAAAATATGCTAACTAGATTAAAATAAAATGCAATGAAGAAATCACAGTTACCCTCCTTAAGAAAAATGAGAATATTGAAAGGGAGAGGCTGCAATATCTAAGCTTGAGAGAAATATGTTGATAATAACAAAGCTTTAATGTAGTATGGCTATGAGAGGAAGAATATGTAATGGATATGGTGGAATAGAGGCAAATAAGCTATTGTGATGAAGATATACCAAGAGAGAATTAAAATCTTGTGAATTCCTTCTTTTGTTGAGAGAGATCCAAAATGAAATGTTTTAAGGAGATTTATGCATGCAGAGTCTTCCCAACACGTCTGTGAGCTAGAAAAGGCGTTACATTCATTGATAAGCAGGAAACATAATGACAATGACTACTATAGTCAGTACTCTATTCAGAACATTTGTGTAGCATGCAAATGTCTATGTGACATACATTCATCCAAGACATGCATTCATTGATAAGCAGGAAACATAACATCAATGACTACTACAGTCAGCACTCTATTCAGACCATTTGTGTAGCATGCAAATGTATATGTGACATGCATTCATCCAAGACATAAATCTGCCTTAATGATAGGACATAGGTTAAGCAATTAAGGATTAAATTCAAGTTGGATAAAAGGAACATGTTGTATTATTTTCTTTTATTTATCTAAAGGGGGGGCTCATGGGATGGTAAATTTCAAAGGATGCAAATGCAATTTATGACATTACAGATTGTAATAGTATTACCAAAGATAAGTACTAATAACATAACTATACAAATTTTACCATTACAAATATATAATTAAAAAATAAATGTGAATCAATAAGACTAAGAAATATAATATCATTGAATATTTTACTTCTCATTATCTATATAAACTCATCAAATAATCAAGTTACAAATATACCAAATGTTATAATCACTTTTGACTTTAAATCACTTTCAACATCTCTTCCACCTTATGAGACATCGAATTTGTAAGAATGCGAAATCGGCATCATGCATTTAATTAAGTCATATTCATCCATTCATCAAATAAATCAAGTTTATTTGATTAATCTCTAAAGTCCTCCATTTAAATTAAATAAATTCATCTTTAACACTAACATCATCCCCTTTAGATAAATAAATTAAAATATTTATTTAACTAAGTCTAAATCATTTCCCATCTCCTTTTGATTTATTTTAATCCATAAATCTAAGTCAAATGTCAAAATCACCTAATCTCCTATTAAATTAATCAAATCCTGATTCATTTAATCCTAATCACCTGAATCCTCTAGATTTTGCAACTTGCACCAATAAATCATTTCTTTGATTTAATAATTCCTCCTTTTCATTCAAATATGGACTCTTTAGGGAATATTCCTCCAATTTGAATTTTCCCTCTCACATGTCTTGTCCTCCAACATAGCATTAACTCCTCTTACATTGTCTCTTACATGTCCCCCACTAGGCTTTTAAGACTTTTCTTCTCCCTCCAACAAGCCATCTTTTGAATTTCAAATCTCCCCCTCTTTGGCACATTGACCAAGATGTGCACAACCCTCATCCTCTCACATCTTGACAAGTGGCATTTTTTCACTGGCTCATGTTTTGTCCCACATCCTCTATGTTTTGCAATCTTCCATCCTTCTTGGTTATAAATAGAGACTCTCTCTATTGTTTTAGTCCTCCACAACTTAAGACACAATCTTAAGCATTTGAATTTTGTTCATCCTATCATCCAGGAGCTTGTCAAGGGTGTGGAAAGGGCTTATTTCCACATCAAAGAAACACCAATCCACTAGAGATAGGGGTTTGATCATGTTTTCATATGCTTGCAATTAGTTGTTTTTGTTCTATTTAGTTTGCATATTTTAGCATGATCCAATATTTCATAGGGATACTCTATTTGGTTTGCTTAAGTTTACTAAAGATGCTAATGGTTAGTTGCTTTTGAGCAAAATGCACAAAAGGTATTCACATTTTGGCACCCACCGTGGGGCACTTTGTTTTGTTGCTTCATCACTTTGTTGATTTTGCTTCAAACATTGTGCTTGGTTATCCTACCCTTTTCTTGAACTTAGATATCTGAGTCCCAAGTGTCTTCAACCTTTGAATATAAATTTTCTTGCATCTTTTATGTATACTCATCAGATATATTCCGAAATACTCTATATGTTTGAGTTTCAACTGTTCATTTGTATTTAATCAAATATTTGTTGTGTAAAATGTGACTTTGATTGACTCGGATAAAATTAAGGGTACTTTTATGCACTGTAGATTCTACTCTGCATAACTTCATTGGAAATATATGCAACCATTCTCGATCTAGTGGAGAATTTTTTTTTTGCTTTATTTTAGGGAGTCTTCTTGCTCGCACTTAACTCATATGTTGTTGTGGTAGCCTGGGAGTCCAACTTTGTTGTTAAGGTTTCCACATAGGTGGAGAAACAAAGTTAGTATATTGTCTTAATCACTTGGTCACATTTAGCCTTTATCGCTCAGTCGCATCCACCAAACTTTTTCTTTCTTTCTCACTATGCTTTGCACTAGATGTCATCTTTTCCAGTTTATGTGACTTGGCTTCCCTGCATTCACTATGAATTATGTGTATTCTCCTTAAGTTCCTCATTATACAAGTCATATGCTCTAAATTCAAACTTTCAGGTGCATTGCACAACTTTGTCAACATCTACAATGAATTAAAACATCATTTCATCACTGGCCTGTCCTGTTGGTGCATCACATCAGTATTAAGCCTCACTATCCAAAAAATAGATTGTACACACACAATCACAACTTATAGCTTGGATTTTATTCATTTTCCTAATGTCTTCATAGTTTAAAGTCTTTATTACATTTAACTCGACACGTTAGGTAAGGGTAGGCAGGATGACATACATTAGGATCTTATATTTTTCGTTCTATATTCCATACGGTATATTGAGGTTTGTCCTTCATTATATTTTCGTATGACATTTTATATTGAATAAAGTGTAATGAATATTTGCCAAGGAGCAGATATCCAATCATACTTGGTTTATCTTGGAGGAAGTAGAGAAATTGCTTATATATGCCTGTTTGGTGTACTAAATCTGCTTTAACTAAGTCACACATACTAAATCTTAGCTTGTTGGGCATACTAAATTTGTCGTAACTCTTCGATTAATGCATTAGATTCCAACATAAAATATTTTTTTCTATTTAAATCTTAGCTTGTTGGAAGTTCAAGTTTCTTACGCCTTTTCAACAAATACATTTTTTACATAGGCCTTGCAATCATTTCATTCTGACAAAGGAGGAGAGTAAGAAAACATCAGAATGGTGAAGTGGTGTTGATTTATTTATTTTAATTAAGAAGGGGTGAACCTTCAAACAAGCAATTAGTTCTGCTAATTTCAAGTTGCATCACCGCGGTGCCTATTGCAACGCAAACCCTTTTATATTAAGGCAATGGTTGTTAATCGTCCATTTCTTTTGCCATTGGTTTTGGGGAAATTTTGCAGTTGAAGTAAATGTCACTTTCCAACTCCATCAAGCTTGCGCCATGCCTCATTAATACTGATGATATCCTTGTGATCATATATGATTTAATGGAGAATCAATAGAAATATATTCGTAGAGTCCTAAATTTTTCTAATGGTTAACATGCTCATCATTGTTGTTCTTATTTGATTGCCTTCTAGTCTTGTTGACAATGACTTTGTTTGTTTGCTTTAATTGTTAGAAGATTTTTTGGGATGTTCTCCACAAAATGACTTGATACCCCACTGCTATGATAAGTCCAACATACTTCTCTCCATGGCGAGCCTCATTCCACAAGATAAGTACTATGCGTTGGATATTCACAAAAGATTTGTAAGGCGGGCAGCGAGGATGTTGGACAAAGGTTTGAGAATTTTTCTTTATGCTCACTAATTACATTTGCTTGAAAGTGTCTAAAGCCTTTTTTAGTGAACCCATTTTGTGCACACCTGCCAATTATATTTTCTTGAAAGGGTCTAAAGCCCTTTTCAAGGAATCCATATTAGACCCATGCTACATTGCCGTGCACAGAAAACCATGCCTTTGAGTCCTTCTGTCAATTAGTTCATGTGCCTTGTTTATACTACCGCATACTAGAGTCTTTTTAAAAACAAAAAGGATGCGACATTCACTCAATTGGAAGAATTCAAACCTTCCCTATGGGTTGTTCCAGAGGAAGCCAAATGTGTGTTTCCCAATCCCAGGCTTACGCATTTATCTCACACGCATTGCTTGTGTAAGCCAGCGAATAGGTTTGTGTTTTTTAAAATCTTTTGCAATTGGCGGGTGTAAATATGAGTTCCACAACTTTTTCCTCATCTATGGCCATTATTTCCCGTCTTATCATGAAGAAAGCAACATTACCTTAAATGCTTCACATTACTTTTCTTATACATATGTGCATCTTTCAATATGTTGGTCTTTGAAAGGTTGAGTCTGGTTACTTAGTACGTTGCCTTTCCTGCCTTTCTGTAGAATCCTTTCATTATAGGTGGTTGCAGTAGTGAAATAAACGTGTGATGGTTATCTAGTGTATGAAAAAATCTTCAATAAAAATTTCTGTAGAGAAGATCCATTGCTAATAACATCCTCTGTCTATTAATTATTTTTTTGTGTCAAGGGCTAAAAGCATTATTGCTTCATCTATTTTCTTTCCTTTGACTTTATTTTGGGAACAGTCTTAGTGGTAAAGGTTTAAGGGATAGAGATATAGATATTCAACTCTTTAAAATATTTTTAATGCGTGGGGGTTATTTTCACAATATGTGGGAAAATAATTTTACAATAGTGGTTTACAATTTTTGGCCAAAATGGACACTGAAATAAGTTTTTTTAACTAAATCTTCTGTTTCAGGCACCTATAGCGGCTAAACCGCGAGGAATTTGAAGATGATGCAAACTAGAGTTTCATGAAATTCTATCCATAGATTCTAAATATATATTTTTCAATTTTTTTGGAATTAGATTGCACTTCTTTTTCCATCTCCCTTGAAAACTAGTTTTTTTCATAAAACAACATTTTCAAAAAGTGATGCTCACCGTATAACGCATAAATTTTATTCCATGAAGGATAAAATTCTAATTCTTTCAAAATTATATTTTTAACTCTGATATCTAGTACTTCCACTTGGTTAGATAGTCTTTTATTGAATATTTTTTCTTTAATCAAGTTTCAAAGTCAAACCAATTACAATTTAGACATAGCAAAACCGTATAACATGTAACTTTTGTTGTATATATCAAAATTCAATTTTATTTTTTTTGTTGGATCAAGGACTCCAATATATGGTGCACTCATATTTTTCAATTATTATTTTTAATAATATTCTATTTTTTCACATGTGCAGAACAGAGAGCTTGATTTTTAGTGAAAAACCTACATTCACAATAAATAAAACATAAATATAATAATCAAATTTAATTTAATTAAAATTATACTTTTTTGGACGCTTATAATAAGGACTACATACTTACAAAAAAAAAAAATTAAATGAATTCATTTGATCCCCTAAAAGGTAAATCAAAAGTATTTTTTTATCAGCATTTTGATAGGTGTAAATGAGACTTCGTTATAGGTATGGTCTAAAACTAGCGGGGTTCTATCCAAGGGGGATTGGTATAAGGTGGTTTTATCAAACCCTATTCAATTGGAATCCTTTAAATGAAACTTTTCAAAACTTAAATCGTTATATTTTCTAAAAATATGTGATTTCAACAAAAATCAAGATCTCCTAGAAAGTGTAAACCATTATTGTGGCAGCACCATCTAACATGTGGTTTTATCTTTTAATGGATTTAATGATTTTGTATCGTTGATCTACAATTTGAGTTGAAAAATGGGTGTCGTGGATAATCCGATGCTCTCCCATTAGCTGCATTATCTTCATTCTCCCATTTTAAATGGAGGTGCATGAATCTGCTTCATCATATCTTGGAAATGTTGCATTCCATGAGATGACACTCTAGAAAAATATAGGAAGGTGTGGTGACTCTTGTCCCATCTGAATGATCTTTGCTGACATGAATCATTCTTGAGGCAAATAAAATCCTCACTACAGAAGATCTATGTGCATTGCTCAATACCTAGTTGTATTTATGATCAGTATGAAGGGGTGATACGTATCTACCAGAATCATTGAGATGGAGGAAACTAATTAATAAATGCATTGAATTCAAAAGGGGCATAATACAAAATCGAATCTACTTCTCACCACTACCACTCCCAATTCTTGGATTGTTAATTCAATCTACCAATAAGGTAGCTTTCTTTTGTGAAGAGCTTTAAAAAGCAAGTAGGTGTTCAGTCTATTGCATGATAGTTAGTCAAGTGGGTGTTGGGTATGTGTTCTATTAGAAAGAGGGTTGCTAAAGAATTAATTCATTTCTCCATTTGGTAGAGAATTTTTTTTTTACATGGAATTATGTATTGTTATTTAATGTTAAAAGCAACTTCTCATTAATATTGAGTTTCTCTATCAATCTTGATATTGTTGTTTGGCTGCATTAATATTGTTGTATATGATTTGAATGTTGAAAATTTGAAGATTTTGCAGAAGAAACAACAAGGGAAACTCATAAAGGCTGGAAAATAATTGAATAATATTGTTGTTTTCTTTGAGTGGAGGATTAGCAACCTAATGAATTAGCAAACTATCACTTCTTAACATTTATTTTTAAGTGATCCTTCTTTTTTTTTTTAATTTTCCTGAAGATATCGACATTTAATTTGTAGATTTGAATATGTCAATAACTAATTTGCAAATTTCTTGAAGATAACAGAGTAGCAAGACAACGAAAAAATTCAAAAATGAACAAAGACATTTGAGTTTGAAAAGGGAGGCCTTGAACTTGAACTTGAAAAAGCATTTTTAAATGCTTATTGCAATAGTCTAGAGTCTTCAATTGTTGCTTTTGTTTTCTATTTTAGGCCAACTAGATCATTTTGGGTTTAAACTCAATTATTTTTTTATTTTTTTTCAAAGTTGGACTAAAAAATTGAACATCAAAAACTTACTAGACATTTGCTTTGTGGGATAAAACTGAACAATCAAACTTCACACTTCGGCTTGGTGGTTTAAAAAGAACTCAGTTTTGCCTGTGGAAACTAAAATGAACATATGCTTCTTTGTTTTGTAATTACTTACTCAAAGTAATATCATTAAAATGACATATGCACTTCTCCCGCGCCTCACAGTGATCTTAAGTTGAGTAAAGTAATTACTTATCCATTTCATTTTGGAATTAAAATTGAACAAAACATCTTGCGAGTGTGAGTGGAACATGTTGGGTGTGTTCTTCCTTTATTTCTAAAAAAAGGTTGATCAAACTACGAATATTTTTGCTCGCTTTTGTTTATCTTAGAGGGCCTTCCTTGGGGAAAAAGTACTCACCCAAGGGAATGACCCAACCAGTAACACACTAAAGCCAAGTGTATTTCCAGTCGAGATATAAAAGTGGGTACTGGAACAAAGGCCAATATCACGTAGTTGGTCCCAATGAGAAGGGCAACAATGGTCTCTTGCCGCATGGGTCAATCTCCATGAATGAAAAGTCTAAATTAAAACCCTTGTTTAGAAAGGCCAAAATCCTAATCTATTTGTTGGTGCACAAACAATTATTTTGAAGCCACCCCACACTTTTACTTCTTTTAATAGAGATGGAAAGTATGCCATGGGAGATTCATGGGTAATAATGCTTGGCTGCCATGAAAAAAGTGTTAACCCATGGAGGGGAGCCAGTGGGGTCAAGCATCTAACCATCCGCTAAAAGTAAGCATAGCTGGACTTGTCCAAGTGGGTACTCAACAAATATTGTCTCAAATATACATAGGGTTGTACTTGTTCTTGAAATCAAAACACATTACTTGATCAAAAACATTGGAAAACAAATATTTAACATGAGCATCAAATCTCAAACCCTTTAGGAGAAGCAAATATCCTTGAACGAATTCACATGCCCTTGCTTTCCCTTGGGATTCATATCCTTAGAGGTTTCTAGGCATTTGAATTTCATCTCAATTTTCTCCTACTAAAGTAAACATTAGGTAACTCTTGCTTTGATTTCCTTGGTTTCCACATGATACACTTTGTGGGATGAGAAGAAATTAAAACATTGGACATCTAGTTTCAAAAACCTAATCAAGAAGTGTTTGTGGTAAAAAGAAATCATTAATCAAAGTTAAAAAACAATTGGACCCCACACATGTGCTTGGCATATTTTGATCATATGGTTTCCATGCAAACATTGGTCTTTTGGTTTTGAACTACTCCTAGAGAAAAGCATGTTATTCACTATCTTGGTCTCGTAAACAAGGTCCCTGTTAGGTTCATTTAGGATCAAATCAAACACTTCATCCATTCCAAACATCTATGAAAATCTCATTGCACAAACAACTTTAGAGCTTTGGAAACATCAATATTCTAGACTTGGGTACATCTCTAAAGCAAATCAAAATCACTTGTTTAGTTAGGTGTGTTTGGATGAATCCTTCCTCACACACTTAGTTAGATTATCACCCCTTTGAACGAGTACATCCTAAGATAACATCTAAAATTTTAGGTTTTACAAGTTCATTATCCAAATCAAACCAATAAAAATCAAACCCTAAGTCTAGCATTGATCCATAGTTCCTAAACGTACCCATATCATTCACCCCTTTCATCCTTCATCACATCATTGGTCTTAGAGGTCAATCAGGTCAAAACACAAGAACATGGAATATAAAATTGCTCCATACATCATGAGTAATCCAAATCAATTGAACTTTCAAAGCCTTACAATGTTGATTGATTATCAAAACTCACATTTAGACAATCCATACATGGGATCATTATCCCCTACAAACCTCAATGGTACAACAAATGTGAGTATTCGCATTCAAAATTTTGGAACACCTTTCCTGATGTTAGATTTAAATCCGAGTCCAAACCTACAAATCTATCAACCAAACACCTAGTGCATGAGTCTTCCAAAAATGAACAACATTATCCCACCAAATCCATACATGCCAAATGTGAATATACCAAGTACAAGTTTACCAAGCATGAATGTTTAAAATCCACACTCGGAAAACTTTGGGATAGATATGTTCGCAAATCATACAAATGTTGTTCAAATTCCAAGCGTGTGATGATAACAACTCCATGTATTGTGTATACACTTAAAAATGGTCATATCACATTGTCTGGTAATTAATTAAATATTTTTAATATTTAATTAAAATCTTTTGATTCTATCTACGTATAAATAAATTTAAATAATTTATTTATATTGTTCATGATTTCATTTCGATTAAATATTTAATCACCTTTTCATATTCATTTCTTAATTAATTAAATAAATGTTACAATTTATTTATATTAATTATCATATAATCTTAGTTTGAATATTTTATTCAAATAAAGATTAAAATATTATAATTCTTCTAAATATCATTTATAATTAAATATTCCAAAATATTTGATTATTTCTTCTAATCTAATATTCATTTTTAAATCATTTCAAAATTCCTCTAAATCAATTCAAAAACCTATTCATAATTAAATATTTCCAAAAATATTTAATTAAATTCTTCTAAATATTTCAAAAATCTTCTAAAGTCATTCATGATTAAATATTACCAAAATATTTAATTAATTCTTCTATAGTTTTCAAAAAAATCAAATATCAAATATCAAAAAGCAATAAAGGAAATTAAATAAATTTAAATATTTATTTAATTTGGGATTTATCTTCAACTCCCGGGAAACAAACTGCCAAAACAGAAAATTAAATTTCTCTGTTCCTGTGCAGGCTTGTTCCCGTGGGTTGAAGACAAGCTTCCATTCTTCTCTCCAACCTCTCAACCTCTCCCTTTTCTTCTCAACTTCTCAATCTCTCACCATTCAAACATACCAGACAATTCACAGCCGTAGATTCTTGCCAGCCGGGATGAAGCCTGCAAAAATCTATAAATACAGCTGCCGGGAGCTCCAAATCATATAGAATTTGAAGCAAGAAAACTATAGCCAAATTACAAGCAGCATTAGCATTCATAGAGTATTATCATAGCAATAGTATAGCAATCATAGCAATAGAATCATGACTCATCTCATCTACAGCCCCTGTACATAATTACAACCCCTGTCCATCTTCACCATCATTTAGGATAGTTTTCCTTTGCATACTCGTTCTGCAGCAGTCATTTGGAGAAGCTCACACAATCTGAGAGCCAGAAAGCTTCAAACCAATCTCTGGAGATAGAGAAAGACGGAACGTTCTTGAAGAATTGTTATTTTATAGCCAAGTTTATTTCAAATTTTCTTCAATTTAAAGTTCTGTTAATAGTGTTTTGTTTTAATTAGATTAACAATAGGATACATTACACATTTTTGGCGCCCACCGTGGGGCCTTTGCCCCCTTTTTAATGTTTTGTTTGTAGTTTTTTTTTTGATAGGTTACAGGAAAAACAGCAGAATAGCGCAGACGACACGTTTTTGGAAAAACATTTCCAGTTTAGCGCCCGTGATAAATCTTTCAGCGCCCGTGACTAATCCTTCAGTGCCTGTAAAGTCTGTTTTAGCGCCTTTAAACTCTGTTTCAGCGCCCTTGAAGTATCTTTCAGCGCCCGTAATGTTTATTTCAGTGCCCATAATATTTCTTGCAGTGCAAATTTTTAAAACACTGTAATCTGTAATCTGTACTCGTAGTTTAGTTTTAACTGATTCCGACGAAGCCGCGGACAGTTAATAATCTAAGGATAAAATTAACCAATCCTAGGGTAGTCATCTTAAGGATAAAATTAACCAATCCTAGGGTAGTCATCTAAAGGATAAAACGAAGCAATCCTAGAGTAGCCATTTAAAGAAAAACGAACCAATCCTAGGATAGACACATCATTTTTCAATTTTAGCTTAAAATGAATTTTCTGTTTATGTGAAGCAAAATCTTCACTTAGTTTAGAAAATTTCAATTTGGTGCTTAAAATTGAATCTAGTGTTTGCTTTGTTCTCAAGTGATAGGCCTATGCTCTCCCCTTAACTGGGTGATCAAAATGCCAAACTCACTTATTTCTTTTTATGCATCTTTAAGTTTTATTACAACCTTGTAGAGAGCCTGCTCTTGTGGGAAAAAGTACTCACCCAAGAGGAACGACTCAAGTGGGTTCAAGCCAAATCCAGGCTTTCCACCCCACTATAAAATTTAAAGCAAAATTGGGGAAACCCTCTTTTGACGGTAGTGTGCATGATAACCATCCCCAAAGCCTTTGTTCTAAAGGTAGGGAGGTCTCTCGAGGGAGTTTATCATTTGCCGCACTGAACGGAAATCCTTACTACGAACCTAGTGTAGTAGCTAACCGAGTCAGTATCCAAACATCATCTCAATCACAGTGCAGGGGAGGGAAGAATCTACCCCCAAGATACTCACCATATAACTTCCAAGGATTGTTTGCTCAGGGGATCCGGTATCCACTTCCGTCACTCTGAGTACGCACCTGGAAAAGACAAAAACACAGGCGCCCTTTCGGGGGTGACATGGCTGTGTGAGTCAACGCAGTTTTAAGATGTGGGCTGTTGATTGCTATGATGACCTACTTGAGAACTAAGAGTGAGTCTGTTTGAAGTGCTTGTCATGTGTAAAACCTGTTAAAACAATTTTTGAAAAACATTTCGGTTACACACTTGATGTTTAGCATAGGACTTAAAAACAACGGTTTTCAATTTGTTTGATGTGTTTTTACTACATTAATTTAGATAAAGATCATCCAAAGCACTCATTATCATATTGATCAATCTCATGTTACGAGATTGGAAATCTACAAAATTTGTAAAAAAATCCATTTCCAAAAGGATTAAGAAGCCAAAGAAACCTCTCAATCACAAGAAATTATTGAAGAAACAAAAATTCTTATATCAAAGTCGAAAAGTTTTACTTAAATATAGAACTTTTCTTCATAGGTATCATGATTGTGTTAGAGGTCTTTCAGATGATTATGCCATAGAGCCCTTGTATTCACAAGCTTATTTTCAAAGAAGAGCCCTTTCTCAAAGGCATAACCATAGTCAACGCATCCGTTTTAGTTATATTCCCCAACCAGCAATCGAATACTCTACTCGTCCAAATCAAATCTTACAATAGAGAACTTAGAAAACATTGGGCATCTATCACAAAATCCATCTTTTTACAAAGCCATGATCAAAACTTCATAAAGTACAACAACCATACTTTTCTAGATCTTTTGCTTATATTCGCACCAACAGGATTTTCATCCTTTCACTTAGGGAACAACACAAGTTACAAGATTAGAAAATTTCATGTAAGTCATAGAATTTTCATTCTATCTTGACCTTCATACATACCACATCAATTGCACTATTTCACTCTTTTGATCAAAAGCGAGTAAAATCTTGATACAAATCTATGCCTGTCTTCACGAGATCTCAAAAACAAATGGAAAAAGCCGAAGGAGAAACTACAACTAGTAAAATGGGTGATCGAAATGAAAAAGAAGAGGAAACATTTAATATTGATGAGATAACGGAAGAAAAACTTCAAGAAGCAGAACAAGATCCTCAATTCCATACTCTTATGGAGAGAATCCTAGAACGTAACAAAGAAAAATACTTCCTTACATTAGCTAATCAAGGAGCTAAGTTGCCTCACACCTTTGACATAGAGGGGATTAAACAAAATCCTGAAAATCCTCCTAATGACTTTAGTGCTCTTAATCAACAGATCAAAGAATTACAAGGGCAAATAAAGGAAATGCAAGGAGGTACAACAAAGAAATATGTTTTGGAAGACATATCTCCTTATCCATTTGATAGGAGTCTTCAAATGATCCCATTTCCAAAACATTGTGAAATTCCTAAGTATGATAGGTATAATGGAAAAACTGATCCCATAGACCATGTTAGGGATTTCCGAAACATGAGTCTTGAATTCGCCTATGATGATACTTACTTGATGCGATTATTTCCATGAAGTTTAGGCGTACAATCCATGGAGTGGCTTTCAAAAATCACTCCACCTATTAAAACTTTTGAGGAGTTGATAAATCAATTTATCTTACAATACTCCTACAATATTCAACATCAAATAACAATGCTTGATCTTTGTAAAGTGAAACAAAAAGTAGGAGAACCCTTTACTACATTTTTACAAAGATGGAGAAGGTTATTTGCACGATATTCTCGTCCTATTCCTGAAACGGAAAAGATGGATATTTTTATCAATAGCCTTGATCCAGAATTAAGCTATAGGCTTAACCTTCATTGTCCTCATAACTTTGAAAAACTGATTGAAAATGCAATCACTATTGAAGGGGCCTTGGGTAAAAGGGGAGTGATAAAACTTGATAATCCAAGTACATCAAATCAAAACAACGATAAAACAAGGTTTTGGAATAGAAACAAAAATGTTGTTAATGATGGCATAGTGGATGCCAATAATTTACGAACAAGGCCATCCATTTTCAATCTATCAAGTGTTCCAAGAAACAATTCACAAGGAAATACAATACAACAAGGAAATAACAATCAACAAGGACAAATTTCCAAGCAAGAGAACATGACCAATCAAAATGCCAATCAAAATCGTGGTAATTTCAATAATAATCTTGGCAATACCCAAATATCAAATCCATCTAGACCTTCATTCTTTTCAAATCGACGGACTTTTACTGCTTTGGGTCAATCTCTTGAATCTGCTCTCAAGGAACTTCTTGATAATAAAGTTATCACTTTTCCACCACAAAGAGATTATGAGCCACAAGTTAAACCACCATCATGGAATGACTCGTATTATTGCAATTATCATCGATGTAAAGGCCATAGGACAAACAATTGTCAAGCTTTGAAAAATCTAGTACAAGATTTAATTGACAATGGTACTATTACAATTGAGGGACATCATACCAATGATGATCATCAAGCATTCAAAGATCCTTTGCCAAACTACCAAAAGGGGGAAACATCGGATACCAAAGCCAACAGCATACATAATGTTGAAGACAATATAATCCGCCATATTTACACAGATGATAATCGGATTAATGTTATCAAAATTAAAGGAAAGCAAGAATATCAACAGGTTAATGTAACAACAAGAGGTCAAGCAAAGGTTGTTTTAAAAGGAAGTTCGTCTAAAACAACTATTTCTTCTCCAACTCAATATAATCTGGTTGATCAATTGAGAACAACATCAGCTCAAATTTCTATTCTTGAACTTCTTAAAATATCCCCTATACACAAAAATATTTTAGAAGAAGCGCTTGTGAACACAACTGTTGATACTGATCTAGATGCAAATAGATTTCAAGCCATGGTAGCACATTTGTCTTCCCCCACTTGTCTTTCATTTTCCGATAAAGATGATGCTTCTATGACACATCCACATAATTCCTCGTTATATCTTGAAGTCATGATCCATAAACATCGAATTAGATGTGTCTTAATAGATGGAGGAGCCGGTTTGAATATTTGTACCTTAAAATTGATAAATGCCTTAGGAATTTCAGAAAATGAAATTGATTCACGAAGGAAGATAACCATTAAGACATATGATGATGAAGAAAGAGCTTCTAAGGGATTAATATTGCTACCTATCAGAGTGGGACCTGTTGTGAAGAATACTTTTTGTCAGGTTCTAGATCGAGATCTATCTTATAACATACTTTTGGGTCGTCCGTGGATCCATGATATGCAGGCCGTACCATCAACATATCATCAATGTATCAAGTTTCCATATGATGGACAAGAAATAACTATACAAGCTGATTACAATAGTACCCAAACTTGTTCTAATCTTAGGGTGAGTCAAGATGTCTTTGTGCCACACAATAGAGAATCTCTTGTTGTTTCTTCTTCCAATCTACAAGTCCAATTGCAAGAATTAACAAAGAATCTTGATACTAAGCTGAAACTTAAAGACAAAGGGATAGGTGAATATTCACTATCTCTTTCTACTTTACCTCCTTCTCCAAGATCACATGGATTACCAACTTTATCAAATCAAAAGACTGCAACTGCTTCTACATCTCAAACTTCTGTGCCAATCACAAAGTTTGATGGAAAATTCATTAGAGCTAATACCACTGAAGAAGAAGCTGAAGATAGGGACATCCTAAATTGGCTATACAAAGATGAAGATGAATCTCTCTTACACATTAAGTTGCCTAAAGAACAATATGGTAAAGGGTACGCTATCATGCAAAAGATGGGTTATGAAGGGAATGATCCTATAGGGAAACGAAGAGAAGGAATTGTGGAACCAATTCAGCCTATTTCAAAGCATTCAACTGATAAAACAGGACTTGGATATGGTAAAGATAAAGAAGAACTTACTTCACAGCAGACATCATTAGTTCATAAAGGAGAATCTGTGTCAGATAAATCTCATGAATCAGTTTTCCAATTACAAAATAGTTCAGATACCGATTCTAATGAATATGAATGGGACACCATTTATAATGATGAATTCTGGAAGGATAAACAAGTTGATACTATACATAAATATGCACCTATTCTTATACAAGGAGAAGGTTCAAGGCCTCCACTCGATTATATTTTACAAAGCGATCATGACTCAAGTGAGGAAGAATCAGATTCTAACGAGATTGATAATCAACAGGAGAATACCATCATAGACCTTGTCTACCATGAGGATGACAACCACATCATGATTTTGACAATTCAAGACCTTACCCAACCTAATGATCCTATGCCTTTAGTTTATCCAGAACTTATAGATTGGGATATTGACGCACTTATCCATATTCCTACATTCAGTAATGATGAAGATGTTATAACTTTCCTTTGTTCCTCAAATGAAGAAAACAATTGTTTCATTCAAGAATCTTATACTCATGATTTTGACAAGGAGAGTGTCAAGTCTCTTAGCTGCAAAATAAATGAAATAAAAGATGGATCTATTGATGAAAACCGAAAAAAGGCAGTGATAGATCAAAACAAAAGAAAAATAAAGAGCGAATCTGACAGTGAAAACCTTTCTGAGGCATTGAAGGACGAGAAACTTGACACTCTTCCCAAGTATTATCATGAAATATCTTCTATTTTGATTGAACCAACGGAATCAATCAACATAAGTACACCAGAGCAGCCAAAAGTTGTGCAAATTGCAGCATCATTAACAGTTGAAGAAGTCCAGAAATTCATGCAATTCTTGAAGGATAATCAAATTAACTTTGCTTGGTCATATGCTGATATGCCAGGGTTAGATCCTAATCTAATAATGCATCATTTATCTATCAACCCTGGGATAAAACCTGTAAAGCAAAAGCTCAGAAAGATGCATCCACATGTTGCATTATTGGTCAAGGAAGAATTAAAGAAGCTTTTAGATGTTGGATTCATTCGAACTATTGATTATGCAGAATGGATTTCAAACATTGTACCTGTTTCAAAGCCAGATGGACGGATCAGAGTTTGTACGGATTTCAGGGATTTAAATAAAGCATGCCCTAAAGATGATTTTCCTTTACCTAACATAGATTTGATTGTTGACTTAACTGCTGGACATGCAATGTATTCATTAATGGATGGATTCTCAGGATACAACCAGATAAAAATTGCACCAGAAGATCAAGATAAAACAGCGTTTACATGTCCTTGGGGTACTTATTGCTGGAATGTAATGCCATTCGGGTTAAAGAATGCTGGAGCTACTTATCAAAGAGAAATGACAACTATTTTTCATGATATGATACATACATTCATGGAAGATTATGTAGACGATTTACTTCCTAAATATCATACACGAGATGAACACCTAGAAATCTTGTCAAAAATCTTTGTCAGAATGGAAAAATTCAATGTTCGACTGAATCCAAAGAAATGTGTCTTCGGTGTTACATCTGGAAAACTCCTA
>VDFB02252616.1:147586522-147606235 GCA_007258455.2 Sequoia sempervirens
ATCTTGATGTTGACAACTCAGTTTGACTGTAGAAATTAATAACCTACTTTTTCTGTGTAGTAATGTCAGGAGTAAAGGAATCCTATTCTAGAAGAAGATCATCTATGTGTCCATCCATAGAAAACATATCATGGGTAGATGGAGGAGTATGTGCTATGTGGATATGATCATCATTCTAGAAATTCCTTGTACAGATAGGAGATCTATCAGGATCATTGTAGTATCTTGGAGATATGAATTCTTGATCTTGATTAATTTTGGAATTTCTTTTGACATGCGTTGGATTAATTTCTTGACATGGGGCAGTTTCAAAGGATGGATTGCTTACAAAGGGTTCTTGGATATCTTCATTAGGCATGGGAAGTGGCTCAATATCCTCTTGATCTTTGAGTGGATTTGGATCAAATGTTGAGTTGAGGATCCCTTCTATAACCATGAGGTCAAAGGATGTCAATATGTCTTGAGAAGGACCACTGCTAGACTTTGGTGAAAGATGTTGATTTTATATTGGAATAAATCCTTGAGATATGTCCTCTAACTCATTTGGTCATGTAGAGACATTTTTAACATGTTCATTGGTCGATGGATCATGGATTATGTCAATGGGATCAAATAATTCTAACACTCCTTGAAATAGAGCATGGCTGAATATTGTTGAGGGATTTTGATCACGACTAAAAATTGATTATTGATGCATGTTGATTTGATCATTGGATGGGGTAGAAACATCTTCAAGGTGCTCATGGATGGATAGATCTTGATCATTGTTTTCAACAATTGTGGTGGGGAGATTGGCAATGCTATCACTAGTGGTTGAATCTTCATCGTTATCCCCAATAGTGATTATCTTTTGATCAATGAGGTCTTGGATGAGATTTTTGAGTCTAATACAATTTGATTTTGTGTCCCTTTACTTTGTGAAAATCACAAAGGTGATTCTCATTGTACCATGGTGGTTTCACTAGGGGCTCTTGATAGTTGTCATAAACAAGTATTTTGATGAGATTTTCTTGTACCAACTGTTGCATGATTGATTCGATTGGTTTCCCAAGTGGTGTGTATTTCCGTTTGTTACCTTGTGAGATTTGTACTTTAAATTGACCTTGTGATGATTGATCTTGGAGATGTGGTGATTGATCTTTGAGACATGGTGATTGGGTTTGTTGTTGATGTTGTTGATATTGATATCCAACTTCTTGAAATTGGAGATATTGCTCTTGATGTGGTTGTGGACACAACTCAATGCTTTGATGACATGGTTCAACCAATGGAAGAGTGTATTGATTTTGGAGTGAAGATGTGTCTTGGCGAAATGAGTCAATTAGTTTGGCAAGTGAAACAAGTTGATCTAGTGAGTTTTGATCTCGATTTTGTGATATTGATATCCAACTTCTTGAAATTGTAGATATTTCTCTTGATGTGGTTGTGGACACAACTCAATGCTTTGATGACATGGTTCAACCAATGGAAGAGTGTATTGATTTTGGAGTGAAGATGTGTCTTGGTGAAATGAGTCAATTAGTTTGGCAAGTGAAACAAGTTGATATAGTGAGTTTTGATCTCGATTTTGATTTTGACTCCCTTGATATAGTTGATTTAGCTTTTTTTCAAGTAGATTTGGAATGTAAACTTGTGGTGTTTGCATGGGATCATGGAAAAATTGATTTTGGACAATGTTTTGGTTTGGGATGATGTTCAAATTTAGCATTATGCATTGAAATTGAACATTGTTATGGTTGGGAATCACATTGCCTTGATTTAGGTAACTTTGATTTTACATGGTGTTACCTTGACTTGGATCAATATGTGTAATGTATCCTATTGTTAATCTAATTAAATCAAAACACTATTCACAGAACTTTAAATTGAAGAAATTTGAAATAAACTTGGCTATAAAATAACAATTCTTCAAGAACGTTCTGTCTTTCTCTATCTCCAGAGATTGGTTTGAAGCTTTCTGGCTCTCAGATTGTGTGAGCTTCTCCAAATGACTGCTGCAGAACGAGTATGCAAAGGAAAACTATCCTAAATGATGGTGAAGATGGACAGGGGCTGTAATTATGTACAGGGGCTGTAGATGAGATGAGTCATGATTCTATTGCTATGATTGCTATACTATTGCTATGATAATACTCTATGAATGCTAATGCTGCTTGTAATTTGGCTATAGTTTTCTTGCTTCCAATTCTATATGATTTGGAGCTCCCGACAGCTGTATTTATAATTTTTTGCAGGCTTCATCCTGGCTGGTAAGAATCTACGGCTGTGAATTGTCTGGTATGTTTGAATGGTGAGAGATTGAGAAGTTGAGAAGAAAAGGGAGAAGGTTGAGAGGTTGGAGAGAAGAATGGAAGCTTGTCTTCAACCCACGGGAACAAGCCTGCACATGAACAGAGAAATTTAATTTTCTGTTTTGGCAGTTTGTTTCCCGGGAGTTGAAGATAAATCCCAAATTAAATAAATATTTAAATTTATTTAATTTCCTTTATTGCTTTTTGATATTTGATTTTTGATTTTTTTGAAAACTAAAGAAGAATTAATTAAATATTTTGGTAATATTTAATCATGAATGACTTTAGAAGATTTTTGAAATATTTAGAAGAATTTAATTAAATATTTTTGGAAATATTTAACTATGAATAGATTTTTGAATTGATTTAGAGGAATTTTGAAATGATTTAAAAATGAATATTAGATTAGAAGAAATAATCAAATATTTTGGAATATTTAATTATAAATGATATTTAGAAGAATTATAATATTTTAATCTTTATTTGAATAAAATATTCAAATTAAGATTATATGATAATTAATATGTTTTCAAATTGAAGATTTATTTAATTACTCAAGAAATAAATATGAAACAGGATTAAATACTAATCAAATGAAATTACAACATAAAATAAACCATTTAAATTTATTTATAAATGCAGATAGAATCAAAGATTTTAAATTAAATATTAAAAATATTTAATTAATTACCAGACAATGTGCTATGACCATTTTTAAGTGTATACATTTTGCCCCTCTTTGAAGTGATGTGTTTTACGCATTACTTCAAAGAATTTTTGAAATTTTGCCCCAAATATTGATTTTTGATTTGTTGATAGATATATGCCCCCGCGAACGATGAATCGATGTTTGAATTTTTGAATTTTTTTAGATTTTTGTGGAATTTTTCAATTTTTTTGATTTTGAAGATGTCGATTCATCGTTCGAAAATAATGATGTGAAGAAACTGACCCGAAGAAATATTAAATGAAAATTTGATGAAGAAATTGCCCCTTGTATGTAAAAAAATATGATAAAATGCCCTAATTTTACCATTATATAGGTTAAAAATGTCATTTTCCATGTCATTTTCAATTTTAACCTAGTAAAATTTGTAAATTTTGAGCTCTGGGTTGACAATCATGGCACTTCCAGTTCACCTACACCGTTTCGAGCGTATCCGACGTTATCAGCGACCGGCGCACTACGGACCTCCGGTATGTATCTCATAACTCCTTGTTTGTGGATAATTTCATTTTGCGCACGTTTTTAATGTTTTAATTCAAAAACATTGAGTTTTAGCGCTCTTAAAGTTTTTCGTAGCGCACTCAACAATTTTCGTAGCGCATACAATATTGTAGCGCCCTTAAGGTGTATCGTAGCGCATTTGAAATTTTCCACAGCGCATAATTTTCCATAGCGCCCGTGATATATTTCATAGCGCTTTTGATTATTTCCATAGCGCATATGAAATCATAGCGCACCTGATTTGTTTTATAGCGATCTTAAAAATTATTATAGCGCAAACTTTTCCATAGCGCCCGTGATATAAATCATAGCGCCATTAATTGATTCTGTAGCGCAAAATTTTATTTAGCGCTGATAAAGATTTTTGTAGCGCATACAACTAGTTCTGTAGCGCTTTTTGTTCCACATGATAAATTTGTTTCCCAAATTGTTGGAGAACAAATAGTAGTTGATAAATTTGCTTTTAAAGTTGTTAAAAACAAATAGTATAGATAAGTTTTCTTCTAAAGTTGTTAGAAAGAAACTTGATGTTGATTATTTGCGTTCCATGATGATGGAAAACAAATAATTTGATTGATTCATTTTGAATTGATATGTTAAAATGATTTGATATTGATGTTGTTTTGATAATGTATGTGAACAGGAGAGACTAGGTGTCTTGCAGATACGAGAGGCTTTTCCGAGTACATGGTCATTGATTCCACATTTATTACAGTCTGATAGAGATGTCATTGATGCCTGTGGTTTGACTTCATTACTTGATATGCCCGAGGTTCGCCTCAATAGGGCTCTATTGACAGCACTTGCAGAGAGGTGGCATAGCGTTCCTAACACCTTTCATTTACCGACCGGCGAGATTACAGTGACTCCCGAGGATGTATATCGCATCCTACGGATCCCAGTGATGGGAGAGGTAGTTGTGTTTGACAGACGAGAGGCTGGAGGTACTCTTGCTTTGAGACGGATATTCAGAGATGATCAGATAGCTGGGTACTACATCCCATGGAGTGAGATTACAGATTCCTACCCACCACTACCAGCTGTGCTTGCAGGTTTCATTGGAGGTGTGTTGTGCCCCGACCATAGGTCGAAGGGGTTCGCGATCGGATGGGGTCGTGTCCTAGAGAGCATGGTGATGCAGGGCACACGATATGCATGGGGTACCTGTATGCTAGCCCACCTATATGACGAGTTACATCACATTGTCTATGGTAGAGGCCAGAGTTTTGCGGTTGGATGCTCATTATTACAGATATGGGCATGGGAGCATTTTGCAGTGTTACGTCCATTGACTCGAGGAGATCGACCAGCTGGTCGAGCATACAGATGGAGATATTCACATATTATTGCTCAGCCTAGACTGGGCAAGCTAGTGTATTGGCAGCGGCTATTGGATAGTTTGGATACAGTATGCTGGAGGCCATATTTGGATTGTGAGCCATGGCCAGAGGATGCGAGGGAGATGCCTTTTGTATGCACTTCCAGATTTTTGATTGGATGGACCACATGGATTTTGGAGAGATTTCTTGCTGGACGTGTATTGCGACAGTTTGGTCGGACTCAGGGTATGCCTGTTGGTTCAGCTATTTATGCACGGCGACAAAGTGAGCTTGGCAAGGGGCCCACGGATCCTCTTGGCGATGAAGTCAGCAGAGTTCCCAAATTTAGTGCAATGCATGTGGACCACAAAGGATGTCTGTGGATGCACACACCGCATGTGCAAGATGTTTGGCCAAAGATCCTCCACCATGTTTGATCCTGATGAGGCTGTTGCTCCTGTCATTGGACAGAGACATCGACAGAGAGACTCAGAGTCAGGTGATGATGATTCAGAGGACAGTGAGGACGAGGAGGGTAGTGGAGATGATGACTCAGATGGAGATGATGGTGGTGATGGTAGGGGTGGCAGGAGAGACGGCAGGAGAGGTGGCAGAGGAGGTAGTGTAGGCAGAGGTGGACCACGGATGAGGCATACTGACCCATCTCCGTCAGTGGATCCGACATTAGCGAGTCAGATATCCTCTCTGCAGAGCACAGTACAGAGCTTGCAGGCTCAGCTATCACAGGCACAGGCCTTGATTTCACAGTTGCAGGGTCAGGTGACTTCGATCACTGCCGAGAGAGATGCGGCTAGACAGCGGGGTGAGCAGGCCATTGCCTTAGCAGATAGCCTACAGAGAGTGGCAGGTAGCACTTTGCCAGGTGATATGATGAGAGAGGTTACGAGGGCTACTCGAGAGGTAGAGTTTTATCGTACCAGATATCATGATGCAGTCCCAGCTGAGCAGAGAGATAGCTATACTCAGTCACGATCTACTCATGGTCGCTCTCTTACTACCAGCAGGGGTGTGACACAGCCATTACCTCCTAGAGGGCCACCGGGGTCAGGCGGAGCAGGTCCATCAGGGACAGGTGGTACAAGTCCTAGGCCAGCTCCATCACAGGATAGCTCGGCCTAGTGCATTGTATATGATGATATTCTGTTGAGACATTTTGTATACACCGTGAGATGATCACATTTTTTATGATATTATATCATTTGTAATTTGACATCCTTGTACATTTTGACATTCATTTTTGAGATATGCAGAGATGATTTTACATGATATATATATATATGATGTGTACTATATGATGGCTTCATGATTTATGATATTTATATATATGATTTTATGAGATAAATGAATGTATTATGTTTATGATAGATGAATGAATGTATGATGTTTATGATAAATGATGCAATAATTTATGAAATGATGTTTATGATAAATGAATGAATGTATGATGTTTATGATAGATGATGCAATAATTTATGAAATGATGTTTATGATAAATGAATGAATGTATGATGTTTTGTGAATGTCAAAATATACTCAGTCATATTTGAAAAGATATAGATCTTTGATTCTTTGCCAGCTTTTGGGAATCTATAAATTCAAAATGCAAATTCTAACATGAATGCAATCTATACTAACCATGCAGGACATTCGTACAATATTGCCATTTGGAGAGCTTATACATGCTTTTTGTATCATCATAGAGCTTTGAAATGTTGAAAGTTAATACAAGCATCAAAGGGTATGTTAGCACCAGTGATGACCTGAGTATTGCTTTCATGATTTTTAATATAGCAAGTTAATATAAGCATCTAGGTATAATTGAACCGAGATGACCTGAGTATTGCTTGCATAAACAGACAAGAGTTAACCCTTTTCCCATGCAAATTCCGAAATGTCATCCATGATCTATAGTAGAGCATGTCTCGCGACCAAATTGCATAGTACTAATGATTTCCTCACAAACAGAAGACAAAAAAAATCATACTCCTTCCTTGCTTTTCTAGTTCAGTACATCATCGAATTACTCCAGAGATATGATAGAAAATCAAACAACCATTAAAATCCTGTTTAAGGCATTTCAAACATTTATTCAGATTAAGATCATCCAATTTGGTTACCATCATTGATATTCTGCATGTCGATAGTTTGTTTGGATCATTTTGTTTAGATTTCGATTGACATGAATATGTTTGTGATTTGATATGACAATGTTGCGTTTTGTTTTTGTCAAGCTGTTATTTGTTTGTTTGAGATATTTTGAAAGCTCGTTGCCCCTCTATTGTATTTTTCTGCGTTTTGCCCCCAATGTAAACACAACCTAAAGATAAAAGATATGTACAAATTTCATCAAGCCATGATGAAACCTAAAGATTCCCACTACATGGTATGGATAATGAAAGATATTTACAGATGATAGACGTGGATGAATGATGCCTAAAGTGAAAATAAGACATAAACTA
Organism: Sequoia sempervirens; assembly: GCA_007258455.2. Lineage (NCBI taxonomy): Eukaryota > Viridiplantae > Streptophyta > Pinopsida > Cupressales > Cupressaceae > Sequoia > Sequoia sempervirens. The sequence goes on from VDFB02252616.1 coordinate 147,593,841, forward strand.
ATAAATGGAAGAGCCCATTTCGATCACAAGTAGCGCTTGTTTGCCAAGTTTTCACCACTTGTTTTTATTGCACTTTTTCAAGATTTTTCTGATTTTTTTGATTTTTTCAGGACTTTTTATGATTTTTTTGATTTTTTTCAGGACTTTTTATGATTTTTTTGATTTTTTTCAGGACTTTTTATGATTTTTAAAATTTTTTCAGGACTTTTTATGATTTTTTTTTATTTTTTCAGGACTTTTTAGACATAAAACTTCTTAAGGTGAATACTATTGGTTGGCTCTTCAAACAGGTCCCCCTCTGATGCGGATAACTGATATGCTCCAGAACCATATGCTGCTATAATAACAAATGGACCAAGCCAATTAGGTTCAAATTTGCCTTTCTTTTCTCTATCTTGCTGATTACGTGGATTTTCCTTCAAAACTAAGTCACCCACTTGAAATGCCCGTGGTTTAACTCTGTGGTTATAACTACGAGACATGACTTGTTGATAACCTTTCAAGTGATCAGCTGCATGTTGGCGTCTTTCATCTAACAGTTCGAGTTCTTCAAGGCGAGAAACTCGGTAGTCTTCATCACTTATCAATTCCTTAAGTGAAACCCTAAGCGAAGGTATTTCAACTTCCAATGGTAAGATTGCTTCTGCTCCATAGACTAAAGCATATGGTGTAGCTCCTGTTGGTGTGCGAATACTAGTTCTATATGCCCACAAAGCTGGGTTGAGTTGAACATGCCAATCACGTCCAGCATCATTTACTGTCTTCTTTAATATCTTTAAAATGGTCTTGTTAGAAGCTTCTGCTTGACCATTACCCTGTGGATAATAAGGTGTGGAGTATCTGTGTTGGATATGAAATCTTTCACAAAGTTCATCAACATCCTGATTCTTAAAAGGTCTTCCATTATCAGTAACAATAGAATTAGGAATTCCATATCTACAAATAATGTAATTCAGGATAAATGAAGATATCTGTTTACCAGTCACTGTTGTTAGAGGAACAGCTTCAATCCATTTTGTAAAATACTCAGTAGCTGTGATGATAAACTTATGACCATTTGACGATGAAGGATGTATTTTACCAACAAGATCCAATCCCCACTGAGAAAAAGGCCATGTTGAAATAAAAGGTTGTAATTCCTGTGCAGGTGCATGAATAAGATTCCCATGAATCTGGCATTTAGAACATTTCTTAACAAAAGTAAAGAATCTTGCTCCATTGTAGGCCAATAGTATCCCATTCTGACAAGTTTCTTTGCTAAGGTCAAACCACTTGAATGAGTTCCACAAATACCACTGTGAACCTATTGTAAGGCTTTTTCAGATTCGTCACTTTCAAGACATCTAAGGAGTGTACCATCAAGACCACGTCTATAAAGGATATTGGCAATTAAGGTATAACGGGATGATTGGCGAATGAAATTCCATTTTTGGTTTCGTGATAAATCTAAAGGCAAGATGTTATCTTTCAAATAGGTATATGTTTTGCCATATAAGGGTGAATCTGAACCAGTCAAATGACATATAACTTGGGTTTCAGGATTATCATATGCAGGAGAAAACAATTGTTCCACCAAGAATTCATACTTGGTTTGATCTTCTGATATTTGTAATAAAGAAGTAATGGTAGCCATTGCATCTGCAGCTTTATTGTCAATTCTTGATATTTGTGAAAATTTGATTGACACAAAATATTTCTTGTAATCATCCACCATGTTTTTGTATGGTAGCAACTTATCATCTTTGGTTTGATAGTCATCATTAATTTGATTAATGATAAGTTGTGAATCACCATAAACTTCCAGCTCTGTAATCTGCCATTCCAAAGCTATCTTTAATCCTATGAGTAATGCCTCATATTCTACTATGTTATTTGTGCAAGGAAACATCAATCGATATGATCTTGAGATGGTATGTCCTTCAGGTGTAACAAAAAGAATCCCTGCCCCCGAGCCATATTGTGTATATGATCCATCAAAGTATAATGCCCACGGTCTCTGAATTGTTGTTGAAAAGACATCTGCATCAAGGAAACTCAATATGTATTGGATTATCTTCTTGTAAAGGAGCTTCAGCTAACTGATCTGCAATGACCTGTCCTTTAATCGCTTTTCGATCTATATAGTGAATATCAAACTCACTTAAGATCATTACCCATTTTGCAAGTCTTCCTGTTAAAGTGGCTCTGCTTAATAGGTATTTCAATGGATTTATCTTTGTTATCAGCTTAACTGTATGAGTCAACATATAATGTCACCACTTTTGAGAAGCAAACACTACTGCAAGACAGGCTTTTTCAATGAAACTGTAGTTTAACTCATGTCTTGTTAAGGTTCTGCTGATATAATATATAGCCCTTTCTTTACCTGTAGAGTCTTCTTGTGCTAGCAATGCACCCAAAGATACTTTTGTTGCTGAAATATAGAGTATAAGTGGCTCTCCTGGAATAGGCGGAATTAGAACTGGTGGATGTGTAAGATATTGCTTAATCTGATTGAATGCTGCTTCACATTTGTCATCCCATTTAAATGGAACATTTTTATGTAATAGATGTGTGAATGGCAAGCTTTTTTCTGCCAGTTGAGCTATAAACCTTCTGATGGACTGTAATTTTCCTTGCAAGGATCTTAATTGACTGATATTTCGTGGTGGAGGCATGTCCATTATAGCTTGTACCTTTTCTGGATCAACTTCTATACCCTTTTCTGAAACAATGTACCCTAGGAGTTTTCCAGATGTAACACCGAAGACACATTTCTTTGGATTCAGTCGAACATTGATTTTTTCCATTCTAATAAAGATTTTTGACAAGATTTCCAGGTGTTCATCTCGTGTATGAGATTTGGCAAGTAAATCATCAACATAATCTTCCATGAATGTATGCATCATATCATGAAAAATAGTTGTCATTGCTCTTTGATAAGTAGCTCCAACATTCTTTAACCCGAATGGCATTACATTCCAGCAATAAGTACCCCAAGGACATGTGAACGCTGTTTTATCTTGATCTTCTGGTGCAATTTTTATCTGGTTGTATCCTGAGAATCCATCCATTAATGAATACATTGCATGACCAGCAGTTAAGTCAACAATCAAGTCTATGTTAGTAAAGGAAAATCATCTTTAGGGTATTGCTTTATTTAAATCCCTGAAATCTGTACAAACTCTGATCCTTCCATCTGGCTTTGAAACAGGTACAATGTTTCAAATCCATTCTGCATAGTCAATAGTTCGAATGAATCCAACATCTAAAAGCTTCTTTAATTCTTCCTTGACCAATAATGCAACATGTGGATGCATCTTTCTGAGCTTTTGCTTTACAGGTTTTATCCCAAGTTTGATAGATAAATGATGCATTATCAGATTAGGATCTAACCCTGGCATATCAGCATATGACCAAGCAAAGTTAATTTGATTATCCTTCAAGAATTGCATGAATTTCTGGACTTCTTCAACTGTTAATGATGCTGCAATTTGCAAAACTTTTGGCTGCTCACAATGTAATTTGTGTTAGATTGATTCTGCTGTCTCAATCAAAAATAGAAGATCTTTCATGATAATACTTGGGAAGAGTGTCAAGTTTCTCATCCTTAGTGCCCTCAAAGGTTTTCAATCGGGCCGATTCGCCTTTATTTTTCTCTGTTTTGATCTATCAATGCCTTTTTGTTTTCACCAATAGATCCATCTTTTATTTCATTTATTTTGCAGCTAAGAGACTTGACACTCTCCTTGTCAAAATCATGAGTATAAGATTCTTGAATGAAACAATTGTTTTCTTCATTTGAGGAACAAAGGAAAGTTATAACATCTTCATCATTACTAAATGTAGGAATATGGATAGGTGCGTCAATGTCCCAATCTATAAGTTCTGGATAAACTAAAGGCATAGGATCATTAGGTTGGGTAAGGTCTTGAATTGTCAAAGTCATGATATGGTTGTCATCCTCATGGTAGACAAGGTATGTGATGGTATTCTCCTGTTGATTATCAATCTCGTTAGAATCTGATTCTTCCTCACTTGAGTCATGATCGCTTTGTAAAACATAATCGAGTGGAGGCCTTGAACCTTCTCCTTGTATAAGAACAGGTGCATATTTATGTATAGTATCAATTTGTTTATCCCTCCAGAATTCATCATTATAAATGGTGTCCCATTCATATTCATTAGAATCAGTATCTGAACTATTTTGCAATTGGAAAACTAATTCATGAGATTTATCTGACACAGATTCTCCTTTATGAACTAATGATGTCTGCTGTGAAGTAAATTCTTCTTTATCTTTACCATATCCAAGTCCTGTTTTATCAGTTGAATGCTTTGAAATAGGCTGAATTGGTTCGACAATTCCTTCTCTTCGTTTCCCTATAGGACCATTCCCTTCATAACCCATCTTTTGCATGATAGCGTACCCTTTACCATATTGTTCTTTAGGCAACTTAATGTGTAAGAGAGATTCATCTTCATCTTTGTATAGCCAATTTAGGATGTCCCTATCTTCAGCTTCTTCTTCAGTGGTATTAGCTCTAATGAATTTTCCATCAAACTTTGTGATTGGCACGGAAGTTTGAGATGTAGAAGCAGTTGCAATCTTTTGATTTGATAAAGTTGGTAAACCATGTGATCTTGGAGAAGGAGGTAAAGTAGAAAGAGATAGTGAATATTCACCTACCCCTTTGTCTTTAAACTTTAACTTTGTATCAAGATTCTTTGTCAATTCTTGCAATTGGACTTGTAGATTGGAAGAAGAAACAACAAGAGCTTCTCTATTGTGTGGCACAAAGACATCTTGACTCACCCTAAGATTGGAACAAGTTTGGGTACTATTGTAATCAGCTTGTATAGTTATTTCTTGTCCATCATATGGAAACTTAATACATTAATGATATGTTGATGGTACGGCTTGCATATCATGGATCCACGTACGACCCAAAAGTATGTTATAAGACAGATCTCGATCTAGAACCTGACAAAAAGTATTCTTCACAACAGGTCCCACTCTGATAGGTAGCAATATTAATCCCTTAGAAGCTCTTTCTTCATCATCATATGCCTTAATGGTTATCTTCCTTCGTGAATCAATTTCATTTTCTGAAATTCCTAAGGCATTTATCAATTTTAAGGTACAAATATTCAAATCGGCTCCTCCATCTATTAAGACACGTCTAATTCGATGTTTATGGATCATGACTTCAAGATATAGCGAGGAATTATGTGGATGTGTTATAGAAACATCATCTTTATCAGAAAATGAAAGACAAGTGGGGGAAGACAAATGTCCCACCATGGCTTGAAATCTATTTGCATCTAGATCAGTATCAACAGTTGTGTTCATAAGCGCTTCTAAAATATTTTTGTGTATGGGGGATATTTTAAGAAGTTCAAGAATAGAAATTTGAGCTGATGTTTTTCTCAATTGATCAACCAGATTATACTGAGTTGGAGAAGAAATAGTTGTTTTAGATGAACTTCCTTTTAAAACAACCTTTGCTTGACCTCTTGTTGTTACATTAACCTGTTGATATTCTTGTTTTCCTTTAATTTTGATAACATTAATCCGATTATCATCCGTGTAAATATGGCGGATTATATTGTCTTCAACATTATGTATGCTTTTGGCTTTGGTATCCGATGTTTCCCCCTTTTGGTAGTTTGGCAAAGGATCTTTGAATGCTTGATGATCATCATTGGTATGATGTCCCTCAATTGTAATAGTACCATTGTCAATTAAATCCTGTACTAGATTTTTTAAAGCTTGAAAATTGTTTGTTCTATGACCTTTACATCGATGATAATTGCAATAATACGAGTCATTCCATGATGGTGGTTTAACTCGTGGCTCATAATCTCTTTGTGGTGGTAAAGTAATAACCTTATTATCAAGAAGTTCCTTGAGAGCAGATTCAAGAGATTGACCCAAAGCAGTAAAAGTCCGTCGATTTGAAAAGAATGAAGGTCTAGAAGGATTTGATATTTGGGTATTGCCAAGATTATTATTGAAATTACCACGATTTTGATTGGTATTCATGTTCTCTTGCGTGGAAATTTGTCCTTGTTGATTATTGTTTCCTTGTTGAATTGTATTTCCTTGTGAATTGTTTCTTGGAGTACTTGATAAATTGAAAACGGATGGTCTTGTTCGTAAATTATTTGCATCCACTATACCATCATTAACAACATTTTTGTTTCTATTCCAAAACCCTGTTTTATCGTTGTTTTGATTTGATGTACTTGGATTATCAAGTTTTATCACTCCCCTTAAATCAAGGTCCTCAATGGCATCGCATTTTCTCAATCACTTTTCATGAGGACGTTAGTGTTGTGGTTTGGTGAGTTTACTCCTGGATCATGTCATGAATAGTTATTGACCATCTTTTCCTTCGTGAATAGGACGAATAATGCGTACTGAATCCTTTTTTATCCGATTCCTTGTGTGTTGCCTCCCTACTTTTGTTTTACTAAAAGACAAGCATCTGTGTTTATTCTTTTGGATGCTGGAATATTGTGGGAGTATTTCATGGAGAGCAAACCCCATTTATCACCCTCAAAAAGTGCTTGATAGGTGGAGTGATTTTTGAAAGCCACCAATGGATTTAAAATTTCAACCCCAAAAGCCCTCACGGAAACAACGTAATCGTGGGCAAATGCTTACCTACCAGGTGAATCAAGCCGACTGATGTTCTCGGAACCCTTAACATGAACAATGGATCGGGCTTTTCCTTTGAGTACCTACCGTACTTTAGAATTTCGCGCATGTTTTTTAGGAAATGTATCATTTGAAGACTCCCATCAAATGGATATGAGTATATAAGTCTCCAAAACATATTTCTTTGTTGTAACTCCTCCCTTAGTACTCCTTTATTTGCCCTTTGTAATTTTTATCCGTTGGTTAAGAGCACTAAAGTCATTAGGAGGATTTTCAGGATTTTGTTTAATCCCCTCTATGTCAAAGGTGTGAGGCAACTTAGCTCCTTGATTAGCTAATGAAAGGAAGTATTTTTCTTTGTTACGTTCTAGGATTCTTTCCATAAGAGTATGGAATTGAGGATCTTGTTCTGCTTCTTGAAGCTTTTCTTCCGTTAACTCATCAAGATTAAATGTTTCCTCTTCTTTTTCATTTCGGTCACCCATTTTGCTCGTTGTAGTTTCTCCCTCATCTTTTTCCATTTGTTTTTGAGATCTTGTGAGAACAGGCATAGATTTTACTCCAAATTTTACTTACTTTTGATCAAAAGAGTGAAATAGTGCAATTGATGTGGTATGTATGAAAGTCAGAATAAAATGAAAATTCTATGACTTATACGAAATTTTCTAATCTTGTAGCTTGTGTTGTTCCCTAGGTGAAAGGATGAAAATCCTGTTAGTGGGAATATAAGCAAAAGATCAAGAAAATGATGATTTTTGCACTTTATGAAGTTTTGATCATGGCTTTGTAAAAAGATGGATTTTGTGATAGATGCCTAATGTATTCTAAGTTCTCTATTATAAGATTTGATTTGGACGAGTAGAGTATTCGATTGCTGGTTGGGGAATATAACTAAAACGGATGCGTTGACTATGGTTATGCCTTTGAGAAAGGGCTCTTCTTTGAAAATAAGCTTGTGAATACAAGGGTTCTATGGCATAATCATCTAAAAGACCTCTAACACAATCATGATACCTATGAAGAAAAGTTCTATATTTAAGTAAAAAATTTTGACTTTGATATAAGAATTGTTGTTTCTTCAATAATTTCTTGTGGTTGAGAGGTTTCTTTGGCTTCTTAATCCTTTTGGAAATGGATTTCTTTACAAATTTTGTAGATTTCCAATCTCGTAACATGAGATTGATCAATATGATAATGAGTGTTTTGGATGATCTTTATCTAAATTAATGTAATGAAAACACATCAAACAAGTTAAAAACGGTTGTTTTAAGTCCTATGTTAAACATCAAGTGTGTAACCAAAATGTTTTTCAAAAATTGTTTTAACAGGTTTTACACATGACAAGCACTTCAAACAGACTCACTCTTAAATGCTCAAGTAGGTCATCATAGCAATCAACAGCCCACATCTTAAAACTGCGTCGACTCACACAGCCGTGTCACCCCCGAAAGGGCGCCCGTATTTTTGTCTTTTCCAGGTGCGTACTCAGAGTGACGGAAGTGGATACCGGAACCCCTGAGCAAACAATCCTTGGCAGTTATATGGTGAGTATCTTGGGGGTAGATTCTTCCCTCCCCTGCACTGTGATTGAAACAATGTTCGGAAATTGACTCGGTTAGTTACTACACTAGGTTCGTAGTAAGGATTTCCGTTCGGTGCGGCAAATGATAGACTCCCTCGAGAGACCTCCCTACCTTTAGAACAAAGGCTTTGGGGATGGTTATCAATGCACACTACCGTCAAAAGAAGGTTTCCCCAATTTTGCTTTAAATTTTATAGTGGGGTGGAATAGCCTAGCTTTGGCTTGAACCCACTTGAGTCGTTCCTCTTGGGTGAGTACTTTTTCCCACAAGAGCAGGCTCTCTACAAGGTTTTAACAAAGCTTAAAGATGCGTAAAAAGAAATAGGTGAGTTTGGCATTTTGATCACCCAGTTAAGGGGAGAGCATAGGCCTATCACCGAGAACAAAGCAAACACTAGGTTCAATTATTAAGCACCAAATGGAAATTTTCTAAACTAAGTGAAGATGTTGCTTCACATAAACAGAAAAATCATTTTAAGCCTAAATTGAAAAATGAAGTGTCTATCCTAGGATTGCTCTATTTTATACTTTAGATGACTACCCTAGGATTGGTTAATTTTATGCTTTAGATGACTACCCTAGGATTGATAAATTTTATGCTTTAGATGTCTACCCTAGGATTGATAAATTTTATGCTTTAGATGTCTACCCTAGGATTGATAAATTTTATGCTTTAGATGACTACCCTAGGATTGATAAAAAAAATTTTTTTTAATTAATAACCGTCATGGGCCGGCCGGAATCGCTAGACTAAACTACAAGCATGCATTACGACATAGCTTCAAAAAATTTGCACCGCAAAAACAGGCTATGGGCGCCGCAATACCGCCACCTGGCCAGCAATACTCGGCCACGAAGCTGCAATAAACGCCACCGACGCCAAAACAACGCCACGAAGCCGCGAATAAACGCCACTGGCGCTGAAATACTCGTCACTCAAGGCCAAACAGAAGCCACGCGCGCTGGAAATAATTCTGTCAGCCAGCGCAAACCGAGGTGTTCTTCCTCAAACGCGGTCGCCTCCGCGCTTATTCAGCCGCTTTTCCCGTAGAATCAATCCAAAGAAGCCTGCAAAGATGTTAAAAGTAGTAAGGGCCCCTACCTGCGGGCTTCAAAAATGTGTAAATGCTTAATTGTAATCTAAATGAAAACATAAAACACTAAATGAAACTTTAAACTAAAGAAATTTAAATTAAATTTAAATAAACAAAATCTTTAGAACCGTCCCATTTTCCTCTATCTACAGTGATTTCTTTTTGAAGCTTTTGCTCTCAGATTGTGTAAGCTAGGCTTCCTTCAAATGGCAACTTGTAGAACGAGTATGCAAATGAGAATGCTTTACTATTCTATATGCTGGTGGAGATGAGATTGATGATACGGATATGGACAGGGGCTGTGAATTATGCACAGGGGCTGTGAATGGGAGATATCATGATTCTATTGCTACTATGCTATGATTCTATGCTATTGCTATGAAAGTACTCTATGAATGCTATGGATGCTATGTAATTTGCCTATAGTTTACTTGCTTAAACTTCTATATGATTTTGGAGCTCTCGGCAGCTGTATTTATAGATTTTTGCAGGCTCAATCCCGGCTGTCAAGAATCTACGACTGTGAGATTGTCTGGTAGGTTTGAATGGTGAGAGATTGAGAGGTTGAGAAGATGGAAGAGGTTGAGAGGTTGGAGAGAAGAATGGATTCATGTCTTCAACCCACGGGAACAAGGCTGCACAGGAACAGAAGAAATTTAATTTTCTGTTTTAACCGTTTGCTTCCCGGGAGTTGAAGATAAATCCCAAATTAAATAAATAAATTTATTTAATTTTATTTATTGCATTTTGATATTTGATTTTTGATTTTTGGACTATGGAAGATTTAATTAAATATTTTGAAATATTTAATTAAGCAGATGACCTGTGAAATAAATAAGTAAAAATAAAAGCCAGGATTAAATTAACCTTCAAACAGCCTTTAAACATTTAATTATAAATAGATATATGAAGAATTTAGAAACAGGATTTTAAGAAAATATTTAAAATCTCGATTTAGTGAAATACCGTTACTTTAAATGCTTCTAATTATAAATGATATTTAGAAGAAGAATAATATTTTAATCTTTATTTGAATAAAATATTCAAACTAAGATTATATGATAATTAATATAAATAAATTGTAATATTTATTTAATTAATTAAGAAATGAATATGAAAAGGTGATTAAATATTTAATCGAAATGAAATCATGAACAATATAAATAAATTATTTAAATTTATTTATACGTAGATAGAATTTGAAGATTTTAATTAAATATTAAAAATATTTAATTAATTACCAGACAATGTGATGTGACTATTTTAAGGTGTATACACTAGATATGTTGAAAAACGTAGAGATATTGATTTTTTTTGTTGGTTAAACATGGCAAGAGATAACTATGGAGGAGTTACAGTTGTCCAAGTGTGTGGAGAAGGAGAAGGAAGTTGATTACCAACTTTTGTTGGAATTTCTAAAATACTCTTTATTATTCAAAGACTATTTTATGACCAGCGGCCTATATTTTGTAATTATCAAACTTTGGTTATGGTTTTTTGGTCGTAGGCTGAAACAAATCATTCTTATATCATTTTTTAGATCAGCTTAGTTATCAAACCCAGTATATATATGTGTATGCTTTACAAACAAAATATAATAGATAATATATGAACTTTTCTTTGCTTTCGAGGCTATTCAAGTGTATTACGCATTTGCCTGAGTAGTGTGGTGTAAAAAGGGAGATTTTATTTCATCGCTAGGTGATCAAGGAGGTAGGGCCCACTTATTGAATTTCTCAATGATGTAAAGAACCGGACCAAATTTTTTTGATTTTTGAATTACAATCAGCAATGCAACACACCCGTTAGGGTTAGATAAATCAAACCAGCAGTTACAATATAACTCTTTGCCAAGAATGCGCACTCAATCTCAACATGAGAGAGGCTGTCATATGGCAAGAGGATCGTCAGTACAAAAAATCAGAACTGCAACTGAAAGTAACTCAACACCAAGTATGTGCTACCCAAACCAGAATGGAATGAGGTGACCATATGGTGGAGATTGAAAGAAATACAAATGCAACTTCAAATAAACTCAACACCCAGAATGTGCTTTCAAACCCGGAGTGGGAATGGAGCTACCATAGGGCGGAGATGTACAATATTACAATACAAATCAAAGTAAATAGGCGGCAAGCCAGCCTCTTCCACTTATTCAGTGGGCAATTACAAACATGATAAGCAAGGGTGAGAGAAATGCTGACAGTACTACTGTTCAGCTTACAATAATATAGAGAATGCCTGCAAGAACAAGGATTAGAAGCTCTTCAATTGCTGCAATAGAAAATGTGACCTCCACCAAGCTTAGTAAGACTTCCTAACACCAAACCTTCACCAAAAATGCATTTTCCAAAATCTGATATGACAGAACAGCAACTTGAAATGCATAACCAGCAACCCTAGAATCCACTAAAATGCTCACAACTCACTCAAAACTGACCCAAATGACTTCAAATCTGATGCAATAGACCCTCAAAATGATGGCGCCTAGTTTAGTAATGAGAAAGGGCAGCTAAAAGTGGCTATTAATTAATGGCACGGATTCCAAAGCACTCCAGAATGTAGGGCTTTCAAGGAATGACGAATTTGCTTTATAAAATCAGAAACTTCATATTAAAATCTGCAAATATTCATGAAGGGTCTCTTCCAACAGAGAAAACCAATGAGACAATACCCATAACAACTCTTTTTGTATTTTTTGATTTATGAGTGAAACTACAGATTTAGCCCTGTTATCAGCAACTCCAGAAAATGACATAAAATGCAATAAACTGAACTACAAAGCAAAATGTCAAGCTACAATGCGAACCTCACTACAAAATGACACTCAAAACAAGCAAACCTCTCTACTAGGTGCTATCTCTCAAGCACGAAGTCGATCCCAAGCTAGGAGGCATTCATTCCTCAAAGCAATCCAGCAACCATTTCGGCAGCATAACAATACTCAAGATATCAGATAATGAAAATGAAGATCAAGACCTCCTTTTATAAACTTGTGATGACTTTTCCAGAAGCTTCTAGAAACCCTAACTTTCAAATTTGAACTGTCTTCTTTTCCCTCCAATTTGGGCACCCC
>VDFB02252616.1:147606335-147640879 GCA_007258455.2 Sequoia sempervirens
TGGAGATATTTTTCATACTAAATCCAATAGGTCTAGGTCCATGTTTCTTGTCAGGTTGATCTTCTAGTGAATGGATCTTCCGAGTGGTAGTGTCATAAGGGCTCTAACCTAGGTATATTATCATACTCTTCTCATTTTACCTTCATTATAATTTGTAGGGGAAAACTAGCTCTAGTAGTAAGATGTGGTATGAATCTTTGGGATTCTCCTACATCAAAAAACTATAACATACATCAAATTACCTACAACACTAGCATAGGCTACTTTGGTCATGTCCTCCATCTCAAAAGGAGACTTTGGAAAATACTTTGTAGAAAGATTGATCCTCTGCATGATAGGAACAACTAACTATTTGCAAGTTGTCATGTTGAATCTCTCCAACATTGTAACTATTTGCAAGTTTTCATGTTGAATCTCTCCAACATTGAATTCACACACTTACTCTAGGTTAAACTAATCTTTCTATTAGCTATATCTCTTTTGATCTCCATTCCCAATATATACCGAGTTGTATATTAATCCTTCATTTCAATCTATGATGACAACTTATACTTCAAATCTGAATCAAACTTTTATATTTCCTAAAAAATAGCATATCATCAACATACAATGCAATGATGAGAATATGATCATTAAAAATTTTGTAGTAAACACAATTATAAAATTTAGATCTTAAAATTCCCAAACTTAACATAAATGTGTCAAATTTATAGTACCACATCGTAGGAGATTGCTTAAGACCATACATAGATTTTTCAACTTGCAAACCAAATTTTCTTTACCTTTAAGCATGTACTATTTAGTTTGTGACATATAGTTTTTTCTTCAAGTCACCATGAAGGAAAGTTATTCTCACATCCATCTTCTCCACTTGTAATTCATATATTGTTGCTAGTGATAACAAAAACCAAATATATTTCAGCTTTGCAACAAGAGATATTATCTTACCATAATCAATTCCCTCCACCTCTGAGTAACCCTTCATGACCAACCTTAATTTATGCAAGTATCAACACTTCCATCAAGACCACATTTCTTCTTGAGCATCCATTTACAACCATCAATTTTATGTCCTTCGAGCAAAGGTACTAGATCCCATGTGTTATTTTTCTTTAATTCAACCATCTCTTAGTCCATGGATTTCATGTAGGAATCTACATCACTCATATGTATTACCTCTTGCATAGTCCCTTGCTCATCAATGTTAGAAATGAAAAAATAAAATTAGAGTCTAACAATGAATAACCAAACCTTTCAAGTTGTTTCCTAATATGAATGGACCTCCTCAATGGGTAAGGTTGAGATTCTTATTCTTCAAAGAATTTTGAGCTACTAGAGATCTCCTCACCATTAGGTCTATTTTGGTATTTTGGTTCAACTTTCTCAGGGTAAAGAGGAAGTTGAAACACATCATTTTTTTTTGTTCTTCTACAGGATACAAAATAGTGGAAGAAGGTTTCATTTGTCTAAAGAAAAAAAATTCACTATAGATAATATTTTCAGCCACTATATCCCAAAGATTGTACCCTTTCACACCAATACCATTACCGATGAAGATACATTAACAACCTTGTTTTCAAACATTGACCTTTTCTCCTTTTTAACATGAGAATATGCCTCACAAAAAAACACATGAAGATGCCTCAATGTGTGCTTCTTTCTAGAACACACCTCCATAGGTGTCTTCTCAATGAGAGTAGATGCATGGGAGATTAGTAAACTAGATAACATCTAGTGGAGATAGCTTCATCCCATAACTTTTGTTCAAGGCCAACTCCACTTAGCATACTCCTAGCCCTCTCCATCAACATCTTGTTAATCCTCTCCAAACCTCTATTATGTTGAGGGAAATATGGATTTTTTTTAATTCCTTTCAATCTCATATTCTTGATAGAACTTATCAAAATATGAGGAACAAAAATCACCATTGTTATTAGTCCTTAAGAACATAATCTTCCTACTAGTATGATTTTCTACTAAGGATTTAAATTTCTTAAACAAATTGAAGACTTCAAATTTACTTTAAAGAAAATAAATAAATATATCCTTCTACTGTAATCATATATAAATGAAATAAAATGTGAAGATTTCTATAATTAAGGAGCATTTATAAGATCAAACACATGAAAATGTGCATATTGTTGAAACATATTAAAAGAGGTTCACCATCAATAAGGTATCAATGATGAATCTAATTTTCACTAGGTGTGTGTTTCATTCAATTATGAGTGTAATATGATGCAACTAAGGTGCACAACTTAAACCTAACTATTACAACAATAATAAGGTAGGTTTTGAGAGGCTAAAACAATTTGTACCTTGCCTACAAAGTGTTGTTTTGGGGCCCACTGATGAGTCATTCGCCTTTAGTGGTGAATGGGTCCCTATTAGGGCTTTTGGAAAGTACCTTATAGGTTTTGTTTCTCTCAGTCAACAACTCTAGATTCTAGATGTTCACTGCTTCAGGCCTCACTAAGGACTCATTCACCTTTAGTCGCAAATGGGTCCCTGTTAGGGTTTTGAAAACTGACTTTTGGTTTTTGTTCTTCAAGGATTGTACTTCTAGATCCTTGGTGCTCAGTTCCTGAAAACATGAAACAAATTATGTAGCCTTGCTTTCATATTCCTACAATATGGATGACAACTTTGCAACTTAACAATTTTGACAATTTTTCTTCAATCTTGTTCTCCACTTGATCTTCAACCTAGAAACTTGAAAATACACATCCAAGAGGAGAAAAACTTGTTGATTGTTAGAGGATAGGGGTTTCCTTGGTAAAACCCCATTTAGGTAATTAAACCTTGTGATGAAATAATGAAATAGAAGCATGAATCATGAAACATGAACTATGATGATACCTTGGATGATTTCTTGGAACGTAAATCTACAAACTAACATGAAGTGGCTATGAAGAATGTAGATCTTGATCTTGAATTGGATGTGAAACAATGCTTGCAAATGGATCTTCAATACTATTGTAGACACTGAAATTTGGTCTACGCCTGTAACTTCAATTTCTTCATAATTTGTATTTTCATGGTCATGATTATATAATGTTAATTATTTAATTAATTTCTAAAAGTCCTTTCTCATCTATTAATTAAATAAATTTTAATTATTTAATTAAGTCATTTTAACATTTATTCCTCTATTAATTAAATAAACTTAATTATTTAATTAATTCATATTATCTTTTTTCAAATCTTGATTAATTAAATAAATGTTCTTTATTTAATTACATCACTAATTAACTTTATCCTCTTTTTGAAATTAAATAAATCCTTATTTAATTTATTCCTATCACACCTTTGACTATAATTAAATAAATACTTCAATTATTTAATTATTCATTTAACCTTTTCTTTACTTAATTAAATAAATCTTATTTATTTAGTTAATCCCTAAATATTGAATCTTGAATTAAATAATCATTTAATTCATAAAAGTCTATTTTTGACATACTCTTCTATATTTAGATAATTGTTTAAGTTATCCAAGTATTCATTCCCACTTGACTCGAAATCTATTTAAATCAATCAATTATCTAGTTAAGATGATTATGCATGCACACATTTATTAATTAAATATCTTTATTTAATTAATTAAGTTATGCGTGTGTTTGAACAGATTGTTTCTATTATTTTATCTTTATCCTTTTCATGCAAACATTATTCTTCTAATTTTCGAATACTTTCAACTAGAGATTAAATCATTATTTAATCTTGATCCTATTCTTAGGTTTTATCACTCACATTAGTACTAACACTTATCTCAATGCATGTCAAATATTGTAATCTAAATTAGGGTATGAGGGATAGTGATGGGCTAAAAAGTGGCAATATGATGGGTGTTTGTAGGGTATGTGGTGACGACTTTTTTTTTACCCAAAATTGATGAAACAAAAAGGTTTTTAAAGCATATTCTTAGCTTTCCACCAATATAAATTATGCTTTACTTTGAATTTAATAAATAATTATTATTCATTTTCTATTTGAATTATGAATAAAGCCCTAATTGATAGGATGATTGAAAAACATCTATAGCTTTCAAAATGATATCACATTTTGAATCTGAAACATGTGTCACATTCTATGCTTAGCATACTATAGGATTAAAAAAAGAAATTGAATTTCATGAAGTTTTGACCAAGTTAAAGATTGGTGGAGACATATGAGTTTCATATTTTTTAAAATTTGTAATAAAAAAATCATAATTAATTATTAACTTGGGAAAAAATTACAAAAAATATGCATCACATCTGAACATGAGTCTTCTACTTATATATAAAATATTATAAAAAAATACTATAATTTTATTGTGGTTAGGTGGTCAAGCAGGACACTACTTTTTATTTTTCCCTGAAATTTAGAGATGCTACTACATTGAAATTTCAAATTTTTACAAAATAGATTTTTCTTTCTAAAATAAACCTAAGTAGAACTTTAGAAACTAAATTCAATTTTCTATATATTCTATTCCTACATATTTTTGAAATAATATAGATGCTTATTCAAATTTTTCAAGTTGCCTAACTCTCCCGGATCTTTCTAAATTTTTTGCCACTTAAGGGCACCTTTTTTCCATGATGATCACAGTACATACCCATTGTCATGGTATATTTCAATCTCGACTATATTCAAACAATGGGTTTTCTATAAATTGACCTGACCTTCATCATTGTTACTCCTCCTGAAATCTTATGACTTTTGGAAGCATATCTATTATTTGAATCTTCAATGTTTTGCTAAATCACTATCATAGGCTATACTTGCATAGAGAAATCTAAGGGCAATTATAATCAAACGATGAAATGGAGAAGGACAATTGAGGTCATACATGGAACTACATAGATATTGGATGAGATTGTTTAGTTTATTTATGTTTTAGCTTTCCTTTGTTCTTTGTTGTTTAGTTTAGATTACATTAGAGTTTAATTGAATTATTGAGTGCTTTAATCTTTCCTGTTTTCATGATGTTACAACTGCATCAACAACATTATCTCAACCACATGTTTGATGCACTATGCCTTTGACATGATGATATGATCTTGAATTGTTGCAATAAAACCTTGATATTATTCTCTTGAATGCCTTTGAAATTCGCTCGCTCTTGATCTCATGAAGTCACATAAATTTTCTTAGGTGAAACAATGTGAATTAACCTTATATTTATACTAAATTTAAGTATTAACCCCGAAATTCAAATAATCTAAGTCAACATCAAATCTAGAATTAAAATCATTAAAATATCACCATAAATAAATTTAAAAAGGGGTGTCCTATGTGAGGAGGACTCACTCACTACCTTGGGCGAATGGGTCCTAGTATAATTTCCTAGGACAAAGCTTCGAGGGGATGAAATAACATCAAAAACCCATTTCAAATATTCCAAGAAAGGGGTGTTCTATGTTAGGAGGACTCATTTTCCAGTAAAGGTGAATGGGTCCTAGCATAGATTTCTAGGACTCCAATTTTTCCAAGTTAAATTTCATGCAATATCATTGGTGGTTTTCGGGATAGATCCTTAAAAAATGCAATTAATAAGACTTAGATTTGAATTAAAGGGTCAATTAAGGTCAATTGAGCACAATTAATTAATAAAGCCCTAGATTAGTGTGAAAGTGTAATAAAACACTTTACAACACCCTAAGTAAGGAAAAATTAGATACATTTTATCATTAA
This sequence comes from Sequoia sempervirens, assembly GCA_007258455.2. Lineage (NCBI taxonomy): Eukaryota > Viridiplantae > Streptophyta > Pinopsida > Cupressales > Cupressaceae > Sequoia > Sequoia sempervirens. The sequence goes on from VDFB02252616.1 coordinate 147,612,018, forward strand.
TTATTAATTGCCAAAGTAAACATGAAAAAAGGTTACTTTTTTCGATGCTACATTTTTCCCCACTTCAGTGATAGTTTTCCTCCATGACAAACTCACACTAAAGTAGACATTCAAGACACTTGAGTATGCAACAATAATAAAGATTCAGTCATACCCTATCAAAGGCCAAGGAAAACAAAGAAAAACAAAGGATCAATGGTAGAAACTAAGGGAGATCTTGCAACCACACAACAAAATATCAACCAAAACAACCACTTATCATATCACCAAACCTTTGAATTCTCACTATCTCATCAAATCCACTCAATTCCTTATAGCCTTGCAATCTAACTCAATAAGGTATCTCTTTTAGAGTAGGTCCTTTCAAACTAGGACTATTACCATTTCAGGGACCCACCAGGGCAGTCAACAACATACCACAAACACTCAATAGGTTTATTTTCAAAACTTCTTCAAAACAAGATTCTAACGCCAACTAGACCTCAAATTAGGCCTATTTTGCAAAGAGACTTGTCTTGAAAATTTTCCAAAAACTCCAAACACATGTGGGCAGCAATTTATAGGTCTAAAAACCTAATATTTCATAATCACTTGTCAAAAACTCAACCACCAAGGTTCCTCATTCCAAAACCCTCCTTTCTAGCCAAAAATCTAGGGTTTTAATGAAAATCACACTACTAGGCCTTATCTAAACTTTCCACCACCTAAAAAGGGTCTAAAAACCTTTGCAAACACTTAATCAATCAAGAAATAACACTTCCCCAAACTCTTACACACTTTTCCATATCAAAACCACCCAATTCCACTTGGAAAACTCAATTTTCCAGTCTAGGGCTTCATGCCCAACACATATCTCGACCTCCCCTACACTCACAAATCAAGAAAACATATAGCCCTCCAATATCAGTCCCATTCCACCTAGTTACAGTGATCACAGAGGGTGGAATGGGTTTTAACTCATTTTGGTAACTTCAAACCCTTAAAATAGGGTAAACTGAACTATCTCATAAAATTAGTCACAAAATCCTTCAAAATGAATATGAAAGGCTCAAACCACTTAAAAATTGATGTTAACATAGATATATAATTAATTTTAAAACTTCTAGGGAAATGTTCTACTGTATGGTGTTGTACAAGTCTAAACAAGAAGGAAAAACACATAAAATATGGAAAAAAGCAATGTTATCTCAATTTGATTTTTCTTCCAAATCTTCTGAGAGAGAGAGATTACAAATGATGTTTCCAACATACTTATACTTTTTCCCTCCTAAATGAACTCCTACAACTACCTAAATTGACTTTTGAAATGACATGACTATTTGAATTCCACAAAATGCAAATTTTGTAACTTTTGGCAACTTTACAACTTTTTAGACAACTTTTCAATCTTTTGCACTTTTTGAAAAATAGACCTTCTAAACACCTAGTAACCATCTAAAATGAATCTTTACAATATAAAATGGTCCATGTGACCTTATTTAATGCATAAATCTCCAAATCCTAAAGTCTACTCATAATCAACCTTGGTTGACAATTCTTGTTCAAAGGTGCTCCTGCACCATATACCCCCAACATGTAATTTTTCCAAGTCCTTTGGAAAGTTTTTTGTAACTTTTCCTCCTTTGTGCTCTTCATGCCTCTAACCTTCATTTTTTCCTTCAACAATTTTACCTCACCTTTTTTCTTCACTGTCCTTGACATCCTTGTCCTTGTCTTCTCTTGAAACATGCTCCAACTATACACACTGTATTGTGGGGTGTTTTTCAACTCCTTCATCACCAAACACTAATGTCACATTCTCCTTTACAACTATACACAAAATTTTACCAACTATCATCACTTCCACTTTCTCTTCATGCTTGGATCTCTTCCCAATAGCCTTATTAATTGCACCTTTCCCTCTGTCAATTGTACCATCACACTTTGGCATCTCTGTTAGACCTACAAACAAATTTTTCACTATCCTAGCATCCTCACAAGTCACTATTGAATCAACCCTTGAATGTATCTTCACTTGATTTTCTACTACAGGGAACATGACTATCCCTACCAAAATCACTTCATTCACTTCTTTCCTTTCCACAAGTTTTCCACTCTTATGCTGCACTATATTAGTTTGAGACACATTTCCATCTATTTTCCTCTTCCATATAAAAGAATCTTTTAAAACAACTAACTCTAAATTATCTTCACTTCTTTTTTCTACTATCCCAACTTTGTCATGCCTTGCATTGGCTGCCAAACTCATACTCTTACCTTCATCAATATGTAAAAAATCTTTTCTCCCAATCATGATGATCTCACCTTGCTCTTTAGTCTCTTCCTTCAATGGAGTTAGAATGAATTTTCTCCCATCCTTTTCAATTTTATAAGTTTTTTGTCTCCCATTATACATTGTTGACCTGTCAAACTACCAAGGCCTTCCTAGCAACACATGGCAACAACTCATAGGCGATATGTCACAAACAACCTTATCCCTGTATCTAGTAATTTGAAATACAACAAAATCTTGTTCACTCACCACAATGGATTGATTCTCACTAACCCAAGACACTTTGTATGTATTTTCTCTAGGTACTCTTTCCAAATTCAATTTGTCTACCATTTCACTAGATACCATGTTATTAGTGCATCCTGAATCAACTATCACCTTACATACCTTGTTTTTTTATCTGCAAGCTATCCTAAATAATGCTCTTCTCTGAATCAACTCCTTCTCCTTGGATGTCTTGAGGAGTTGTCTCTTCATTATCAAAATTTCACCTACTTCAGGAGCAACATGAATACTATTAGAGTTTGAACTCTCAACTTCATCCTCTTGAACAATTTGTTCTCTCCTTTCATTCTTCCTTTCTCCTCCACTTGATGTTGATCCAAATTTTTTAGGAAATTTCCAAGAAGGATGACCAAACTCTTGGTAATTGAAACACCTACCTACAAAATTTTTAGGATTCCTTCCACCACCAAATCTACCCCTTGTGCCTCTAAAACCACCTCTAAAATCTACAACTTGCTCTTCTCTTTTAGGTGCATCCTCTTGGTTATCACTTTCTTTCCTTGGAGTAGAGAAAGATGCTCTTCCTCTTGTTATGTTGCCTCTTCCTTTAAATGTCTTCTCTTGTCTTCTTTTTACTTTTTCTTTAGTCTTCAATGCCATTTGGTAACATTCTTCTACACTCCTTGGATTTCTCAAATCCAGTTCATCTTGTATGTTCAATCTCAAACCACCCAAGTACCTAGAAATTTTCTCACCCTCATTCTCATTATGGTTAGATCTCATACTTAATTAGTAAAACTCTTCATTGTATGCTTTTACATCCATTTCCTTTTTCCTTAAACTTTGAATCCTCTTAAACATCTGAATAGAATAATCAGAAGGGATAAATTTACCTTTCATCTTGGCTACCATCTTGTCCCATGATACAACCTTTGATTTTCCTATGATACAACCTTTGATTTTCCTTGCTTCCTTCTTTCTGACTAAAGATAATTCCACAACAAAAGTTCATGACCTTTAAGCTTTGTCTTTGCAATCTTGACTCTTTGTTCTTCTAGAATGTCTTCACACTCAAAATAGTTTTCCAAAGATGGTATCCAATCCAATAACTCTTCTTCATTCAGGTTTCCACCAAACTTTTGAACATCAATTTAACCATTGTTTCATCTTCTAGATCAAGTTATTCCTTAGCATCTTCAAAATATTCTTCATCTTCGTCATCTGAATCAGTGCTTTCAAATTCTTATCTTCTTTTACTTCTTTCCAAGGTTGCCAATCTCTCTTTCAATTCTTTGATCTCTCTAATATATTGACCTTTAAATTCATTCACTTCCTTTGCCACATTCTTTCCTTTTGGAGGCACCTTCTTAGTTCTTCCTTCACCTTCCAATGTTTCTTTCACAAACTATAATCTTCTTCCACAAAGATCTGCTACCTTCGCTTTGATACCACTTAATAGAAACTAGGGGAGGTCCTACAACCACACAACACAATCTCAACCAAAACAACCACTTATCATACACCAAACCTTCAAATTGTCACTATCTCATCAAATCCACTAAATTCCTTATAGCCTTGGAATCTAACTCAATCAGGTATCTCTTTTAGACTAGGTCCTTTCAGACCAAGACTATTACCATTTTAGGGATCCATCAGGGCACTTAGAAACATACCACAAATACTCAATAGGTTTATTTTCAACAACTTCTTCAAAATAGGATTCTAACGCCAACTAGACCTCAAATTAGGCCTATTTTGCAAAGAGACTTGTCTTGAAACTTTTCCAAAACATCCAAACACATGTGGGAAGCAATTTATATGTGTCAAAACCTAAAATTTCATAATCGCTTGTTAGAAACTCAACCACCAAGGTTCCTAATTCCAAAACCCTCCTTTCTAGCCAAAAATTTAGGGTTTTAATGAAAATCACACTACCAAGCCTTATATAAACTTTCCACCACCTCAAAAAGGTATAAAAACCTCTACAAACACTTAATCAATCAAGAAATACCACTTCCCCAAACTCTTACACACTTTTCCATGTCAAAACCACCCAATTCCACTTGGAAAACTCAATTCTTCACTTTAGGGCTTCATGCCCAACACATCTCTTAGCCTCCCCTACACTCACAAATCAAGAAAACATTTAACCCAAAAATATCAGTCCCATTCTACCTAGTTATAGTGATCACAGAGGGTTGAATGGGTTTTAACTCATTTTGGTAACTTCAAATCCTTAAAATAGTGTAAACTAAATTGTCTCAAAAAATATATCACAAAATCCTTCAAAATGAATATGAAAGGCTCAAACCACTTAAAAATTGATGTTAACATAGATATCTAATGAATTTACAAGCTTCTAGGCAAATTTGCTACTGTACAGTGTCGTACAAGTCTGAACAAGAAGGAAAAACACATAAAATCTAGAAAAAAGCAGTGCTATCTCAGTTTGATTTTTCTTCCAAATCTTCCAAGAGAGAGATTAAAAATGATGTTTCCCACATTATTATACTTTTTACCTCCTAAAATAACTCCTACAACTTCCTAAACTGACTTTTGAAATGACATGACCGTTAGATTTCTATAAAATGCAAATTTTGCAACTTTTAGCAAATTTACAACTTTTTAGACAACTTTTCAATATTTTGTACTTTTTGCAAACTAGACCTTCTAAACACCTAGTAACCATCTAAAACGAATCTTTACAATAGAAAATGTTTCATGTGACCTTATTTAATGCATAAATCTCCAAATCCTAAAGCCTACTCATAATCAACCTTGGTTAACAATTCTTGTTCAAAGGTGCTCCTACACCAATCAAGCACCACTATTCCAACACAATGTGGAACATGGTTGTTTGTTCGCAACATGTGTTGCTCACTCTAGGGTAGTGGTGTTGGATATTGTGGTTGTGTTTCTGATATGTGGTTTTTATTGATGTCAACACTATTAGCATTTGTTGTATCCGTTGTTGTATATGTCAAGGATATTGAGAAAATTATAAAAGAAAGTATTTTAGGTCCCCAGTGGAATTGTGTAGTTCATGAAGGCGTCTTGTTATTTATGTTGAAGATTAGTTGGTGTGGATTAAATGTTTTTTTTTAGTGTATCTAGATCATCTACTAGAAGTTTCAGAGGTCCACATGAAGTTTTGATTGTATTATGGTCTGATAGTGTTTTTGTGGTATTTTTTTGTGTTCCTCAATGAAGATTATGTGATTTTGTTAATCTCAGTTGTTTTAGATGTTTCTCTATTGTTTCCTAGTGTTCTATGATGTCTCTAGATAATTTTCTATCTTTGTGGTACATCCACATTATTCGGAGAGCTCTTGGTTAAAGATATTTTCTTGCACATGTTTGATTTTTCATTTTCCTTGCTGACATGTTGGTGGTAGCATGTTGTGGATCTTCGTGGTGAGATTAATTAAAGTATCTTTGTGTTGGAGATGTTAATTTGGGTCTCCACTATGTTGTGGCCGACCTTGGTGGATTCACATTAAAAATTTATTTGTAAAATTGGGCCGACATTGAAAATATGTTTTATTTTCCTAGCCGGCCAAGTTGTGATGAAATCTCTTGTAGTGGATATATAAGTGTGATTGTTTGTGTTGAAAGTGTGTGCTTCATATGTTGAAAGTGCTCCTATGTGTGTATGTGAAAATATCATTCAATAGTATAGCAGAGTGTGAAGAAGATTGGCAGAGTGTGAATAAGATTGTGAAGAAGGTTTTTGAGCTTAATTGGAACTATAATCAGGCTTGTGCATAAGCTATTTTCTCGGTTGTACCCTAATTTTAATCTATTTTGTATTGTTGGGAAATGAGCCTCTTTTGTATTTGAGCAACGAGCTCTAGGAAGTGTTCTTGAATGCATGTACATTCCCCTTATTATTTCTCATTATACTTTTAACAAGGTATAATCTTGTGGACTAACATCCACTATGGTTTGTCCCCTAACAAGGTTTCCATGTAAAAAAAATCTTGGTGTTCTCTGTCTTTATGATGTGTTAATTGTTTATGGTTGATTACTTGTTCATCAAATCTGGGATTAAGTTAAGTTAGAAAATTTTAAGTCTATGTGACAACTGATTCACCCCCCCATCTTAGTTGTCTATCCTTATTTTTCCAACAATTGGCATTAGAGCTGGTTCCTCTAGAGAAGTCTAAAAGCTTGAGATGATCCAAGATGGCAACATTCAAGAAGGACAGTTTGAGATTTGATGGAACCAACTACTTACTGTGGAAAGTTAATATGCAATGTCATGTAAGATGTATTGGTGAAGATTTTTGGAAGATTACAAAATATCCATATGTTATTCCTCAGAATGGTCCCTCCACTGCTGATGAGATCAAAGATGCTGAAAATAATATTAGGGCTATTGAAGCCTTAGTGAGTGCTCTAACAAATTCAGAGATGGATAATGTGATAGGATTGCAGAAAGCTGATGTGATTTTGACAAACCTGGAAAATTTGTATGAAGGAGATGCTTAGGTGAAGATGGCTAAACTACAAAGATTGAAAGGAAAGTAAGAGAATTTGAAGATGGATGAAGATGAAAATATCACTTCTATTATGCATAGAGTAGATGAGATAGTGATGGGTATAAGATGTGTTTGTGGTTCTATGGATGAGGATGAAATTGTGGCTAAGATACTCAGATCGTTACCTCCCTCCTACAATGTGAAAGCTCACGCTATTGAAGATATTAGATTAGTAACAAAGATAACAAGAGAAACGCTGGTTGGAAAGCTTGCTACTTTTGAAATAAGTGAATTTCGCGAATCTTCACTGAAGACTAAATTTTCATTCAAGGCTACTATAAAAGGAAGTAACAGGAAAAGATATAGTCTAGGAGAGTGCTCTATAAAAATATCCAAGTATGATGAAGAACTGAAACAACTTGAAGATAAGGAAAGAGAAGTAGAAGAATTGGAAGCACTGATTGCAAAATAAGAAGGCAAAGGAAAAGGTGAGTATGAAAATGTATTGCCTATTAAATATTTCTCTTGTAGTAAAATAGGTCATTTTGCATCAAGATGTCCTAAAATATTTCCTAGATCTAAGCCTAAAAATTTTAGATTCCAAAAGAGATGTTACTTTGTTGAAGAAGTAGTGATTGATGATGAGTTTGATAAAGATAATGGAAATGACTATGAATGGGTTTTCATTTCTACCATTGAAGATAATCATATCGCTATAGAATCTGCTAAAGATGAAAAGGATCTTGTAGCCTGAGTTGAAGAAAAATATGAGTGGGTCATTGATAGTGGATGCTCACATCATATGACTGGTGATAAAAGAAAATTTTTAAGTCTAGAGAAGTATGACGGCGGGGTTGTAAGATTTAGAGATAACAACGCTGGTGTGATTTGTGGCAAAGGATCTATTTGTCTTGGTGGTAAGGATAACACTAATGATGTTCTTTATGTTGAATGATTGAAGCACAACTTGTTGAGTGTTGGACAGATGGTGAACAAGGGCTATGACCTTTAGTTTAAAAATGGAAGATGCAAGATACGTGGAAGTTCTGGAAATATGATTTCTACTGGTAAACATACAAAAGGTAATATCTTTCACCTAACTACTGCTAGTGGGACTTGTTTAATTTCTCATATAGATGAAAGCTAGTTGTGGCATAAGAGGTTGTGTCATTTAAATTTTGACAACATTATCAAGATAAGTTCCACCCAAGCAGTAAGAGATCTACCTAAGTTAGTTTAGCTTGCTAACACAATCTGCAAGAAATGTCAGATGGGTAAACAAACTAGAGTCTCTTTCTGGAGCAAACAGTTTCATTCAAATAATTAGTTGGAGCTGCTACATACCAACCTTTTTGGTCCCTCTAGATTTAGAAGTATTCATGGAGAAAGGTACTTTATGTTGATTATCGATGATTACTCTAGAATGATATGGGTTTCTTTATTGAGAGAAAAATGTGAAGCATTGGAAAAGTTCAAAAGCTTTAAGGCTATGGCAGAAAATGAGAAAGGTCTAAAAATCAAGTGCTTGAGTTTTGACAGAGGTGGTGAGTTCACCTCCAGGGAATTCAACTCTTTTTGTGAAGAGCATGGAATTAAAAGATAGTTATTTGCTCCCTGAACCCCTCAATAGAATGGAGTTGCAAAGAGAAAGAATAGAACAATTTTGGATGCTTCCAAAACAATGATGATGGAAGGAAATGTATCCCAAATGTACTAGAGTAAATCGGTAAGCACTATTGTGTATACGTTGAACCGGGTAAATGTTAATGGTAATTCTGGTAAGACCCCTTTTGATTTATGGTTTGGTTACAAGCCTACTGTGAAATATTTCAAGATCTTTGGAAGCAAGTGTTATATCAAGAGAGATGATGATATAGGAAATTTTGATGCTAGAAGCAATGAAGGAATTTTCCTAGGTTACTCCACTAAAAATAAGGCCTACCGGTGCTATAAAAAAAATTGAGAAAGATGGTTGAAAGTGCAAATATCAGAGTTGATGAGGACTCTGTCAAATCATCCAGATATTGTGGTTATGATTCTGATGAAGACAATACTAGAAAAGGGAAGAATATTCAGACACAAAATCTACTTTAGATTGTTCCATATGTTTCGATAAAGCAACCTCAATTTATTCCGGTAAATCAAGTCAGCCAGGAAACACAGACAAGTGTGAGTGTAGAAGAAAGATCAGAAGAATCAGAAGTTCAATAATATCCCAAAACTCCAAGGTATGTAAAACTAAATCATTCTCAAAGTTAGATCATAGGAGACAAGAATAAAGGAGTGCAAACAAGAAGAAAGATTGTAGAAGAATATTGTCTAATTTCCAAGATTGAACCTAAAACTGTTATTGAAGCCTGTCAAGATGAACACTAGTTGGAAGATATGAAGGAAGAGCTAGCATAGATTGAAAAGAATGACACATGGATACTAGTTCCCAGACCTAAAGACAAAAATGAGATTGGTACTAAATGGGTGTTTAGGAACAAGCTGAATGAACAAGGTGAAGTGGTCTAGAATAAAGCAAGACTGGTATGTAAAGGGTATTCTCAAATGGAAGGTATTGATTTTGAAGAAAAATTTTCCCTTGTTGCTAGAATTGAAGCTATAAGGTTATTTCTTGCTTATGTTGCATACAAAAACTATAAAGTCTATCAAATTGATGTGAAGTCAACATTTCTGAATGGAGAACTAGAAGAAGAGGTATACATTGAACAACCAGATGGATTTTAGCTAATTGACAATGAAGATATGGTCTGTCGATTAAGGAAATCTCTATATGGACTTAAGCAAGCCCCTAGAGCCTGGTATGCTAGATTGGACAAATATTTACTGAGGCTTGGATTCACTAAAGGTAATTTCGATAACAACGTATACTTCAAAGTAGATCATGATAAGGAGTTAATTATAGAAGTTTTTGTTGATGACATCATTTTTGGAGGAGATGACAATCTATGTGTGTTTGTTGATGAGATGAAGGATGAATTTGAGATAAGTATGATTGGAGAGATGAAGTTCTTTTTGGGATTGCAAGTTACTCAATCATACAAAGGGATCTTCATATCTTAGTCCAAATATGTGAAAGAACTACTAAAGAAGTTTGGAATGGATGACTCAAAACTTGTTGGTACTCCCATGGTGACAGGATGTAAGTTGACACAGAATGATGATTCTCCTAAGGCAAATAAAATAGATACAGGTCAATGATCAATGGATTGCTCTATTTAATCCATAATAGACTAGACATTACGAATGTAGTATGCATGGTTGCTAGATTTCAGGTTGATCCCAAAGAGTCTCATGTGACTATTGTTAAGAGAATCTTCTTATATCTAAAAGGAACATTTGACTTTGGAATTTGGTATCCAAAGGATGATGATCTCACTTTGAGTGCATATATTGATGCGGATTGGGTTGGAGATGCAGATGACAGGAAGAGTACAATTGGTGGTGCTTTCTTCCTAGGGAATAAGTTGGTGTCCTAGTTGAGCAAAAAGAAGAATTCCATTTCTCTATCTACTGTTGAAGCATAATACATTACTACTGCATATAACTGTACTCAAGTGATATGGATGAAGCAGATATTGATAGATATAATGGTGGTATATGAAGAGCCTATTGCCATATATTGTGAAAATTCAAGTGCAATAAATATTTCAAAGAATTTAGTGTTGCATTCTAAGACTAAATATATATCAATCAAGTTTCATTTCTTGAGGGAGAAAGTGAATGAGAAAGAAGTTGGAATAGAATATGTCCCTACCAAAGAACTAATTTCAAATATATTTACTAAGCCATTTTGAAGGATACTTTTGAGTAGCTCAGAGGAATTCGAGGGGTAATTACCCCTCTGATAAGAACTAAAGATGCATTTACTTGCATTAATCATGAGCAACATTGTTATAATCTAATCTAGATTGATGTTTCCATGGCTGCTACTCAGGGGGATTAGTCAGATGTGTAGCTATGTGGTTCAGAGCTTGTATTTGGAAATGTCATGTTTATGTCATGTTTACCTTTGTCATTGATGTCAAAGGGGGAGAAGTGTATTGTGAAAAATGTTTCTAAGGAGAAGAGTAGTTAAAAAGAAGAGTCAATGTGTTGGTTTGATGGTATTTTTCACATCATGTTTTTCCATCAATGCCAAAGGGGGAGATTGTTGGATAATGTGGCTATGTTGTTGATATGGGTTGTCATTGATGTCAACACTATTCGCATTTGTTGTATTAGTTGTTGTATATGTCGAGGATATTGAGAAAATTATAAAATAAAGTATTTTAGGTCCTAGTGGAATTATGTAGGTCATGAAGGCATCTTGTTCTTTACATTGAATATTAGATGGTGTGGATTAAATTGTTTTTTTTTTTAGTGTATCTAGATCATCTATCAAAAAATTTAGAGGTCCATGTGAAATTTTGATTGTATTATGGTCTAACAATGTTTTTGTGGTCTATGTTAGTGTTCTTGAATGAAGATTGTATGATTTTGTTAATATCAGTTGTTGCAAATTTTTCTCTATTATTTCCTAGTTTTCTCTAATTTCTCTAGATCATTCTATATCTTTTTGGTACATTCACATTATTCAGAGAGCTTGTGGTTGAAGATATTTTCTTGCACATGTTTAGTTTTTCATGTTCCTGGCAAACATGTTGGTGGTAGCGTGTTGTGGATCTTCGTGGTGAGATTAATTAAAGTATCTTTGTGTTGGAGAGGTTAATTTGGGTCTCCACTATATTGTTTCTGACCTTAGTGGATTCACATTAAAAAATTATTTGTAAAATTAGGCCGACATTGCAAATATGTTTTATTTTCCTAGCCAACCAAGTTGTGATGAAATCTCTTGTAGTATATATATAAGTGTGATTTTTTGTGTTGAAAGTGTGTGCTTCATATGTTGAAATTTATCCTATGTGTGTATGTGCAAATATCATTCGATAGCAGAGTAGAGTGTGAAGAGGATTGAGTAGAGTGTGAAGAAGATTGAGTGAAGTGTGAAGAAGGTTTTTTGAGCTTAATTGGAACTACAATCAGGCTTATGCAAAATCTATTTTCTCAGTTTGTACGGTCCTCCATATTTTAATCCTATTCTATATTTTTGGGCATCCCCTGATCTCTAGGCAGTGTGCCTGAATGCATTTACATTCCCCTTATTATTTATCATTATACTTTTAACAAGGGTATAATCTTGTGGACTAACATCCACCATGGTTTTTCCCCTAACAGGGTTTCCATGTAAAAAAAATCTTATTGCTCTCTATCTCTCTGATGTGTTAATTTTCTATGGTTGATTGCTTGTTCATCAGATCTAGGATTAAGTTAAGTTAAGTTAGAAAATTTTAAGTTTCCATGAAAATTGATTCACCCCCCCCTCTCAGTTATTTGTCCTTTTTTTTCCAACAAGTGGAACCTTAGTTCATTCACTAGGTGAGTTATCCCAATGAGGTGGAAAATGAGTCATATTAGCCTCCCATACCATATTGAAGTTATCCTCATGAAAACTTTGATAAGACACCATAATGTTATTCTTTTGAATGTCATGTCTATAGGTTCTTGGTAAAGGGGATTTTTCTTTTTTCATTTAAGGTATTCTTCTTAGGTAACATTGTGCCTAATTCTGACAAGAGAGGACAAGTCAAAGAGTATCAGATCACCACTTATGGGATGCCTCTTTTTCCACATCATGCCATCAAGGGAGATCATATGCTTAGAAATATCACACTCTTAGAGGACATCAAACTCAATGACACCAAGAAAAGGACATGCCACAAGAAAAAATAAAATCACACCAAAAAATATGTTGAAAGATGTCATCAATGTATTCCCCCACTTTAAACCGGTTTCTAACACCATTACTATGAGAAATTTCTTTAAACTAGCCAATGTTTTCTCCTAAGACATGAGATCTTTCCTTGGAAAACCCTATACCAAGTCATATTTTTTTTAAATAAAGTTGCATCATGAAATAGGAAGGAAGGGTTGCCCCCAAAAATACATAATGGATCTATGTATTCAAGGTCAATATGTCTTTGCTACAATGTTGTTATAGAACTCAGAAACATCATCATTCCCAAAATACTCATAGAACTAGAAGAATGACACAAAGAGAGTGTTAAAAATAAAGAAAAATCCTTTCAGATCAACATGGAAGAGACCCAAATGTCTTGATGCCTTGGAAAATAACCTGAAAAGAAAACACAAGACAAATGAAAAGATAAAATGAAAAATATTTTGGGTCAACATGGAAGAGACCTAAATGTCTTGATGCCTTGCATAATCCCCAAAAGGAAAAAACAAGACCAATGAAAAGATAAAATGTTTATGGCATAGAGAAGAATGCACAAAAAGAGAGAGATACATCAAATGAAACATCATGGGGGATCACATTATGCACATGCAATCACATAAAGAAACATGAAAAAGAAAAAAAATAGTAACGCACGTGCGAGTCAACCTAGAGTAGGTCACCACATCCCAATCTCGATCTGTATAAATGGAAGGGAAATAACTAGCCAAAAGAGACAATGAAAAGTGACATATGAAGACAAAGCTACCTAACCCCCTTGCCCCTACTATGTGCAAGACAAGGATGACCTGAGATGATTGATGATATGCCACTCCTTGCGATAAGGAAATGATTTGCAATGAATGTAAAACATGCAATAGTGAGTATCCTATGATCCTACAACTATTACATGGCAAGGAGGAGTAACTATTTTTATTGTTTATAATGAGTAGACAAAGTATCAACTTGTTTCCTACCTAATGAGATATTCTCGCATGTAGTATCTATTAGTTCAGGATGCACCAAAGCTAAATTTGTCTTGGAAGAATCTTTTGTAAGAGTGTTGTTGTTAAGAGTGTTGTTGTTAAGTGAAGGATTTTTAATGTTTTTTTTCTTTCGAAGGAGAATAACCAAGACCTATAGTTGTTTCTTGTGTGTTAGGCTCTATAGGGATGCAGATACCTCGTTCTCTAGCACCACATCCTTTTCCACTATAACCAAGTTGTTTCATAAGTTCACAACATTTTCCATAAAAAAAATTCATTTCATTCAGATTCAAAAATTGCTCATAATCAACTTCATCAAAAAAAAATCTGTAATATATTCTTGATCTTTTAAATTAGTTGAGGTGGATGCTTTTGAATTTTGTGTTGACATTACTAATTTTTGTTTTCCCTTGTTAGAATCCTTTGTTATAATCTTGTATTCTCTCATGAATGTAGGTATGAAATCAAAGGAACTCAAAGCATCTTCCAATAATTTTGTGACTTCTTCAATATGCTTTTTTTTCTTTCTCAACAAGAAAACAATATTTAGGTTTAGGGAAAACCTTGATTGTATACACATTGTCTTATGTATGAGCAATGGTATTGTAACTTGGTTGTTGCAAAACATTATCATCATAAAGTTTCCTTTTATGTGGTTCTAAGATAAGAACATGTTTATTTTGAACTTGTGGTTGTTGTGAGGGTGGATGAATTTGATAATTTGAGGCTTAGGTGATTCAATAATTAGAGGACTTGAGGGAGTTCAAATGTTCACAACCTCAACACACTTTTCCTTATTTTCATGATCTCTTAGCAAAGGGGAGTCTAATTTTTTCACTACATCATCTTTGTCTAAGGAAGTCACATCACTATTGTTTGAAAGATGTGTCAATGTTCTTATTTGCTTGTGCCATGATATTCTTCCTAGAAGGAAAGTTTTTAGGAGAACTACAAACTAGATGTTTATGACATTCATTGTTTGGTTCTTCTAAAATAACTTCACCACAAGTAGAGGACTCATCAATGGTTGTATTTTATTGCTTATAAATGATGAAATTCTCTTGTTCAATAATATTTTTCTAGAGGAAGAGAGGAAAATAGGACTCTCACAACTCTCATCAATTGGATATTCTAACACAAAAGTATCTTCATCATAAATAGGAGAGATATTAAGAGAAGGCCAAATTTGATTGTTATGATTGTCAATGATTTCATCCTTTTTCTCTAAGGTCTTATTCTCTTGTGCCATAATATCTACCCTAGTAGGAGATATTTCAAGAGGTTCATCACAGTCCATGATTATATTTTTTAAATTAACTTAATCACAAATAGGGGAGGTATCAAGGGAAAGACAATTGTAATTTTCATGCTTACCAACATGATTGGATCCTCTTGTTCAAATAGTCCTTTCCAAATGTTAGGGACATTAGGAAGGAGAGAAATAATGCTATAAATCTCAATCATTGGATCTCTTAACACCAACATATCCTCTCCACAAATGTTTTTTTCATGATCGCTCACGATTGTATCCTCTTTCAGTAAAGCATTCTCATAAGTAGGGAAAGTGTTAAGGAATATTTCAACGATATCATTTTCTTGTTTCCTAATATCTTCCCAAGGGGGAGGAGGAGAGGGAAAAACAAGTCATTAATGGTCCTCAATGATTATATCTTCTTTCACCAAGATACCTTCATCACTAATATGAGAGGTATCAGGAGAAGAACAATTATGACTGTCATGATTGTCTACACATGCATCCTCTTGTGTTATGAAATTCTTACAAATCCAATAAATATTAGGAGGGTAGCCAACATTCTTGTCAAATATTTTTTTATTCCTATATTATGCTCACGAGTAGGGAAAATAGAATCATACAATCCATGTGATACTCTATGAACACTAAATTCTTGAGAAGAAAACATGTTATTGTGAAAAAGTAAACTATGAAATTTTCATACTCTAAACAAGTAAATTTATAGATTACACTATGCTCCAAACTAAAAATGAAATATAAATGCAATTTTGAATTTTGACGATGCAATAAATAAAGAAAATTAAGCTAGACTCAATGAATTTAATGAAATTGAAAATCAGAAAATTGAAACAAAAATGTTATAGCAACAAATAAAAGCCTAAATCAGAGATTTCAAATCCTAGAAAATGTAGATCAGGACCTGATCAGGCACTCATTTTCCAATAGGGTTTAATGGGTCCTAAATGAGGATTTTTTGAAATGCTTTTTACTAATTTTTTAGTGTTTTTCAATGAGTTTTAGGTGCAAAAAAATGCAGGCTAGGTCTAATTAGGGAATCATTCGCGAGTAGGGGCGAATGGGTCCCAGATTAGGGTTTGAAAATGGTGAAAACTATAAATTTTAAGTTGTTTAATGCTTTTTTTGTGCTTAGTTTCAAACTATAACTCTTTTGGTAGAAATTTCTAGAATTTAATGACCTAATGCAAGTGAAATGAAGGGTAAATGATGACCTATATGAAACTTTTTGAAATGCAATTTTAACTCATTTTTTTGAATATGAATGATGAAAAGTGCACTAATATGCAAACACTATGCAAAATCAATGTAAGATGCATGGAATTTTTTGAAATTTTTAGATTTAAACAATGCAAGAATGTAAATTTAAACCCCTATATGCAATGCAAACTAATGAAATTTTATAGAACCCTAAATGTAATGCAACTAGTTCAAACCTAATGCAAACTATTGCAAAACCAAGATCTAGGGTTTAAATTCACTCCAAATTAGAAGTTAGAATGTTCAAAAAATTAGCTTCACCAAAATGAAACGTAGGAAAAGAGCTTCACCATCAATAGTGTATCAATGATCAACCCAATTTTCACTAGGTGTGTGTTTCATTCAATTATCTGTGCAATATGATGCAACTAAGGTGCAAGAATTAAACCTAACTAATATAACAACAATAAGGGAGATGTTAAGAGGATGAAACAATGTGTACCTTGCCAAGAAATTATTGTTTTGAGGCCCATAGAGGACTCATTTTCCTTTAGTGGTGAATGGGTCTCTATTAGGGTTTCTAGAAAGTACCTTCTAGTTTATGTTTTATTTTGCAACTCTAAATTCTAGATGTTCACTACTTAAAGTCTCATTGAGGACTCACTCACCTTTAGTGGTGAATGGGTCCCTATTAGGGTTTTGAAAATTGGCTTTTGGGTTTTGTTCTTCAAGCCCTACACTTCTAGCTCCTTAGTGTCCAGATCTCAAAAACTTGAAACAAATTATGTAGCCTTATTTTCATGTTCCTACAATATGGATGACAACTTTACAACTTAACAATTTTGACATTTTTTATTCAATCATGTTCTCCACTTGATCTTCGACCTAGAAACTTGCAAACACACATCCAAGAGGAGAAAAAATTGTTGATTGTTAGAGGATAGGGGTTTTCCTTGGTAAAACCCCATTTAGGTAATTAAACCTTGTGATGAAATAATGAAATAGAAGCATGAATCATGAAACATGAACTATGATGATACTTTGGATGATGTCTTGGAATGTAAATCTACAAACTAACATGAAGTGGCCATGAAAAATATAGATCTTGATCTTCAATTAGATGTGAAATAATGCTTGAAAATGGATACATTAGCTCAACCATATGTTTGATACACTATGCCTTTGACATGATGAAATGATCTTGAATTGTTGTAATGAAACCTTGATAATATGCCCTAAGTGAATGCCTTTAAAATGTTCTTTCTCTTGATCTCATGAAGTCACACAAATTTTCTTAGGTGAAACAGTGTGAATTAACCTTATATTTATACTAAATCTAAGAATTATCCTCAAAATTCAAATAATCCAAGCCAACATCAGATCTAGGAATAAAAATAATTAAAATTATGCCACAAATAAATTCAAAAATGGGTGTCCTATGTGAGGATGACCCATTCGCCACCATGGGAAAATGGGTTCTAACACAATTTCCTGGGGCCAAGCTTCAGGGAGATGAAATAACATCAAAAACCCATTTCAAATATGCCAAGAAAGGGGTGTCCTACATTAGGAGGACTCATTTTCCAGTAAAGGTGAATGGGTCCTAGAACAAATTTCTAGGACTCCAATTTTGCGAAGTTAAATCTCATGCAATATCATTAATGGGTTTTGGGATAGATCCTTGAAAAATACAATTAATAAGGCTTAGATTTGAATTAAAGGTTCAATTAAGCTCAATTAAGCACAATTAATTAATAAATCCCTAGATTAATTTGAAAATATAATAAAACACTAAATACAACACGCTAAATAAGGCACAATTAGGTACATTTTATTATTAATTATTAATTCCCAAACTAAGCCTGAAAAAGGGTTACTTTTTTCGACACTACAATTGCAAAACTCCAAAAGAATTATTAGAGTTGTGATAAAATTAAACATTATTTTTCTTTCTATAGACATATTATTCACAGAAAATCAAACTCAAGGTTATAATCATCAAAATCTTAACAAGGAATTTATTTTTTAGGATTCTTAAACCCTTGTCACCAATGTGACCAATTCTTTGGTGCAAAAGCATTGTATTCTTAGTAGATAACTTTATCTCCAAAGCATTGACACCCTTAGGTACATAGAAAGCACAAGTTCCATCAAAAGTGGATACAACTTTCTTCTTTTTTTGTTGGTTTCAATGGTGAGAATAGTGACTTGGAAGTTTTTTTCTTCTTTTCCATAGAATAACTATTAAAATAAATTGTGCATGCATCTAGCTAAAATAGAGTGCCTATGTAAACACCCTTATGAAGCACCATACCTCTTATTGTCATCTTGCATCCTCTATTCAAGAAGACAGCCTACACATCCACATCATTCAACTTATAATAGAAATAATTTTTTGTTCCAAATAAAGAATATGTGTGACACCATCGATCCCCTTCACTCTACCATATGGTAATCTTATCTTGAATCTTCCATGGCCAACAATCTTCAGGTGAGAATCATCAACTAGTTACAACTTCTCATGATCATAAATTCCATACTTAGAGAACTAATATCAATGTAATTCATGTGGATAGAAGCACCCGAGTCTATCAACCACATATATTATGATGCATACATTTCCAAGTGGCAAAAACATCTATGTTATCCTAAGATGACTTACCAAAGTTAGAATTAGAGAATGCCTTCTTTTTCTTCTTTTTCTCCTCAAACTCTTTGTATAAGTGACCAAATTTTTCATAATTCTAATGTTTCACCTTGGTAATACCAAGAGATGTAGATCTCCAATGGGATTTGGTTTCTAACTTTCCTTACTTTGTGATCTTTTTCCTTTTTCTTTCATTCTCCCTTGAACTACTTAAGTCTCCTTAGCCATTTAAAAAAATATTCTCTGCATCTCTTTAGATATAAATGATGTAGCCACTTCATCCATATTGAAGGTGGTAATGGTACTTCCAATGGCCATGACAAGGTGTTCTTGTGAATCCGACAGTGAGCACAAAAAAATCATGCAATACTCCTCTACCTCCATTTTCACACCAACAAAGTTCAACTAGGAAACAAGCATGTTGAATGCTTTCAGGTGATCTATGATAGATCCCCCTTACTCAATTCATAGATAATACATCTTATTTCACATGAAAAAATTATTCAATAGAGATTTAGCTTGATAAATTTGAGCAAATTTCTTGCAAAGAAGTGCAATGGTCTTCTCTTCATAGACATTTAGGATTATGGAATCATCCAAATAGAGTATTATCAAACCCTTAGCCTTTTGATCCATTAGATCCTAATCTTCTTGTTTTATTCTTGATGGCATAATTCTAAAAACAACTAACCAAAAATCATGATCTACTAGCATATCTTCCATCTTAAGTTTCCATAACTCAGAGTTTCCTCCATTAAATTTATTTGTTTCAACTCCACCAGAAAGTATCTCCATATTCTTCCTACAACAAGGTTAACAAAAAAAATTCAACCAATCCCTACTCAAACAAGATCATTATAAAAACACTTTTACCCACAATAAGAAATAGAGGTGATCAAAATTTGATACCAACTGAAAGAAAGTTGGGTATGTGGAAAATATTTCAGCACTAATCTATCAAAGGAGAGAATGTGAAAATTTATAATGTTTTAAACCCTTATTCAATTACAACAAATAATATGAACATAATAGGTAAAGATTGTTGGAGTTGATAACGAACCCCACAATCCCCAATAATCAATTGCAACCAAAATGACTATCATGAAGAAGAGATCAAAGCAACTGATTTTCTATGCAACCAAGAGAGAAAAGATTGATCCATAAAAGTATCTGATAAGCCTTCTATATTGAATAATGAATGTTAACATGATTAAAATATACAATATAAAAGAAAAAAGAAAACCCTAGATGAGGATTTGATTAGATTGTGACAAGTGTCCTAATCTCATTCAATGAGATAAATTGACCTATGTTTAATCCAATTTAATAAATAAAAAAGTACTTCTAAGTTTAGCTTAAGTGGATAAAGTAATAAGAGAATTAATAATTAATTAATGATTAATTATCAAGTGATATCCTATTTTCTCCAACACCCCCTTAAGATCAACTTAGGGAGAAGCTAAATTTTTTTGATGAAGAATGTAATGATGGATTCATGGATGGGTCCTAGCTACAAGGCCTGATGAGGTACCCATTTACAAAAAAAAAACTCTCATAATCATAGAAAATGAGAAAACTAAATGGAAAAAACTCCTCTCCAAATGAGAGAAAATGAAATAACTGCACTAGTGAAAGTGTTGAACTGTCTGCATCTTGAAGAGCGATGATTTCAATCTAATAACCTATGAAGATTGATGTAGAAGGGTTAGTGCAAGATCATGGGGGTCCAAACTAGGCCCTTACGTGGCAATGAAAATTTAGAAAAATAGAGTTAAACAACTTGACATAAATATTTGAATAGGTTATTAACATAATTTCAAAAATATGTACGAACAAAATTTGTAGCAAATTGAATGTAGTTTCTAAGATATGAGTCATCTTTTGGAAAATAGTAAATTTATTTGGTATATTTTTGAAATTTCAATACAATAGTACAAAAAATTTAGGATAAAAATAAAAACCAAGTGTATATATGACCAACCTAAGTACAAGAAAAAAATAATATATTTTTTGAAACTTTAAATATAAGTAGAGGACACATGACCAAATGTGCCACATTTTTTTATTTTTATTTTTCTAGTAAATAATTAGTTATGATTTTTTTATTATAAATTTTTTAAAAATATGAAAACTTGTTTGTCTGACCACCATAACATTCTCAAAAATTTATGAAAATCATTTTTTCTTTTCTTTTAATCCTATAGTATGGGAAGCATAGAATGTGTTGCATCTTTCAGATTCAAAAAATGTGAAATCATTTAAGAATTATAGATTTTTTTCAATCAACCTATCAATCAGGACTTTAATCAGAATGCAAACTAATAATAATTATCTATTTAATCCAAATAAGTCATATCTTATATTGGTGGAAATCTACTTTTTTTTTATCAATAAACCATTTTCATTTCATCAAATTTGGATTAAGATAATGTCGTCAAACACTTTTGGGTCATATCGCTACTTTTTGGACCCCCATGATCCTAAACTCACCTAGAACAATCTCAAAAGATGATAAATATGATGGGCCAACAATGATGATGTGGTTTTCAACAGAGAGGAGATGAATTTCCTCAAATTTATCCTCCAAATCTATAATCTGAAACTCCAGAAATGAGGATGATATGTCTACAAGATACAAATCCCACTTATTTTTGTCTAGAAGAAGATGAATGTCCTATTGCATTCAACCAAAAGGGGATAAAGATGTGATGATTCCAAGTTGATCATGAGAAATAAAATATGGTGATGAAGTCTCAATGTGAAGAGTGGGAACATGAAGATGAAGCATAGAAAAAGATGGTGTGGTTGTTTTCTATCAAAATGAATTAACAAGATGATGAATCACACATTTTTTTTATTATTTCATTCAATTATGCATAGATGATCATTAAAAAAACATAAATTATATAATAATAAAAACATAGGTTTTAAGATGGTAAAATGATGTGTACCTATTACAGAAAGTGCTTTTTTGGGCCTCACTGAGGACTCATTCACCTAGTAGTGAATGGGTCTATGCTAGAGTTCTGGAAAATTAGTTTTTGGGTTCTATTCTTCAATGTCTACACTCCTAGATGCTAGTTGTTCAACTCTCAAAAGTGAAAAATAAATTCTACATAATACTTTCCATGATCTTTCAAGAAAGATGACAACTTTGAAAATTTTGCAACTTTTTCTCTCAACTTGATCTTCAACATAAAACTTGTAATCACACATCAAAGGAGAAGAAAAATGTTGATTGTTAGGGAATAGGGGTTTTCCTTGGTCAACCCCCATTTTGGCAAATAAACCTTTTAATGAAATAATGAAACATGAAACTTGAAATAGAAAGAATGATGAAGGAACAATGCTATGTCACACCTCACCACACTTTTGTTTGAACCTTCTAATGTAAATCTGAAACTAACATGTAGTAGCCTCCATGAATGTGGCTCTTGATTATGAAACTTGATGTGAAATGATGTCTTTGAATGCTTAAAGTGATCTTGAACTCTACATCAACATGTTGGATCCAACAACATGCATGCCTTTGAAATGATAATAGACCTTTGATTTATACAATAAAACCTTGATAAATCTACCCTTGAACATTTGCCTTCTTCAATGCTCTTGATTACTCTATGCATTTTCTCTTGTGAAAGTAATCTTGTGATAACTTCAATTTTCTAGGTTGCTTATGAAGATCTAGGATGAAAATATGTGAAATAACCTTGTATTTATACTTTCTTAAGATTAAATCTTGGAATTCAAATAACACATGCCAACATTATATCTAGGATTTGAAATCATTAAAATACCGCCAAAAACATATTCCAAGGAGGGGTCTTTGGGTTAAGTGAGGACCCATTCACCATAGGCTAAATGGGTCCTAGCGTGCTTAACTAGAACACACTTTGGGAAATATGAAATGTTATGTCAAAAGGGGGTCTTAGGACATAGTGAGGAACCATTCACCACCTGGAGAATGGGTCCTAGGTCACTAGCCTATGACACATTCCTTGCAAAATTAAGTTTTGTGTAATATTATTTATGAATGTTGAGTTTTATCCCTCAAAATCTATAATTAATTAGGCTTGTATTTTAATTTAAGGGTCCAATTAAGATCAAATTAACCTCAATCAATTAATAAGCCAATATATTAGTGTGAAAGTGTAACCATACACTTTACAACACCCTAAACAAGGTGCCATTAAGTCCATTTTATTAAAAAGGATCCTAAAATTAATGTGAATGTGTATAACACAATACAACACTAAATCAAGGCATAATTAGTTTCATTTTAATGTTAATTATTCCCAAATTAAGTAAATAAAATGGATACTTTTTCCATTACTACATTTTCCCCCCACTTTAGTAAGAGTATTCAACCCCATGTCAGACTCACGCTAAAGTAGACATTCAAGATAGTTATGTATGCAACAATAATAAAGATACACAATCATATACTATCAAAGACTAGGAAAATAAAGGATCAAGCGTTGACCATCCCAATGTGATGTGGAGCATGACTATTTATCTATAATATGTGTGCTCACTCTAGGATAGTGAGACCTCAAT
The DNA here is from genome assembly GCA_007258455.2 of Sequoia sempervirens. Taxonomy (NCBI): domain Eukaryota; kingdom Viridiplantae; phylum Streptophyta; class Pinopsida; order Cupressales; family Cupressaceae; genus Sequoia; species Sequoia sempervirens. The sequence continues at coordinate 147,635,438 of VDFB02252616.1, forward strand.
CCGTCCACTAGGTGAGTATCCCAAAAAGGGTGGAAAATGAGTGAATCATATTAGGCTCCCATATCATATCAAATTTATTCTCCTCACAACCTCAATAAGGCACCACAATGCTAAACATTTATGAACATTATGTCTATAGTTTTTTGTTCAAGGGTATTTTTCTTCATTTATGTAAGGTCTTCTTATTAGGGATCATTGTGCATAATGTCTCTAAGAGAGGACAATTCAAGAGTAATAGATTGCCACTTAGGGGATTCCTCATGTCACATCAAGCCACTAAGAGAAAGTCATACAGGGTATGTGTAGGATCATCATGGAAAAAATAGGCCCTTAAGTGGCAAAAAATTCACAAAAATCAGAGTTAGGCAACTTGACATAAAAATTTGAATAAGTTATATAAATTATTTCAAAAATATGTAAGGATAGAATCTGTAGAAAATTGAATGTAGTTTCTAAACTACTAGGTTTATTTAAACAAAAAAAAATCTATTTGGTGAAAATTTGAATTTTCAATGCAGTAGTACTTAAATTTTAAGGAAAAAATAAGAAGTAGGTGTTTGCCTAATCACCCTAACCACAATAAAATGATAATATTTTTTAATAATATTTTACATATAAGTAGAGGAATCATGTCCCGATGTGATGTATATTTTTTTGTAATTTTTTTCAAAGTAAATAATTAATTATGAATTTTTTATTACAACTTTTTAAAAATATAAAAACTCGTATGTCTGACCACCTTAACTTGGTCAAAACTTTGAATGAAATTCATTTTTTTTTAATATTGTAGTATGTGACGCATGTTTTGGATTCAAAAAATGTGATACCAGTTGAAAGCTATAGATGTTTTTCAATTAGCCTATCAATTAGGACTTTAGTCCTAATTCAAATAGAAAATGAATAATAATTTATTTATTAAATTCAAAGTAAAGCATAATTTATATTGGTGGAAAGCTGAGAATCTCCTTTATAAACTATTTTCATCTAATCAATTTTGGGTAAAAAAAATCATCAGCCACAAACCCTACACATACCCATCATATCACCACTTTTTGGCCCATCACGATCCTGCACATACCCTACACTTAGAAATATTGCACTCTTCGAGGAAATCAAACCCAATGACACCACCAATAAAAGGATGTGTCACAAGAAAGAGAAAATCACACCATGAAATATGAAAAATGTTGAAAGATATCATTGATGTATGCCCCCACTTTAAGGCGGTTGCTAACACCATTGTTGTGAGAAATTTCTTTAAAGTAGCCAATGTTTACTCCTAAGACATGAGAGCTTTCCTTAGAAAACCCTATTCCAAGTCATATATTTATGAAATAAAGCCACATCATTAAAAAGGAGGGAGGGGTTTTCCCATAAATATGTAAGGGATCCATGGACTTGGGGTCAATGTGTCTTTGCAAAAATGTTGTTATAGAGCTCAAAAATGTCATCATTCCTCAAATACTCATAGAACTAGAAGAATGACACATAAAGAAAAAAAAACAAAGAAAAATCCTTTTAGGTCAATATGGAAGAGGCCTAAATGTCTCAACACCTTGTGTCATCCCCAAAAGGAAAACAATAGACAAGCGAAAAAGAATAAGATGTTTATGAAATATAGAGGAATGTAGATACATATAGATGAATGCACAAAAAGAAAGAATACACCAAATTAAACAACGTGAGGGATCACATTACACACATGCAATCACATAAAAAAATATGAAAAAGAAAAAAAAGAAAAAAACTAGTAAGCCACATGTGAGTCAACCTATAGTAGGTCATTTGCATCCTAATCTCAGTCAGTATAAATAGAAGACAAACAACTGGCCGAATGGACAACATCACATGCCAAAACTAGGACAAGGCTAACTAAGCCCTTTCCCCCATTAGGTGTAGGACAAGGGTGAGCTGAGATAGGTGATGAGAATGAGCTCCTTGTGATAAAGAGAATGATTTGCAATGAATTTATAACATGTAATAGTGATAATACTATGACCCTACAACTATTACATGGCAAGGAGAAAAGGGATATGCTTTTTAGGTTTTATGTATTAAGTATAGAGAAGTCAACATTATAAATTACATTCAGAGAATTTATCTTTCAAAAACCATAGTCTCAATGCTACCCCAGTTCCAACAAATGAGCCATGGTACAAATAATTATCAGCCTATCCCTATCAAATGAGATATATCATCATTTACAATTAGCTATCAACTTTTACAAAGTAATATCAACCTGTACAAGGAATTTTCAGTCTAAATCAAGAATTTTATATAGTATATGTGTATATGGACACCTGTATAACTGTGTGACTATGTATAACCACCTGTATATCTATGTATATCAACTTGTACATCTGTGCATCTATGAATCTCAACTTGTATATTTGTGTATTTGTGCATTTGAATATATCAAGCCTGAGTATATATAAAGAAAAATATACAAAAATCATGTAGTCTCATCATGGTATTAGCCTGCCCTATTTGCATCTTCCATTGATACCAAAGCCTCTACTACATTCACGTCATCCCTTGATAGTTCTAGTGCCTTGTTGCTTTTTCCTTCCATCAACACCACAATGACCTCTTTGCTCTAGGATTTTCTAGTTTTACTATTGTTCTCTTGTTTAAGCTCTTCCTGAAATGCTTGGAGTTCCCTTAGGAAGACATCCACCCCTAGGTGCCCCTTGTGCCACATATGACCATATCTAGCTTCAAGGATGTCAATGGTTATTTATCTCTCCTCTAGGTATTTCCAAAACTTGTCCTTTGAAAGTTCCACTATGATTTAAACCTACATAGCAACATTGTAAATCATGAGTCCTTTATAAGACTCAGTAAGCAACCTCTTCCTTCATTGAAACCTATCTTCATTCCTTGATTTTCATATAGTTCATAATATATTAGTTGAGAGTAAGTGCCAGAATAATGCAACAGTTTTACTCATTTTTACATTATGGTTAAATAAAATCTTCTCAGGGATAGGATCACCATTGTTTCCCCATATATCTTTCTTATTACAAAACATATTCCAGATTTCTTTAGCAAAAATACATTCAAAGAAGATGTGGTTAATTGTTCTAGGTGTTCTACATAGATACATATGTCAATGTCATCATATTTTCTTTTAAAAGATAGTTTCTGAATAATTAGTAGCCTCCATCTCTTTCTACCAATTCTTTTGGAATATTTTTTGCCACTAGTTTTTATTCAAGTTCATTTCACAGCATTTTTTGATGTGCTTAGTTAGATCAATTTGTGTTGTTAGCATGGACTATATTTCCTTTACTTTGGTTTTCATTATATTATTACCATTTTACCATTGGAATTATTTAAACTAAGAGGAATTATTTTTTAGTTTCTACTGGAAATTTTATTTGATTATATGCTTCCCTTAAAACTATGCATGTCCTCCAGTTATTGTGGGGAATATTGAATTATGAGCTTAGATCATTCTAATCCTTTAGCTTTCCATCCCTCAGAACTTCACTAAAACATTTAATCTCTTTATGTGTCAAGTTTTTTGTTGAGCATCCTTGTAATAAGGCTAGTGGTTTTCCTTTATGCTTTAAGTTCCACCATATTGGCCTATTTTTCATGATGATCATGCTATCACTTTTGGTGAAATGGTAGTTGGTTAAGTATGTTTTAACAACTTCCCATTCCTTCCAAATGGTCCTAAACACATTGGATCCTATAGGTAACATGGTCCATTCACTACTAAGGACATCATTGAATGACAAATATTTCAATGATTTTTCTTGCTTGGGGAACACATTGAGAATATTTTGTCTAATTAGCACCTTCCATGGTTCCCCACCTCCCAAGGCTCCAATCACGCATTTAGCTTCCAATGCAATGCCTTGTATTCTCAGGTATTTCAACCCTAGGACACCTTTGTCTTTTGCTATAGTGCACCATTCCTATTTCACTATGTCTTTTCCTTTTCCCTTCACCATCCAATGAGAGAAATTCTCTTATCCTTTTTTAGATATCATTGATCTGATAAGAGTTGAAAAACTATAGTGAGGAAAAATAGATATTATAGGATGAAAGTATCTTTTGATAAACCTGAAGCCTTCCTACTAAAGATAGGAAGCGTATGTTCCATAAATTGCAATTTTATTTTCTCTCTTGTCCCTTATCCATAACCACATTTCTTTTAGATTGGGGTCCTCAACAAAGGGGATCCCTAGATATCTCACTAGCTTCTGGGGTCCCCCTATTGAAGACCAAACTTGCTCAACCAATTTGATGGCTCTTCTTTCCATCCCAAGAGACAAGATTTAGAGGGGGAAAATTTTTCCCTAGAAGCTAGGAAAAAGATGTCCAATTTCCCCATTAGATTTGCAAAATTACTCTCCTCTAAGATTAGGAGGATAGAGGTATCATCAACAAATTGAAGGTTAAGAAGTTCATTTTTTTCAGCCAGACTAATACCCTTAACTCTTGGGCTTGTTGAATTCTCCCTTAAAACATAATGCAATGCATCAGAGGCAATTACAAATAATGCCGATGTAAGTGGACAACCTTGTCTTATTGATCTTCTGAGAGATATCTCTTGAGTGAGGACACCATTGACTTCTACCTATGTTGCAGTATCTTGGAAGAGAGTTCTGACCATATGATAGAAATCCTTGGGGAATAAAAAGGCCTCCAAGACTAAGAGTAAAAAATTCCATTCAATCTTGTCATATGCTTTTTCAAAATATAGTAGGAGCATTGTTGTATCTTGCCCTATTTTCTTTCCCCAACTCATAGCTTCCCAGCTAGTGATAATATTTTCTAGAATATGTCTCCCCTTAATGAAGCTAATTTGTGTAGAGTTAATGATTTTAGGTAGGATTGATGCTAATCTTCCAGCTAGCACTTTAGCCAGGATCTTATATGATGCATTAAGGAGAGTGATGGGTCTCCAATTCTTAAAAAGTGCTTTGTCACCTTGTTTTGGAATCAATTTAATGATTCCCTTATTGATATTTCTACCCAGTAAGCCTCTCTCAATGGATTTTTTATATACATGCCACAGGTCTTCACAAAACCAATCAAGGAAAGTCTTGTAGAATTTTGTTGGGAGGCCTTTTTCCCCTGGAGATTTGTCATCTATGTGAGAGAATAGCATTTTTTATTTCACTTTTTGATATCTCCTTCCCATGTTCAGCTACCATCTCTCCATTGATCCTCTTTGGGATAATTCCTTTGATATATTCCTTGCCCTTGGAGCTAGATTCGCTGGCCCCTTCAAAGGTAAATATATTCTTGTAGAACTGGAAGAATTGCTCTCTTATATCCTCCTGGTTCACCAGAGTGATATCATTTACCGTGATCTGATCTATTTTCTCTCTAGCATGTTTCTCCTTAATGTATATGAAAAAAGAAATTTGAACATTTTGTTGGATGCTATGGTTTTGTTGTTGATATGTGGTTGTTATTGATGTC